>CM060248.1:90586421-91126421 GCA_030684275.1 Acipenser oxyrinchus oxyrinchus | reverse complement strand
CCTCAGGCTGAGAATAAAGTCAATTACAGAAACTCACACTTTAGGACCACACTACATTAAATAGTTCAGGTCGCAAGGCTTTTCCCCTCAATAGAGTACAATACCAAATCCCCAAATTATGGGATTAACCAGAGAAACGGTATTCTTTTACACTGAAAAATATTTAGTGAGAGTCCTACTTTGCCTACAGTCACTCAGATTTCACAGTGCAGGGCAGCCTAAAATTGGTGTAGAAGCACATTTTTGTTGTTGTTCATTTAAATAATTCTGAATGACTATGTCTATATTTCAAAAAAAATATTAAGGGATTTTTTTTCAAAAACCTTCAGTTGTTCCATAAGCATAAGCAGTGCACTAGAGCAGACATTTTGAAAATAGCTTATAAGTGTAAAAAGTTCTCAGGATGTTAACAATGAAAAGAAAAATTACAGGCACGTTATTTAAACAGTTGGGGACGTGTAACGCTATATTTTTGGAACATACTTTTCATACAGGCGCGTTGCTCAACAAGTTCCAGAGTCATGCACACATCCCCCTGTGCTCATCTGCTCGGTATCAATACTAGCCATGCAGCAACCACCTAACCTTCGCTGGCATTCCAAATGAAAGACCCAAAGCAAATCACCACAGGGTACTTAATTTAGCAAGGGCCTCACATGGATTATTAAAAGCTGCAATGCTCCTCTAGCTGAAATGATACAGCCGGAGAACGAGTGCCCTGCCTGAGGCAGTTTCTATCACAGTCACACCACCCAACTCGTTTAGCCACCTCCTAGCTTGCTAAACGTCTAAGGCTGTCTGACATTAACGTTTTGAGGACAGGGTCCTCAAGCAGATGATAACCTCGTGGAACTTGGAATGAGAGACTCAAATGCACAGATTCTTTAAAGATACCAGTTCTTCTCTTCGAATGGGTTATGATGCCTTTTAAACGCTGCACTGGTCTATAGGTTTTACTTTACATTGTACTTGTTCATTTATGTGCATGTTTCCATTGGATGCCTGAATACAAATTATTAAAGTAAATAGGGCATTGGGGAATTCTTGTTAGTGTCAGCTAATTGCATTCAGAAAACTCCTTTCCCTGGTTTGTGTTTTCTGTGCAAATTGATTAGTACTAAATAATTGGTTTTCCAGTACATCCATTGTAATTTCAAACAATGCGATTCATCCTGTCATTGGATTTGAATTTCAGAAATTAGATGTTGTATTGAATACCTGCCAATATCTACAAAGACTGTGGACCGTGCATTTAAATCCTGGGTAATTAATTCTTCAACTGCTGTTAAGCTTTCTGATGTATTGAGCTCATTACCACTCTCTGAGTCCTCATCAGAAGATGAGCTGGTTAATACTCTCCTCTCACAGCTGCAATGACTTCTTACATTTCTTTAAAAATAAAATACTAGACATCAGAAATGAGATTCCACAGACACCTTCTATTAAGGAGGACTCCGGCACAATTTTACCAACTACACCTATTAAGGCTACTATGGGGGCTTTTTCTTTGATTACCTTACAGGAACTGACAGAGCTAGTTCGACATATGAGAGCTACTACATGCTCTCTTGATCCTAGTCCTACAAAACTATTAAAATATGTTCTTGGTGTTATTAATTCCCACATCTTAAAAATTATAAATGGTTCACTTTCCTCCGGTATAGTTCCCTCATCACTTAAGGTAGCTGTGGTAAAGCCTATGCTTAAGAAACACAATTTGGACCCTAAAGTCCTCAATAACTATAGGCCAATCTCCAACCTACCATTCTTAGATAAGAAGGAGGTTAAGTGACTTGCTCAGGGTCACACAATGAGTCAGTGGCTGAGGTGGGATTTGAACCGGGGCCCTCCTGGTTACAAGTCCTTTTCTTTAACCACTGGACCACACAGCCTCCTCATGTTCTAGAGAGAGCTGTTGCAATTCAATTACACAATTTTTTAACTCTTAATGGTATATTCGAGAAATTTCAGTCTGGTTTTCGTGCCGCATATAACTCTGAGACGGCCCTTGTCACAGTTGTGAACGATCTGCTGATAAGCTCTGACTCAGGCTTTCCATCAGTATTAATTCTTCTTGATCTAGGTGCTGCCTTTGATACTGTAGACCATTCCATCCTACTGCATCGTCTTGAAAGCACAGTAGGACTGTCTGGCCTTGTCCTATCCTGGTTCGTATCTTATCTTTCTGATAGGTTTCAGTTCGTCTCTATTGGGGAGGTAAAATCGGCATTATCGGAAGCTGTCTGTGGTGTTCCAAAGGGCTCCATTATAGGTCCCTTGCTGTTTTCATTATATATGCTACCGTTAGGTGACATTATCCACAGACACGGAGTGAACTTCCATTGCTATGCTGATGATACCCAGCTATATTTGTCCCTAAAGCCAGGAATTTCTTCTGCCTGGATGTTATTAGCTACTTGCCTTACAGACATCAAGCATTGGATCGCAGAGAATTTCTAATGTTGAATTCAGATAAAACAGATTATGCTAGTGGGATCACAGAAATATGGGATTACATGAGCTTGACCCTTGCAGTCTCTCATCAAAACGTAAAGTAGAAACTAAGAGTTATGGGGATCATCTTTGATCCTGATCTATCATTTCAGACTCATATTAGGGAAGTTACTAAAGTATCTTTTTATCATTTAAGAAATATAGTCAAACTTAGAGCAATTATTTCTGGATCTGATGCCGAGAGACTAATACATGCCTTTGTTTCATCTAGAATTGATCATTGTAATGCACTTTTTTCTAGTGATGCAAAATGTGTGGTATCCTGCTTGCAACTTGTTCAGAATACCGCCGCTAGACTAAAACCAGGAAAAGTGAACATATTACGCCTGTTTTGGCCTCTTTACCCTGTGCAGTATAGAATTGATTTTAAGATTTTGCTGTTAACTTACAAGGCCCTGAATTGATTAGCACCTAGTTATTTGCAGGAGTTACTGACCCCGTATCTTCCAAACCGTACTCTGAAATCACATGATGCGGGGCTGCTGGTTATTCATAGGGTCAACAAAAGCAACACGGGAGGTAGGGCTTTTTCTTGTAGAGCTCCTAAATTATGGAATGCTCTGCCTTGTTTGTCAGGGAAGCTGGGAATGTTAAAGTTTTCAAGGCAATACTAAAAATGCACTTTTATAAAATGGTTTTCTTATCTTAGTGGGTTTTAATGTAACTTTAAAATTGCTGCTTTTGTATTATTATGTGTATACTGTTATTTAAATCTGTTATTTAAATGGTCTGGCTGTAGCGGTTGTATGTGTGACATGCTATACAAAAGGATTGTGGTTTGTTGTTTTTTTCTGCTATGTACTGTACAGTGCTTTGCGATACTTTTGAATTAAAAACGCTATATAAATGCAATAAATATAATAAATAAATATAAAAGTTATTCAACACTGCTTGGACCGAGCTGGTTACATTTATCATCACCCCATGGTATCCTGGTTTAAACATGTATGAACCATAACCAGCTTCACTAGAATGATTACATACAATGCAAACTAAACCACAAGCTATCACCAGTTGTCCCTGCAGTAACGGTCACACGAGAGCTAGTGATATTGGAGTCTAGTAATGCAAAAATAGCATCAAAACAGTGTCACGGCAACTGAATTAAAATAAGGCAGCAAATCAGTTGCTTGTTTCTCGTTTTTATTTTCTTTTGACCAAACGAAAGAGCAAATTGCTCTAGCCAGTATAGTTCTTTTAGTGCGGCCCAATCTAGGTGAATTACATGTACTACCACACAGTATATGCAAGGACAAGGAATCGTGATAAATAATGGGTCCAGGTTAATACTTTATGCTGAAATAAAGACAGAAATCAATAAAATATCTTGGACATATGGTGTTTTATTGAGTAAGTAACTGAAGTATATTATTTTGGACCATGTAGTTGTACTCTTTTTATATTTAATTCCTCTCCTAACTGCAGAGTTATATAAAGACCAGCACCTTCAGTTTGATACATGATGAACGTGACAGAACATGACCAGGAACTTCCTATTAATGCCTGTGTCTGGTTCAAACATGCAGTACAGTATGTTGGCATTAAAATATAAAGCAGGTTTGCTTTTTGCTACCAAATCAGGAGGGACACAATCTCTCATAAAGAAACAGAAAACCCAAAGAATAAATGTCAGGATTGTCAGCAAAAGTTATTTTCATAGTTCAACCATCTGATGTGATGCGACAGTGTGATGTGGTTTATGCATTGTTGCTTTAATGTAGAAAATGTCTATACTGTTTATATGTATTATACACAAATTGCATAGCATGAAAAGTTTAAAAGTAATATATGACATGCTAATGATCATTTTATATCATGGACCCCATGCTTTTAACCATCTAGCATACCAACTATACCGAGACTAAATGGACTGTTACAATAAAGAGCTAAGAAGCAAAGTAAATCCCATCGCTTAATGAGTGGGTGGAAATTCCAAGGGGAGTTACATCCGCAATGTGCATCAATCATAGAGCACTCGACTATACATAAAGTGTGTCTAGGTATCAACAGTAATGCTGGATTCTTTTTGTGCCTGTGCATTCCTTTACTACTGTGCACAATGTAACTCCAGTGAACCTGAATCCAAGGAAAAATAAATAAATAAATAAAATAAAACAAAATGTTAAATAAACATACACAGCTTTGGCTTTTCGGATAAGGATCTGAAATGCTGGCAATGTTGTTGAGATCTGGACTCCTGAATCTACAGTAGGAAAAGAAAAAAACTAAAGTCTGTCTATCTGAAAGGCTCTCTATGAAGCAGTTTGTTTTCTTTCTGCTATAGACCTTGTGCAACAGGCACGATCAGTGCTTTTGATTTAGCTAACTGGGTCAGACCAAACCCAAATGGAGCCTCAGCCTGTCCAGACTGTCTGCAGTTTTCTTTTGTTATCGCCTTAAACGCTCCTGGCACAATCTTCTTCTCTGCCAGTCTTAGTGCACTAAAACACCCTCATGTCAGAATCACATACAGTCACTACATAAATCTACCAGGCTTCATCCAGACCTGCACGTAGATCCGCTTAGGACCAGGCAGGGGAGATCTGAAGCTGGCACAACTTCGGTGTCTATTCAGCATCAGTGCTCATTCTGAGAACTTAATTTCACCGTCTCAGCTCACGTTCATTTATTTCTATTTATCAGAAGATGGAGGCACCAGGCACAATGGCAATTGTAAGTATGGGTGCAACACAATCGAAAAACATAATCACATAAAAAAAACAACTTAAATCACAGCAAATACAAAAACAATGGAAATATTTCCTTCAAAATCAGTAATACCCAGATATGTTCTTGTCAACGCCCCCAAGATTTAGGTCAAAATTGGACAGTGGGGCTGTGATGAGATATATACCAGGAGTTGAAATAAGACTCCCATGGGATAGCTGTTAATGTCAGACCTAAGTGTGTTACCTGCATGTAAACAGTAACACTTTTAACTGATTTGTAGTGTGTATCTTATTTTATACACAGTATAGGTTCCGCAGTATACTCAGGTTATTATGTTCTATATTGTATATTATGGCATTTTTGATAGGGTAGTACACAAGCGGTGCCCTAATCAGACAGCTAGAGTTACTTTTGCTTTTTCTCCAGTGCAAAGTATACTCCAGCAGAATAAGAATATATTCATACAGGTATGTAATAGTTAAACATAAAACAGGCTACGGTACTAAACCCTGACCCCCTAAATCAGTCAGTAATATTCATATTTCCCATTCCCCAATGAGTTCCACAAATACAAATGTGAGGTAAATCACATTTTTATTAAGATGATGTAATTTTTAAATATAAATATTATTATTAATTTGAAAATGTAAAAAAAAAAAAAAAAAAGGTTCACAGTAGAATACAGTATTCTAAAAGACGGACAAACCAATCAGCTCTTGTATAGGTTACTTATCTACAGTTTTCACAAGTATTCACCTACTCAACGCAAAACAATGAATAATGAGAAATCCCAGTTTAAATATTCATGAGCTACCTTCAATCAGATTAAATTGCAGAAAGTTCTCCTACACGAGAACCCTAATAGAGACCCATGTGAGACCCATGGTCATTACAATCCAAAAATATGAACAATAATGCCAAGTTTTTGTGCCTCCCCATTACCTCCATCTGGCAGCTTAGACTACTACCACTAACACATGTATTTTTCTCTGTAAATATGGTGCACATTTCTTTGTATTGTTTTGGTTGCCATGGCAACATGACCGTGAATAGTCTTTTGTCCACTTACCTGCTGCTAGGAAAGTCCACCCTTCTGCTGGGATGAACATGCTCCGAGGATGAATGGTTACCACTTCAGGTTCCTTTCCTGAAAAATGTAAAGAACGGAGATGCATGACTGTATAAAAACTTCGGAGCCCTGATATTTTCTTTTATGAAGGATATTGCACTCTTTAGTGATAATTCCATGTTCCATCGATGGGATTTCTGCAAAGGGAACAATAATTGTAGTGCACACTGTTTTAATATGAGAAATGTTGCTTTAACATATTAATCAAAGAAGTCAGACACTCAACAGGAAGATATTTGTTTCTGCACATGGGCATGACATAATATAAAAAAAAGAAAAGGCCATATTTTTCTTGTTAATAATCTCCTAGGATTTTTGTTCCATGGGGACCAAGCAGAACAATAAAGGTCACTGGGCTAGATTCTCAAAACCATTTACTCCAAAAGTTTCATTAGCACAATTTTCAGATTGTAGAAACACACCCAATACATTTACCAACCAAGAAATAAAGTCAGACATTTAATCTAGGGGCTTGTGATTAGTCTAAAATTGTTTATTATTCATTTTAGAAATTCATTTTTTTTTCTTTAAGAACAAATACACTAAGGATGGATAATTTAGCCCACTGAGTCTAAAATGTTGTTTGAGTTACATTGCATAATAATGTGATTGCGAGCAAGTACAAAGGAAATGGATTATCAGTATGGATCACTCATCATTCACAACCCAATACACTAGTTTACTTGGAATAATGTGCTGTTTCGGTGTAACAGTTTAATTGTTACACATTTTTATTACATTTAAAAGGTATTATAGGGATTAGCAGCTGGACAATGACACATATATAGAATCAATGTTGTTTTCACAGGGGGACCACTTTACCTTGTATGTATTTAAAACGGGGACCACATTACCTTGTATGTATTTAAAAGGGGGACCACTTTACCTTGTATGTACTGCTTCCGGGTGATCTGAATCGGCTGTTTTGGAATGGATTGAATGTTCTGTAATAATAATAATAATAATAATAATAATAATAATAACAAAATAAAGTAAACTGTTGGACACTTCTTCACACATTTTCTAAAGCTCATTCACAGACATCCCATTTAACAGGAGACAAAAAGTGTACAGTACAGAGACATTAAAATAGTTATAACTCTATATCTGACAGCAGCTTTTGTATAAAACGTAGTGTTGCCAACAAACTAACGGGCACTATGAGACTGTCAATGTTCCCTGGTGTCCCTTTTAGACGAAATATTTAACTAATTTATCTTACAGTAGGTGCAGACTGACATGGAGCACCTCTATAACTTCATAAACCTTGAATATTTAAGAAAACGTATTTACAGCATTCAAAAGTACTTTCCATCTAGTCTTATAAACACAGAAGTACTGTACTGTAATAAATTACAAAAAACACAACTGCAGTATGACAGGGATTCCAGTATAACAGATTAAATGTGTTGATTATTAAAATGTAAACGTTTGTGAAACTAATTTGAATCTATCTCCTAGTCACTACACTGCAGCTTTAACAATCACACCACGGTCAATCCATCAATTAAATAGCTGCTAAGTTTGCACTCATTTTCAACTGCATCCTGTTTGGCTTCGCAAGTCAGATAAGTGCCTATTTCAATGCACTTCACACCACTTGATAACATTTTGCTGATAACTGTTAAAGATGTGGAGAAAACATCTATTATATATCTATTATATATCTATTAACATATCGTGCCCATGTACAGTAAAATGTATGAATCCATGACACATCTCAAGTAGTTAAAATGAAGAACTTTTCAGAGATTTTTCAATTTTGCTTAACCAGCTGACAGTTGATTCCAGGAATACAAATTCAAAGAGACACATTAAAATTCTGCTCAGATGGAGAATAATTGTAGAATAACCCAACAGATTCTGATCAGGGCAGTTATTAAAATATATTTAAAATGGGGACCACTTTACCTTGCACATATTTAAAATGGGGACCACATCTGCTCTGATGTCTAGGCACAGTTCTGCTAATGCATTGATTAAAGCTTTTAAATTATGGTGCACTTAAACTTTCAGCAGCCACAGCAAAGTGCCCATGCAAGCAGAATTACAGAATTAAGGTAAGAGAAAGCCAGGCAATAACATCAGTTTAAGGGTATTACAGAACATTAGCATGGATATAACCAATGTAAATAGGAACAAATTATAATTCTGCCATTATAAAATGCCGTAGGCAGTTACACAATTGTGGAAGTGTTTAACAAACTGCCACTATACAGTATTTTTCTGGTAGAAATATATTTTCATTTTTAAAATATATTTCAGTATTTCAGGACAAACACCAATCACAAAATGTTTTAGTACAAATATTTATTGAGGAGAATGCAGAGTATGTGATTTTACAGAGAAGTATGTTGTATATACACATTAATTTGGCATCAAACCTAACTTGGTTTGAAGGCTTGCTGCCTGGCCAACTGGACGAGGCAGAGACCCCCACTGACAAAACCTAAAATTGTTTTTAAGAAAGGTGGAGATGGGGAGCTGGTGGGTTACGATGAAATCGAAATGCAACTGAGAGAGAAGTGGAGGGTATTTATAGTGCTAACAATCTTAGCTAATGTGTAAATTGAATGATTCAATTTGGTGACGCGGAGATTGGTGTCTGACCCTCCTCCCGAACTTTAGTTAAGAACTTCATTTAGATGCAAGCTATTGTTAAACACTGTTAAAGATTGCTATTTTGCTGATGAGTGCAGACATACTGCATGTCAAAGCTTTGGCTTTTTTTTCCTCTCTAAATACTGTAGATAGACAAAAATACATTTAGCAGATGCTGCATTGCCCTAGGTCAAGAATGTTATTATTTTTATAAAATTTAAAGGTCTTAAATACATACATATAACAAATTATTTTTGATGGGATATGTAGATTTATCTTACAAGTTAGTAAATAACTGAATTGCTCTTAGTTCAATAATATTGATTAATGCCAGTAAAACCAGGAGGGCAGGATTGTCTGTGAAATGCATTGTTTGTCAGAAAACAATTACCCGGGAGATGGAACAGTGGCCAGAAGAGAGTTTACATCAAAATACACCGGAGGGTCGTCCAAAACAAGCCTAACCGAACACTCACAGTGATCACGCAAGACACTAACAAAACTCAAGCAACCAACATCTGTCAACACTGTGCCCAGTGAGTTCAACTGTCACAGCTAATGTATAGTTTAAAGAACAGTTTAAACTATACAGTCCTCTATAAATAATTGACAGTGCTTGCACATATGCACTGAAACGTTACACAGAGCAAGCAAGTAGTTTAGATCTCTAGTACCCATTATACGTCAGAGACAGTCTGTGGTCTGATAGTCTGAAGTTGTCCTAATTCTACCTACTCTAGGTTCCACAGCATACATGCAGATTCCAGAATCACAAAGGCAGTACCGGTTTGATAGAAATCTTACAGAGGGCACATGGATTGACTGCACACAAAACAGTGGCTAATTTGACCAGTTCAAGCTGCTGCGGCGTTGTAGAGTAAGTAGAAAAAACAGATGATGCACAACAAGATTTAAGAGTACAAGCAATTATTCTCAAAGATGGAATCCCCTATCATGACAAGTGGCAGCCTGCAGCAGCAGTTAATGGTTATACATAAACTTGATTAGGGTAAACATGGTCTTTATTTTTATTTTTTTTACCTAACATTTTCACATATATTTGTCTTTTAATTGGTTTAAAAAAAATTAAATTAAGCTAGACATTCTATATGTTCCGCAATCTGTATGCGTTTTTGTTCAATGTGCTGTGAGATCAAGCATTGTAACCTTGGCTGGTTACCTTGAACAGTGAGATCAAGGACTATGTATGATTCTGTTCTTTTTTTTTTTTGCAGAACAGCTGTAATTTGTGTGAAAGGTTGGAGTAAGTCTATTTTTAAATGCCATCAGGTTAAGCTATTAGCCTTTAACCTCATTAATCATGTTGGTGACTATATTACACAAAAATGACCACCAGCGAGCTGCCGATCCTAGGAAACTGCTTCTGGGTACTGAGAAAGGCAGCCATAGTAGTATTATATGTAACCCCATAGCAGTCCCTGTTCACAAAGCTTAAATTCAGAGTTATTTAAGCTCTATTTTAGATGGATTAAATACATTTTGATATCTGTTAAATAAGCCTTCTAGAACAGTTTTGTGAACATCACATTTTATTTCAATTAATCAAAATCTTAATAGCTTTGCAAATAGGGCACGTTAAATCTAATCCAGATTTACAACTACCTTTAAAACAAAGCCTGAATTCAGCACATAGTCTGAAACACATAGTCTATCTGCTTATTATTATTTATTTCTTAGCAGACGCCCTTATCCAGGGCGACTTACAATTGTTACAAGATATCACATTATTTTTACATACAGGTACCCATTTATACAGTTGGGTTTTTACTGGAGCAATCTAGGTAAAGTGCCTTGCTCAAGGGTACAGCAGCAGTGTCCCCCACCTGGGATTGAACCCACGACCCTCCGGTCAAGAGTCCAGAGCCCTAACCACTACTCCACACTGCTGCTTATAAAATAATAAGGATGGATGTCAGCTATAGCTGGGGGGGGCTCCACACCACCTTGCAATTATGCATGTCATAAATCAACAGCCCATACTATCTATAACAGATGCTGCGGTACATGACATCTCATCTATATCAGCTGTGTAAGTGTTTTTTAAAAAAAAAATGAAGCATCTTATATTCGTGTATGATTTAATAATATTGCATAATATTTGTTTTTGAATAAACCTGATAAATCCAGTCTTACATTACTGGAGCAAATAATCTTGACCCAAATGAAAAAAATGCACAGGGATTCCCCATACAGTAGATACTGTAAATGACAGAAATAAAACATCTTATATCAAATACATAAATTAACAAAGAGTCAAAACTTGAACTTACAAAGTCCTGTACTCACACGCACACACACACCTGTGCCCAGAGATAACACATAATATACATACTATGTTTACATAAATAAATCCACACCTATACACTCATAGTGTGGACACACACACAAACACAGATCTTGGCTTCAACAATCTACACAAATTAACATAAGGGAATTTTCCTCTCAATTCATTGAATATATCAAAGTGGCATAAGGACTGCTTCCTTCCAAGAGTCTGCTTTCTTCATGGCTCCAAACTGTCTATTACCCAGAACGCAACATATGCCGGGATATAGTTCCTTTGCCAAAAAATACTGTCATGGGTCTTCTGCCAGACAAACCATGACACTGTTTTCCTTGCTGGAGGAAAATCTTCAACTTCACAAAAGGATAGCTATCAGCCACTATCATGCCTAAGACATGCTTACTTATTACTGGAACGAATACAAAATCCCAGTGCATAAATCTGTATATTTAAAGTGGACACATTTTACATTAGATACAGTAGATCTAATAATAGTTGTTGAAATCATAAAGGACCCTATCTTGTATTTTAAATACATTGCAGACATGCATGCACTGTTAGCTGCTTGATTTTCATAACTTTGAAACACAAATTTGAATGATCTCAGTGGGGGGGATTTAGATCCGCTTCTGTTTAGATCAATTGAACAGATCCTGGTGTGTTTGCTAAACAAAGAATAAAAGGTTACTGAAGGATTGCAGGGCAGATTAAGTGGCTGATACTGCAGTTTAGAACATTGCTGCAGTAGCTCCGTACTCATGCATTGTTAATGGTGAATAAATTAAGGCGCCAGGCACGTCAACCTCATGCATAGCTAATGAAAGCCCGAAAGCCTTTCATTATTGAGCAGTAAATTGATCAAGATGAGAAAGTGAGGATTAAGACCTCCAGAAACACTGTACTATGCGCTGCTGTTTTGGTCAGTGACGTGCAGAGAGAGTGTGTTTCACAGCAGTCGTGTAGTACATGCATCCAATCAATCACAATATCAGACACGGCTCTCAGGGTGATCTCTCTGCCTGTATATTTTATTCATTATTTCTAAAGGCCCCCTGCAATTGGGCCTGCTTTGCAGAGTTCACACAACTCAAACTATTTTTTTTTTTTTTTAAACAATTTGTGGAAACAAAAGATATAGTGGAAGGGATAGGAAACACTATGGGGTCCAATCATTTGATCTAAGCCACCATTCATATAACACCTTCCCAGCTGTTCTACATATTATACAGACACTCACTCACACTATTTGATGTTTGATTTTAATAACCTTGGTACACAAACGTGTGGTTTCACAGATCTCCATTAGCACTAACTGTGGACTACCTAATGTTATCTCTGCACATTCTGCTTAAATGAACCTGGCTCTAGTAATGCTTTTGTCACAATGTAATTCTTGGTGTTTCTCAGGCACCACAGTATGTATCATTTCAAGCGGACGACACACAGATTTAATTATAAATGGTCAAGTCATACTCTAATGCCCCCTGTCCTATCATGTCCAAATATTTCCCTGGTTATAGGTTCCAGCAAAAGTGTGCTCCTTCCTTTTTACCCACTTTTGTCAATTCTGTCATACAACCATCGGCCTCTATCAAGGGACTTAAGAGTTCAGGAGTTCAGAATGCAGAACTTGTCAGAGCTGGCCCTCCTCTCTCCTCTGCTGGTGAGGAAAGTCTGGTTCAAGTCTTTGTGTGACTGCTGTAATACTCTTCCCCTCTGGATTCCCCTATTAATAGCCGAGCTGACACAAAGCATACAAACCACTCCGGTTTTCTATCAGTTGCATTGATTGACAATCACTGTAATACTCGTATGAGTCTACTTTCTAGACTATTTTTGGTGTCCTGGGGCGACTTCTACACGATGCAACTTTCAGTGGTGAAGATTAACTGATTTGACCTACAGTTCAAGGCATGGTGCGGTAAATGCCTTTAGGGCAGCAAGACTAACTCAATTTACTCAAATTTACATTCTGGAGAACAGACTTCGCGACAGACTTCCTTGAAGTAATTAGGGACACATATTGCGCCAGAACAATTTAATCACCTTGCATACATTGATGTCCATAACATTTCTGTTCAGAGAAACCTAAAGGAAGCAAAAACATATTTGTTATTACATTTCTAATTGTTATTGAGTCTCATAGCCAACCAAAACCGACTAAATCAATCGATGCACTTCAAAGAAAATAAAAGAGCTGTACCTTTAACAATGTATAGAATAAAGTTAACATACACAGGTCTATGTTACCTCTAGGAATTTTATTTAGTTAGCCACTGTGGCTAAAACAACTCAACACTGTGGCTAAAACAACTTTTGGAAAAACTTAAGCCACGCCAAAGAAGGTTAAAAATAACTGTAAAAGTATTTTATTGTAGGCCGACACAATAAAAAAAGTATAACCATTTCAAATGTTAATAACCTGCTAATACAACTAAACTGCTCTTTCCATTGCTTTCCTTCCCTTTTCAGTTTCCAAATCAACCCTAATGACACATACAACATACTGTCACTGGTAGAATAGGTACTGTACTTGTCAGGATTAAAACAATAACAATCATACTACAGGAAATGTAAAGGCATTTGTTTCTACAGTATAAAATATGAATAGGTTTTAATATGTTTATTTCAGCAAGACAAAATGTGTATTTTATTTTAAACATGTAACTTAGCTAGATATTTTAATGACAGACCCCACTCTACCAACTTATTTGCAGTAGGCTATCTGAATGCTAGTATTACTTTGATTTCTTTAATAAATGCTAGATTTACTACCGTGTGAAAAAAACAACTGTTGCATAGTCATTTAGATTACATTATTTGTTTATGTATAACTATCTTGCAGCTCGTGCTATCAAAACAAACGTTTTTTTGTATTCATTGCGTTATATGAAGAATAAAAACAGGGCTCGTCGTAATATGATTAATACTGTAGCGATCACGGTTAACGCAGGCAGGTGCATCACACAGGGCGAGGCAATCCACACACATGCAGAGGGCAGGCGCGAACCCGGGACCTCTAGCACTAAAGCATAGCGCCGATACCTCTGTACTAAAGAGCCGGCTCCATTTCAAGGAGCGTATATCGGGCTTATGTCTTCGTGTGTGATTACGTCACCTACCAGCCCTGCTGCTGCCTTCCCCTCTGCACGCTACACTCTCCCCTGCCAGCCTCAAGTCCGCCCTGGACTTGCTCACCAGGCTAGTCCGACGAGTGCGTGCCAGGGTACCAATGTAGCCATCTCGGTTAACCACACCAATGGAGCCAGCTCTTTTGTACAGTGGTATCGGTGCTATGTTTTAGTGCGAGAGGTCCCGGGTTCACGCCTGCCTGTGTGTGGATTGCCTCGCCCTGTGTGATGTGCCTCCTGCGTTAACCGAGATCGCTACAACACATTCAGCTAATGCCTTTATCCAAGGCAACTTCATACTATAGCTTACTCCAGCAGCTTATTGTTTGTTTTGATTGTTCGTTATCGAGGGTGTACTGACTGTGCACCGGTAGTTTATATGGTTAAATAAACATTCACTGACCAACCTTATTAATCCTCCGTTCACCCTCCGCCTCTGATTGATTAAGCAACGGAGATAGGGACCTACTGTATCGAACAGAAAAAAATAAGCTGTGTGTTTCATGAAGTTGTGTGCTTTATTTTCTGTTTTAAAAACATTTCTGTAATTTTCACCGTTTCAGCGCCATGATAAAGTTATTTACACACCTCCTTCATTGCTTGATCTGGCCGCACGCGTAATTAATAGAAATCATGCTGGCTGGTCTGATTTACACATGGTTTTAATGGTTTCGCCACTGTGGCGAACAAGATGAAAATGAGTTTAGCCACACAGAAAAAACTTTCGCTTGTGGCGACGTGGCGAGTGGCTAGCGGGAACTTAGTTCACAAGAACCTACTGATGATATATAGCTAATAACTTACAAAGCATTACAAATCATTAAATGAATGCAATTCAGTAAAACTTTAACACCTACAGTTAAGGTAATGAAATACCGTAATTAAACGTACCACAGGGGCAGATCCCTACCCCCCGGATCCACCCATGTATATACCAAACTTTGAAAATCACCAAATAATACAATTCAGTACAACTTGGACTCATTACAGAACTTTAGGAATCATTAAACTTTAAAATGTTTCTATACTTTGATACTTGCTGTTAAGGCCTTGTAATAACATGCAATTGAAATGAATAAAATAAAAGTTCTTGGCTGCTCAATGAATTAGACAGGATCTCCAGCCCTTACTGTTGAAATAGAAAATCAAGAATGTGGTGACTGTTTTAGTTTGCTTAACTGCAACAATTTAAAGCACACAATGCTCCAGCTAAGGGTTTGGTGGTGTGAATAATTCTGTAACTTTCATTTGCCTCAGTCTGCTGGTCCTTTTTTTGGCAGCTAAATCTCGTAGCCGTTTTAGCAGCAGAAGCTGTGTGTAATACACCACACGTAATTAATCACGACTACAGGTGCGTTCGGTTCATTAGACAGTATGGTTGATCAAAGATTGGATAATTGACTCTCTACTGTAATTGGCTTCATACCGATTACATAGGGTTGGTCAACAGGTTATGCTTATTTTCAAACCTTAACTTGTATTCCAAAATCAACCATTTACATTGTAAAAAATGCAAAATTATTAATTTAAAAGTTGTAAAAAATCTCACCGAACAAACACTTTCTTTTGAATCTGTTTGCAATTGTGTTTTATGCTTAACGTTCAGGAATGAAGAAATAAAAAAATGTGGCAGTACACTCAGGCAGCAGTGAATTTAGATGAAAGCTATTTGAGCAATCTGTCACAAAACTGTACCTCAATAATGTGTATCCATTGTACACCAGCGTACAACAACTGGGTGGGACATACACATCATTTTTACTTTAAAATGTGTTTCTGCAATGGAGACTGCATATATTTAAAGGAGGGGACAGTTATTTATTTTGGGACACTAATAATCAAGCTTATTATTCTAGTCGGAACACACAAGGGATTTGTTTGGAAGAGCAACTGGGTTGCTTTACTACAGACAGCTGGGTTACTGTAACCTTCCCCCTCCACAGCTGCGAATGTGACTGTGCCTAATGAACTACGGATTAAACAGGAGGCTTCTTTCTGAAGGGATTGCCTTCTCTTAAAAGCTTGTTTCCTTGACACTTCACTTAGGGATGATCACATGGTTGTATTGAGAATTCAGAAGGGATCCAACCAACACCCTGGCCACACTTCTGCAGGCATTATTATTATTATTATTATTATTATTATCTTTTGATTGCTTCTGAAGTTCATCCCAATTAAAGTGCAACAGTCAGAGTATTTCATGATAACAGATTCAGCCCCTGGTGATAATCACAGAAGAGGTCATCATTACATGTATTGACCCCTGTGAATCAGAGGACTGTGAAAATAGGCAATGAGCCATAATTTATTCAAAACCAATACCATCTTAAAATAGAGGACACTGTGGTCATCATCACTGGAGTCCTGGGTCCCAAACCATTAAGAAAAAAATTGCTACAATATTCTATGTTATGATTACAGAGCACTTTATTGCAAGAAATAATCCTGTATTCTTCATATGTAGGTACGTGCAAAAAAATATATTCTTGTTAAATACCCCTTCCTACACCATAACACTTTCCTTTCTGCATGTTTTATGAACAAATGGCAGACATTTTTTTTATTTAGGGATACTGATAACCAAGATCACCATGATTATAGAATACAGTACTGTAGAAAAATAGACACATAGAAGTTCAACCATGAAATGATGGGAAACAACAGTGTTCATACTAATAACAGAATAATTAAAAAGAAAAAACTTAAACTCCCTCCATGTAACCAGCTTCTTACAGCCATACATGTCTTGCTCTATCAGTTAAGAATACGCTCAGGGTTCATACACTTTTTCAACATCAAAATTCCAGACTTTTTCCATACTTCCATTGTTTTTCCCAGACTTGTGTTTTAGTTTCTACTAGTTTTTTGATAGTTATCCACATAGGTGGGCAGCCGCAGAGCATTATAGCTTTTTGATCCAGAGCAGAAGTTGCACCGAGTTTTCTAAAAGTATTTGTCAGAGGTGCAATCTGGAGGTGCATATCTAGCAAGAGGCAATGCAGGTATGCAAAAGAGAAGTAAGATACAATCGAAGGAATGTCCAATATTTGAGAACTACTATATTACAAAAAGAATATAAAAAGTTGTATACTGCAAGTATACTTGTGCCAAAATAGGATAGTATAACGGTACCAATAGTATACCAAAACAAGACAATTTTGGCACAAGTATACTTGCACTATATTACTTTTTTGTAAGGGGTGATATTGGATTCTGATGTTGAAATGTTGAACACCATGGGAGGAAAATAACAAAAATGAAAAATGATTGGGCCAGGGGCAGGGTGGTGAATGAGAGGTACGGCAAATTTGCTGGCAAATTGTGCCCTCACACTACTGGAAACAAGGTGGCCGACCCGACGGAAACTACAGCTCCCAGACAGCTAACCGGTGGGAAGTGACGTCACCCAGGGGAGGGGTAGTTGGGGTCGAAAGGGGCTGGCTCACAGCACCAAGTGAAGGAGTAGGCGAGAGTTTTGTGCTGGGAGAGAGAGAGAGTTTCGTAAGTGTTTTGTGCTTTTGTTGGTGATTGACTGCCTGTATTTTTGCCTAACCCTGGAATTGTGCTGAGAACCTGTTTGCTGACCTGCCTTTGGAAAACGTTTTGTAAATAAACTTGCATCAGGTACCATCCTGATTAAAAAGGACAATTCTTTTTTTACCAATACCGCAAGAGTTTTATGTGCGCACGTTCGCCACACCCAGTTTGTTTGTCACAATATTTATTTGTCACTAATATATATACAGTACTGTGCAAAAGTTTTAGGCAGGTGTGAAAAAATGCTGTAAAGTAAGAATGCTTTCAAAAATAGACATGTTAATAGATTAGATTTATCAATTAACTAAATGCAAAGTGAGTGAACAGAAGAAAAATCTAAATCAAATCCATATTTGGTGTGACCACCCTTTGCCTTCAAAACAGCATCAAGCATCAATTCTTCTAGGTACACTTGCACACAGTTTTTGAAGGAACTCGGCAGGTAGGTTGGCCCAAACATCTTGGAGAACTAACCACAGTTCTTCTGTGGATTTAGGCAGCCTCAGTTGCTTCTCTCTCTTCATGTAATCCCAGACAGACTCGATGATGTTGAGATCAGGGCTCTGTGGGGCCATACCATCACTTCCAGGACTCCTTGTTCTTCTTTACGCTGAAGATAGTTCTTAATGACTTTCGCTGTATGTTTGGGGTCGTTGTCATGCTGCAGAATAAATTTGGGGCCAATCAGATGCCTCCCTGATGGTATTACATGATGGATAAGTATCTGCCTGTACTTCTCAGCATTGAGGAGACCATTAATTCTGACCAAATCCCCAACTCCATTTGCAGAAATGCAGCCCCAAACTTGCAAGGAACCTCCACCATGCTTCACTGTTGCCTGCAGACACTCATTCGTATGCGCTCTCCAGCCCTTCGGCGAACAAACTGCCTTCTGCTACAGCCAAATATTTCAAATTTTGACTCATCAGTCCAGAGCACCTGCTGCCATTTTTCTGCACCCCAGTTCCTGTGTTTTCGTGCATAGTTGAGTCGCTTGGCCTTGTTTCCACATCGGAGGTATGGCTTTTTGGCCGCAAGTCTTCCATGAAGGCCACTTCTGACCAGACTGCTCCGGACAGTAGATGGGTGTACCAGGGTCCCACTGTTTTCTGCCAGTTCTGAGCTGATGGCACTGCTGGACATCTTCCGATTGCGAAGGGAAGTAAGCATGATGTGTCTTTCATCTGCTGCAGTAAGTTTCCTTGGCCGACCACTGCGTCTACGCTCTTCAGCGTTGCCCGTTTCTTTGTGCTTCTTCAAAAGAGCTTGGACAGCACATCTGGAAACCCCTGTCTGCCTTGAAATTTCTGCCTGGGAGAGACCTTGCTGATGCAGTATAACTACCTTGGTGTCTTGTTGCTGTGCTCAGTCTTGCCATGGTGTATGACTTTTGACAGTAAACTGTCTTCAGCAACCTCACCTTGTTAGCTGACTTTGGCTGTTCCTCACCCAGTTTTATTCCTCCTACACAGCTGTTTCTGTTTCAGTTAATGATTGTGTTTCAACCTACATATTGAATTGATGATCATTAGCACCTGTTTGGTATAATTGTTTAATCATACACATGACTATATGCCTACAAAATCCCTGACTGTGCAAGTGTACCTAGAAGAATTGATGCTTGATGCTGTTTTGAAGGCAAAGGGTGGTCACACCAAATATGGATTTGATTTAGATTTTTCTTCTGTTCACTCACTTTGCATTTAGTTAATTGATAAATATAATCTATTAACATGTCTATTTTTGAAAGCATTCTTACTTTACAGCATTTTTTCACACCTGCCTAAAACTTTTGCACAGTACTGTATATAAAAGTTAAATAAGTTTAAATGAAAGATGGAGTCTAGTGTAAAACACAATCAACCTTTCTTGTGACATGGGGTGAGGAAGTAAACTTGAAATGGATCTTCTATGTCTCCAAATAGACAGTACCTCTGTTTAACATCTTATCTCAGGACATCAACAGCGCAGTGCTCCCTAACATCAGCTTGTTAAATGATTAGATGATATAATGATAAGACCAGCAGATAAAGGCTCAGGAATAGTTATAATGAACACAGATGACTATATGAAATATGTAGAATGTGAATTAAATAATACAGATACATATGAAGAAGAGGAAATCCTAAAATGCACAAAGAAAATCACCCTATGCGAATGATAGTCAGTACAATTGATACTCCAACACACATAATAGCTGAAATAGCAGAAAAACAACTTAGGTTGCACGTTGAGAAATTACCAAGCTATGTTAAGGATACAACACAATTTTTAAAAAGACTTGAATCACTAAAACACAACCTTCCAGAGAATACAATTTTATTTTGCATGGACGTAAAATCCTTGTACCCAAGTGTCCCTCAAAAGAAACTTTAGAAGCTTGTCAAAAAGCACTAGATAATAGACTAGATAAATCAATGCCAACAGCAGGGGTGCTGAACATGATCAATGTAGTTTTAGAAAACAGTTATTTT
Source organism: Acipenser oxyrinchus oxyrinchus (assembly GCA_030684275.1). Lineage (NCBI taxonomy): Eukaryota > Metazoa > Chordata > Actinopteri > Acipenseriformes > Acipenseridae > Acipenser > Acipenser oxyrinchus. Next base: position 91,106,060 of record CM060248.1, on the reverse strand, counting down.
ACATTTGTTAATAAGAATTACAAACAAAACGATGGTACAGCAATAGGATCTAAATTAGGAATGCATTTTGCCAGTACATACATGGGAAATGGAAAGAACAATTATTTAGAAAATCGGAAAGAGACCCTTTAGAATACATTCGGTTTGTAGATGATATTTTGGGGTTTGGACACATGGAGAAGAATCTCTTTCCAGTTTCATAAAATGGTAAATGAAATACACAGTAATATTAAGGTGGACCTTCGATGGACAAGAAAAGAAATAGAATTTTTAGATACCATAGTAAAACTTGAAGAAGGTTCAATTGAGACTGACCTCTTCTGTAAACCTACTGACATGCACCAGTATTTACACATGTCCTCTGCACATCCAATACACACTAAAAGGGCAATCCCAAAGGGTCTAGGAATAAGAATACAAAGAATATGCTCAAAAGAAAGTGACTATGTAAAACAAAGAAATATATTAAAAACACATCTTAAAAAAAGGATACAAAGAAAGAATTATAGAGACAGAGTTAAGAAAAGTGGATAAACTAAAGAGAGATGATCTACTAGATTATAAAAATAGAGATAAAAAGGTCAAAAGAGTCCCATTAATAATGACTTACTCTAAACTTTTGCCCAATATTTCTAAAATAGTTTGGAAACACTTGCGGCAGCTGGCTCTTTGAGCTAAAATATATACAGCTCTGGAAAAAATTAAGAGACCACTGCAAAATTATCAGTTTCTCTGGTTTTACTATTTATAGGTATGTGTTTGGGTAAAATGAACATTTTTGTTTTATTCTATAAACTACTGACAACATTTCTCCCTAATTCCAAATAAAAATATTGTCATTTAGAGCATTTATTTGCAGAAAATGACAACTGGTCAAAATAACAAAAAAGATGCAGTGTTGTCAGACCTCGAATAACGCAAAGAAAATAAGTTCATATTCATTTTTAAACAACACAATACTAATGTTTTAACTTAGGAAGAGTTCAGAAATCAATATTTGGTGGAATAACCTGATTTTCAAGCACAGCTTTCATCGTCTTGGCATGCTCTCCACCAGTCTTTCACATTGATGTTGGGTGACTTTATGCCACTCCTGGCAAAAATTCAAGCAGCTCGGCTTTGTTTGATGGCTTGTGACCATCCATCTTCCTCTTGATCACATTCAGAGGTTTTCAATGGGGTTCAGGTCTGGAGATTGGGCTGGCCATGACAGGGTCTTGATCTGGTGGTCCTCCATCCACACCTTGATTGACCTGGCTGCGTGGCATGGAGCATTGTCCTGCTGGAAAAACCAATCCTCAGAGTTGGGGAACATTGTCAGAGCAGAAGGAAGCAAGTTTTCCATTGAAAACCTCTGGAATGTGATCAAGAGGAAGATGGATGGTCACAAGCCATCAAACAAAGCCGAGCTGCTTGAATTTTTGCGCCAGGAGTAGCATAAAGTCACCCAACATCAATGTGAAAGACTGGTGGAGAGCATGCCAAGACGCATGAAAGCTGTGCTTGAAAATCAGGGTTATTCCACCAAATATTGATTTCAGAACTCTTCCTAAGTTAAAACATTAGTATTGTGTTGTTTAAAAATGAATATGAACTTATTTTCTTTGCGTTATTCGAGGTCTGACAACACTGCATCTTTTTTGTTATTTTGACCAGTTGTCATTTTCTGCAAATAAATGCTCTAATATTTTTATTTGGAATTTGGGAGAAATGTTGTCAGTAGTTTATAGAATAAAACAAAAATGTTCATTTTACCCAAACACATACCTATAAATAGTAAAACCAGAGAAACTGATAATTTTGCAGTGGTCTCTTAATTTTTTCCAGAGCTGTATATATATAACGTTTCGATATGTTGTACATATCTTTCTCAAGGGAGCATGTGTTTGAATCAAAACATTGGAGGTATTTATAGGTTTTTGACGGCATGACAACTACTTGTTATTGTTTACATTCAAATCCATGATTTATTCTTACATGATGTAATGGTGTTCTATATATTGTGACATCATTTCTACTTCTATCTTTGAATCTGTATTAATTCTAATTAACATTACTTTATATAAACTTATATTTTTATTATATCATGCAATGCTGGCTCTGAGGATCAGTCTTGTTTTGGCCTCCCCAGCGCATGAGCATGCACAACTTTTGAATGAATTTTGTTTATTTATTTAAATGTTATATATTTATTGAAGTTAATTAGTTCATTCTTTTCTGTTGAGTCCCGCTGGCATAATCGTGTTCAGTCTATTTATCCATTTACTTTCTTTTATTCTTCTATATGTCGCATTGTCTAATCTTAGTTGTTCTAATACTACAAACTTTACATCATTTATGTCATGTCCTTGACTGGTGAAGTGCTGTATTATTGGTTCATTCATTTTTTTATTTCTAATTAATGAAAGGTGGTTCTGAATTCTTTTATATAAAGTGGCTCCAGTCTCTCCAACATATTTGATTTCATCACATTTTTCACAGATATATATATATTTATTTTCATATATATATATATTTTTATTATTATTTATTTTAATCAATCAATCAATCAATCAATCAATCAATCAATCACATTTTGTATTGCGCCTTTCATGCCTAGTCATCCCAAAGCGCTTCACATGACAAATACATATACTATACAATAATATAATATAATATAATATAATATACAATACAATATCAAAAAACATTTAAAAAAAAACATTTTGGAGTTGAGTCGGTTTTTTGTTAAGTAAATGGAAAACTACAAAGCGGTATGTAATTTAAAATGTTAACGTGACATTATTCAGCAGGTTTCATTCGACTTTATGAAGCAAAATTAGTTAATTATATAGGGTGATGCTATACTCGTAGGACCTGCTAGCAGAGTTTTTTTTTTTTTTTTTAACAAAACTGATCCCCCAAAACAACCCAAAGCCACCCACTAAACATTTGCATACACACATTAGTGAGCTTCCACATAATGCTTCCACAGAGATGACTGCAGCACACAATCAATATATGAATATCCTGGAAAACAGAGGATTTCTTGTGCTGTACCGTGGCCAATGTTCATGTCTATACATGAGTACCGTGTCTCAATGTCCCATAACGCACCTACTTCTAATTAACAGTCATGTCCATGATCTGAGGGCCACGTTTTTGATCCGAGGATTACAACATCTTTCAAATTGTTGTCTTTTTTCAGTTTTAGTGTAAATTAGCTTTACTTTATGCAGACTTTACCCACCACTAAAGAGCAAACAGAACCAGAACCAGAAGATGCTGCCATAACCTGCACAGTCCCCAGATCTCAATTCAATTGAGCACATGTGGGATGAGCTGGCACGCCATTCATGCCAACAGGTGATAACGTCCCTGGCATAATTGCACACTACAGTTATAGACTAATGGAATGGAATTGCACTGGATGTCTACAGTAATTTATAGGAGTAGCTATAATTCTTTTGAAATGGGGTGGGATTAACCAATTACTGAGGATTGTCCTCAATAAAAGGCCACTAACTGAACCACTAGATGTGCTTGTGACATATAAAATATGTATTATCAGCAGCCTGGAAACATCAATAATCCACCCTTGTCTGCATTTAGTGGAGTTATTCTTTCAGCCATATAATACGAGTTATGCAATTTTTTTTCCAGGGGATGTATATGAAAGAGTAGTAATCACTAAAAGCTAAACCTTGAAACAGGGTTGTGTCTAGCTGCAGAGCTCAGTGAATAACCTTGCTGCAACCCAAGTGCACTCATCCATGAAAAGTACAATCAGTTCCCATTTACAGCCTAACATTAGTCTCTACAGCAGACTCCCAGAGTGGAGAGAAGCATGCACTGCCTGACAGCTCTGCCTGCATTGATCTTGTAATAAAGTGCAAGGCCAGCTCGAAAACGTGATACGTCTGTATATTTATAGCCACCATAAGAGCTAAAAGGCCACGCCTCAGGCACCAAACACAAGCAGCAGACCCAGACCCCGCCACCCATTATCTTTAGATCATACATTGATGGATTGCAATTGTTTTCTGCAAATTAAAATGAAGAGTTACATTCAAAGGATTTGACAGGGACATGCTGTATACAGCCTGCTCGCTACTCAAATACTGGACGCATCAGAAATATTCATCACACAGGATCCTGATGATTGGTAAAAATAATCTAGCTACTCAACACTAATGAAGGGAAGGATCTGTCAGGTTAGAAATACTAAAATAAACTGTCAGGTTAAGAACCTACTTGTAAGGTACTGGATGAATGGAAAAGACTTTAATTTACTGCACTTCATACAAGACGTACACAAGCCTTACTGCACTTACCTGAATTTCTGTATTTTTGCTAAACACCGCTCCACTCAAACTAATCAGAATACGAGAACAGTATTCTTTATGAAGATTGTTGCACTGCTGCAATGTCATATTTTGTTTAGAATAAGATATGCTTTCAAAAACAGATTACTACTTCATTGAAGTCAGTAAGTAATCACACCTAATTACATTTAAATTCATACTGTTTACTGTAATTCATATGCTGGTAACCTTGACAAAGTCAAAACCCTTTTCAAACTGGTGGTAGTTTTATTTTTCTTACACTCCGGTGGGGAAACTACCGCTAATAAAACAAAACAAACAAAATAACGCTACTTCACAGTTGGAGCACTAAATCAACAGTACTTCGGTGGTGTATATATATATATATATATAGTAGCATTTCACAGGAGGCAGAAAACAGAATAGACACTTGGATCCTTGAATGCTTTTTATTTAGCACGCTTCTCTCACACACCTCTGTCAGCTTTACAAGATACAAGACACTGACACAGAATGCCGGGCCCTTATGCAAATCAGGGTATCAGATCTCACGCACATCCCATTGGTCCTCAGCCACACACTAGGACCAATGGGCACAGACAAACAACAGCCAACGGGGACAGGCAGATAACAGCCAATCACAAGGGAAGACACAGAACATACACACGCAGGCTGACATACACAGACAGAGGTAAACAAAGCATCCCCGGGCGATAGCGAGCTGGCATCCCCAAGCGGGGTTTCTCCCTCTGGCGCTGGAGACGGCGGGGCTTCTCCCTCTGGCGCTGGAGACGGCGGGGCTTCTCCCTCTGGCGCTGGAGACGGCGGGGCTTCTCCCTCTGGCGCTGGAGACGGCGGGGCTTCTCCCTCTGGCGCTGGAGACGGCGGGGCTTCTCCCTCTGGCGCTGGAGACGGCGGGGCTTCTCCCTCTGGCGCTGGAGACGGCGGGGCTTCTCCCTCTGGCGCTGGAGACGGCGGGGCTTCTCCCTCTGGCGCTGGAGACGGCGGGGCTTCTCCCTCTGGCGCTGGAGACGGCGGGGCTTCTCCCTCTGGCGCTGGAGACGGCGGGGCTTCTCCCTCTGGCGCTGGAGACGGCGCGCTTCTCCCTCTGGCGCTGGAGGCGGCGGCTTCTCCCTCTGGCGCTGGAGGCGGCGGGGCTTCTCCCTCTGGCGCTGGAGGCGGCGGGGCTTCTCCCTCTGGCGCTGGAGGCGGCGGGCTTCTCCCTCTGGCGCTGGAGGCGGCGGGCTTCTCCCTCTGGCGCTGGAGACGGCGGGGCTTCTCCCTCTGGCGCTGGAGACGGCGGGGCTTCTCCCTCTGGCGCTGGAGACGGCGGGGCTTCTCCCTCTGGCGCTGGAGGCGGCGGGGCTTCTCCCTCTGGCGCTGGAGGCGGCGCGCTTCTCCCTCTGGCGCTGGAGACGGCGGGGCTTCTCCCTCTGGCGCTGGAGACGGCGGGGCTTCTCCCTCTGGCGCTGGAGACGGCGGGGCTTCTCCCTCTGGCGCTGGAGACGGCGGGGCTTCTCCCTCTCGCGCTGGAGACGGCGGGGCTTCTCCCTCTCGCTGGAGGCGGCGGGGCTTCTCCCTCTGGCGCTGGAGACGGCGGGGCTTCTCCCTCTCGCGCTGGAGACGGCGGGGCTTCTCCCTCTGGCGCTGGAGACGGCGGGGCTTCTCCCTCTCGCTGGAGGCGGTGGGGCTTCTCCCTCTGGCGCTGGAGACGGAGGGGCTTCTCCCTCTCACGCTGGAGACGGCGGGGCTTCTCCCTCTCGCGCTGGAGACGGCGGGGCTTCTCCCTCTCGCGCTGGAGACGGCGGGGCTTCCTTCTTGCAAATGAAACACCTTTTGTGTCTGGGATTTAATTTTAATTACTTAAGCGATGGATTGGAAATGGAAAACTGGACTTCAGCAATTCAAAATTGCCAGCAATACAAAAGGAAACTTGATCCAAAGTAGTTTACTCTGGCTGATCTAGCCTGTTACATGTATCTATGGTAGGCAATGAGACCTAAAGAGCTGTTCCTGAACTGCCGTTAAAAAAAACATTAAGAATTGCAATACGAACCACTCAGAATTACTGTGAACATCATAAAAATGTAAGGGTACTGTAAAATGCCATTTGAAGCTACAGTAATAACTCTTTAACACAAGGGAAGAACCTTTGTGGTCTCCTCGCGTTCCTAACATATGGCTCATTATAAAATAAATGACAGCCCTGCTTCTGTAGGTTATGGTGTTACATCTTGTAAATGCTGTAAAGGATTTTCATAGAAAGCTGCCCCCACATGGTTTCTTTTCTCCCCATACTCTTGAAACCAACTGTACTCTAAACTGTATCTGACTCAGGTTCCTATTCCATTAGCACTCATATTTAGATATAAACAACATTTTCCTTTTTGAAGATTATGATTACAGGAACCCACAAGGCGATAAACAGGCTGCTGTAACAGTACTTAAAAATATTTATGAGCTGGCATGGGCTTTGAATGCAAATAATGCTACTGAGCAGAAACCATTAATGAAAAAGCAGCCCTATAAACCTTTTTTAATATTTATGACGAATAAATAACTGATGATTCATGCTAAATCTTCAACATAAATTCTGGGAAATAATTCACACTGATGACTGTGATTGGAAATGCTAAACAATTAAAAAGCAGGGCACGCACATCAAGAGCTTATGCAATCTGAAATGTCTATAGGAGGCTGGGGGTGGATGATAACATTCTGGTGGTGCTAAATCATGACAGTCGTCATGTTCACCATGAAGAGTGTGACAGGCAGCCAGACCATGTGATCATTATGAAAACCAGACCAGTAATGGTCTCTTTGATTGTGCAAAGAGTGTGTCCAAATATATATGGGGAGTACTGTAATCCACCACCAAACTAGAAAGACTGCAGAAGTGTAAGCAAAGAGTTTAATATCAAAAATGAAACTAGAGTAGATTCCCAGTAATTCAAACCAAGGTAATCCGAACTGGCCTACAATTTGAACCATACTATCCCAATGAAATCCATGCTGACAGAAACCAAACTGCAAAATCACAATTGACGTCATGCAAATGAAGGGGAAAGGAGGAGGTCGATATGCAAATTAGCCATGCGTAGCGTTCTCGTGCTGTTTACGTAGACAGCTCAGGAAAATGTGGTTTCCATGCACAGAGAACAGGTACAGGAGAGACTCTCACCTGGAAATCCATAGTTGTCAGGTGACATCTTGTTTGAGTGAAACTCTAAAGCACAGTGTTAAGCTCATGTAATAAAGCTGTGATTTGTAAATGCCTCATGCCTGGTTGTTTAATAATGTGTTTTACTGCTCTTGCCCACATTGTTTTTCAAATGTCCATTGGTGGGGTGGCATGTCGTTAGTAGTGAATAATATTTAAACTAATTTATCACACGACTTATTAAAGAAAATAATGAACCCGGAGGTATATAATGAAACTGCCCAACACAGCTATTGCAGATCACCAGGGCCGACAACCGGCGGAGAGATTATAGAGATCTGTGCCAGACACCTTCCACGTATGCTCCCAAGGTTTTCTGGATTGGGAGCAGTGGACGTTTTCACGTGAACTGCAGGTTTCCATGTGAAAATGGGCGTGGATTTCCTGTGATATATGTCATGCTCACGAGTAAATGAGACTGACCCTATCCCTCTCTATGGCCGTTATTTTCGGCCACAAACCTGATCCTTTCAAACTGTTCTCCCAAACGTGCACGCGCATCACCACTTCACATGTAAATAACCACACATGGAAACTCCCCCAATGAAATTGTCTTTAATAAAAATACTGCAGTACCAATATTTGGCAGTAGTGTTATGACAATAATGCTTTGTGATAAGGGTGTGTTCTCCTCCAATCAGGTCAGACCAAACAGTCCAGGCACATTCTCACATGGTTGGCTTGTTTGCCTGTTGGGAGCAGAAACCAGAATCTAAGCAGAGATTCAAACTAAAATATGTTAGTCTCCTAATCTCTTTTTAGTTTGGTTTTTAATTCAGTAGTCCATCATGAAGTCCTTTTACCTCACACATCCAACAAATGTAGCCCATCGTGGCCTGCATTATCACAATACGTTTTCGGATCATGAAGCCCCTATATTGTCATATACAATGTTATTGCTACATCTGTATGATTGTATATGTTTAATGGAAGTTTTTTTATTTTTATTTTTTTATTAGGGATTAGGAATTAGTTGCACTTTGAAATAAATATAGTCCACCTACTGCCCCCCCACCCCCTCTCCCTTATATAAACATTTTGCTTCAGCTTCACTGGCAATTCTGGCTTTCATGAGTTTATATATTTTTGTGAATACTATGACAATATGGAAGCATTTTTGGCTGAGATAAGAGGAGTATAATTTGAAGCAATTTTACCTCTGTCACAAGATGACTTTGATCATTATGGATTTTCTGCTGCATTCATCTGAGCTGAACCTGGCAGATGCAAGCCTTTCAGTAGATTATAAGTAGTGCTTCTGACTTTTCTACTCTCTTTTAAAAATTCAATTGATACCTGTTAAGCCATTCGTGTATCTCAATCACAACGGAGAAACGTGTTTGTAATGTGATATTTTGTAACAACTGTAATACGGGCGCCTGCTAAATAAGAAATAAATAAATAAATAAATAATAGTAACAATGATTTAATTTACATGGTTTTTCTATGAAACAACTAAATGGGATTTTAAATCATAAGTTTTACCTTTTCATTTGAAAGCAGAAGGGATTCCTCTTTATTAATGCAAATAGTCATGCAGAACGATTGTAATAAAGTGTGTCCAACATAAAATACTTTACTTTTCATTCTAGCTTTAATAAAGAGAAGTCGCTTATTACTATGTTGCGATCTCGTTTGTACGTTATGCTTGTTAATCAAAAATTAAGGCTTGGCCTATTTAAAAGCCAATTTAGTTGTTTCACAGAAAACAAAAAACATAAATTAAATCAATTTTACTATTAACACGTTTTTCAGTTGTGATTGAGATACATGAAAGTCTTAACAGGTATCAATTGAATTCTTAAATGACAGTAGAAAAGTCAAAGCCAAATGATGTTTAAAACAAGACACATATGGCTCCAAACATGCATTTGTGCTATGTTCACTAATACCTTCAACAAAATTTGCTTCATAGAACACTTTTAAAATAACCTTTTTTCCTTCTGCAGCAATAACCAAATCTTAAAAAGCACATTCTTCTCTTATTAGCATTTTTTAAGACACACTTGATCCTATCCTTGCTAAAACATTACCTACAACTTTTAAAAACTCAATGGCATTATCCCGGTTAAATATATTATACAAATATATACACTCAAATATCAAGTTCAGTTAATTTCAAGTTATTTTGAATCACTTAAATATGCATAAGTGTGGTAGATACAAAGCTCATTTCAGTCCGGTGGCAATGAAGAATTAACAATGCAGTATTCCTACAGAAAGTCAGTTGCTTGTAAGGCCAGACCCTTAAATCTCTCTTGGCTGTGTTCATTAACACAAGTTGTGTGTTCAAGGGCACAGTACAGAAGATGTCCCTCACACTTCTGGAGATAACAGTAATAGCTTTTTAAGCCTTCACAGCAAGAGCACACACTACTTTTCGATTCAAAACCTTATGTGACACAATAGGAGAAAACTGTTTGTTAAATTCACAGTATTATCAGGGGTTGAACAGATTAAATAGAATAAACGGGTGGACAAACTGGAGGCAGACGTACAACAACATTAAGGTTTTGCATATATCTAGAGAAGCACTTGTGCAATTGTAATGAAACTTGCCAAGGACCTTCTTTAGCACAAGTTATTGAGTGTATCATAATCTAGGGGTATCTGGACTCTGTCTGCCCACCTGTCTGTATGTAACACTAACATTTTCACGTGTGCATAGAGTAGATGTAAGTCATGGTGGTTTATTTTTCATGTTACTAATAGTTCTAATTTAGAATTGAAAGCCTTAAAATCAACCCCGAGTGCACCCCTGGGGACTATATTAAACCTGACAAATATCCATGAGCACAGAAACAATAACAAATGATGATTAAGAATAAATAAAAATAGAATAATACTGGTTCACTGTGTATTGCCAGGAAGTAATACCATCGAGAAGTTCTGGGGACAGTGGAACCTCGAGAGAAAAGCTAGAGCTGGTACTACCCCTGGTTATACACACTGAACCAGCTATTACCTTTTCTAATATATGAATTAGAATCTGAAAAATATGCATCTTAGTTTCATGGGAGAGTTACATTTATCAGTTAGGAGCACAGAGATGCAGACAATAGGATGCAGCTCTGGGAGCAGGAAGTACAGTAGTCTCAGACAAAGAGCACAACCCTCAGGAAGTGTTCTCTAAGACGGAGTTAGCCATCAGACGCAATATGACTCAATCAATAAACAAACAAATAAATAATTAATACATACATATGTATTACTTGTCATGACGAACATGCATCAACATATGAAATGAAATGGATAAGTAAAAGAAAAACAATAGGCAAGTGTGTGTTAATAAACTATAATAATAAAGTAACAAACTATTGTTAAAACTAAAGCAAAACAACATGGTCAAAAAGCTTAAATCGCTATATACTATGAAATTAGCTAGCGGGTGTGTTTCGGGTTGTCACAATGGCAGAGGCAAAAATAATGGACGTTATCTCAAACAATTTCCAACTGTGTAGCAAGAGAAACAGCGCATTTTGCGGTTTGTTTACATGCGATTTTGTAGCGATGAGATGCACTCGCGGAAATCAGAATACAAAACAATTCAATGATATGACAGCGGTTCTGGAAAGATTTAATAAACCAATCAGTGTCCCTCAAGACACTCTCGCGATGACAAGTCACTTTTTTACAAAATAGTTGAATCGCTAGCGATGCCAAGAAGGTGTTCTTTTAAGCGAAGTTCCTGTTCCTTTAGCCGGGGCATTTACAATGGGGAAAATCTGTTTCACCCTTAGGCGAAGTGTTCTCTTCACAGGTGTTCCTATACATGAGACAACTGTACTTGGGGGAGGAGTTTGCCAGTGATTGTGGCAATTATCATAACATTTTCCTAGGAGTGTGGGAAATCGAGAAACCTGGAAACTGTGAAAATTCTTTTGATCGGCGCTGGCACTTTGGTTTGTTTACTCAGACTCCAAGTAGATGCCGTACTTGCGTTTCATTGGCTTTGATGGAGACTGCCTTATGTTAATTTAAACGTCTCCAAAGAAAGTGCAATGGTAACTGAAGACGTTCCTGTCTGTGCCCGAGTATTGGTAGCTCTTATCGGTAAGATTGTTAGCTGAGGCAGACTAGTATTTTTTTTATTAAGTGCCTATCTATGCTGCACTGGACTCCTCTAATGGTGCTGGGCTCGTAATCAGAGCCGTCTTGTTTTTTTGATTGGAAGATAAAGTCGCGGCACACTCCAATCAACAAACATCTCGGGTCTCTTTACAAAACTGAACCCAACACAGAACTGATTAATTTGAGTAGGCATGTGCATGTGGTTCTAGCCCCAGGTTTAAACAGAAAGAAAACTTCAGAGCCACAGAGTGATCATCAGCGTTTTCCTTAAGCTGAATTCCCAGCCTGTTTAATATCCTGGGTGTTCTGTACGATTCTCTGTTGTTGTTTCTGCTCAGATCATTATTCACCAAGCTTGACAACTATTTCAGCAAAAAATCAGAACATAAGAAAGTTTACAAACGAGAGGAGGCCATTCAGCCCATCTTGCTTGTTTGGTTGTTAGTAGCTTATTGATCCCAGAATCTCATCAAGCAGCTTCTTCAAGGATCCCAGGGTGTCAGCTACCTTTCCCAATGGCAAAAGTAGTTCTGAGAGGTCCATGCAGGTACATGGGACGCCATCTTTAGGCAGGGAATGCAATTTAAAAGTTAAAAAAGTGGTCAAAATGTAAAAAAAAACAAAAAACAAACAAACAATGCACACACTTTATGTAAACGGTTGTAGCAACACATGGGAACATGTAACACAATAAAATAAAAAGGTCCTTATGTACCCTTTAAGTACATCACAGTTCAAGGGAAATCAGGACAAATTAGTGTTTAAAAATTCTTTACTTGGAATAAAAAGTAACAAATCTACTTTTCAAGCCAATAATTGAGTTGTATTAGCACAGTATAAACATAATTTGTAGTAATCGGAAATACAGGGGTTACAAAAATAAGAACGTGTAAGAGGTCCGAGGATTTGGGCACAATGGCTCCAATTTCCATAATGGATTCATCGAAATAAAACAATAAACATTTTAGGTGTTGCAGCTGGATTGTTAAAATGTTGAGCAAAAAAAACAAATGTACACAGAAACAAAACAAAAAAAAGTGATGCTAAGTCTCAGCACTACAAACACTCCCTAAATGAAACCATCTAAAAAAGTTTAATGGCAATTCAATGTTTGTACAATATTATGAAGAGAAATTTCAAATACACTTAAAACCTGTTCAACATGTGTATCTTAAAATTGTGGTGCGTGATGTGTTTTATCCTCCCACATTGTAGATTTCATTTTTACAGAGTATTCACATAGGGGAAGACACAGACTTCGAATTAGAGATGTTCTTCGGATTCACGATTACAGTGAAGGGCCATAACAGATTAGGGCAACCCAGTGTTTGAGTGATCGTGATTATAGGTCAGCACTGAATGAAGGTGGACTTCTAGAGCAAGAATAAACTATAAGTCAAACGTTTGGCTAGTACACTGATGGAAAGCACTAGCCAAAATGTTTGGCTGCTTGAATTAGTTTCTTATACTGTTACCTTATCCTCAAACAAAAAATGTACTGTCAAAGTACACAGAAGGCTAAATTATGCAAGAATGCAGCGAAAAGATACCAAGGAGTTATATTTAGCACAAATAGGACTTTTGCTCACAGAATTTAGATGAACATTGCTTGAAAATAGTTGACATCTTAGAATTACCTTGCCATTTGTGATACATCTTTTACACAGAAGAAATCTAGATTACATTTTTGTTCCGTATTCAGTAGAAACTCAGAGTTACGATCACCATGTTTATTTAGTGACTGACTAACCAGTGTTCTGTAAAAGACACAAAGGTCAGACACTGGTCATTTTACCAGTTAAACACAGATCACCTGGCTTTTCTTTTGTTTATGTATTATTATTCCTCGGCTTAACAGGATAGCCTTGTATTAATTCAATAAATATGTATTTAAATAAGGCAAGTCTCCACGTTAGACATTTCAGACTCCACTCCCGATGTGTCTGTAACTTTGAGATTCTACTGTATTTGTCATGTGTCTGCTTAACCATCCGTCTTGAATAAATGTTGACAGCATAACGTAGTTAGCATGCAAAGTAAGTCTGATCCTTTTTAATTCCTTAAGTTAAAATGTTCTTTTTATTTCACTTTGATCAAATTAAGCGATTTTCTATGGTAAACTCCGGAGACAGGGATTGGTTTCAGTCAGCGAGATCAATACTCTTAAGCTGCATGAATAGACGCTAGAGTTGCTTTTGAACAGAAGCACTAACAAGAATACATAATTGGTTTCACTTTCCCTTAATCTCAACTGGCTCGATTACTACTCATACAGTATGGTACACAGGTTTTTGAACAGTCATATCATAGAATAATGCATGGTAAACGTTTTCTTTCTCTGCAGAGTTTAACAGTTTTATTGTTCAGTACCGTGGCAGGGTACCCCGGCCCTGTGTTGTATGTTGTATGTTATTGTTGGTGTATGTATTGGTGCACGGGTGATTTACAATGCAAAAGAGAAAAAATGACACCAAAGTTTGGTGCTTCTTTCATTTGTTGATGTCAATCAGTATGGAAAGGGTTACAAAGCCATTTCTAAGGCTCTGGGGCTCAACCGAACCACAGTCAGAGCCATATTATCCAAATGGAGAAAGTTTGGGACAGTAGTTAATCTTCCCAGGAGTGGCCGTCCTGCCAAAATCTCTCCAAGAGCAAGGCGTAAAATCTTCCAGGAAGTCACAAAGAACCCTAGAACAACATCCAGGGATCTGCAGGCCTCTCTCGCCTCGGCTAAGGTCAGTGTTCATGACTCCACCATCAGAAAGACACTGGGCAAAAATGGGATTCATGGCAGAGTAGCAAGGTGGAAACCATTGCTCACTAAGAAGAACATGAATGCTCGTCTCAAGTTCGCCAAAAAGCACCTGGATGATCCTCAATGTTCTATGGACAGATGAGTCAAAAGTGGAACTTTTGGGCCGACATGGGCCCCGTTATGTCTGGTGAAAACCAAACACTGCATTCCACAGTAAGAAACTCATACCAACGGTCAAGCATGGTGGTGGTAGTGTCATGGTTTGGGGATGCTTTGCTGCATCAGGACCTGGGACGCCTTGCCATCATTGAAGGAACCATGAATTCTGCTCTGTATTAGAGAATTCTACAGGAGAATTTCAGGCCATCCGTCCGTGAGCTGAAGCTGAAGCGCAGCTGGGTCATGCGGCAAGACAATGATCCGAAACACACAAGCAAGTCTACATCAGAATGGTTGAAGAACAAGAAATTTAAAGTTTTGGAATGACCTAGTCAAAGTCCAGACCTAAACCCCATTGAGATGTTGTGGCAGGACCTGAAACAAGCAGTTTATGCTCGAAAACCCACAAATGTCACTGAGTTGAAGCAGTTCTGCATGGAGGAGTGGGCCAAAATTCCTCCACGGCGCTGTGAGAGACTAATCAATAACTACAGGAAGCGTTTGGTTGCAGTTATTGCTGTTAAAGGTGGCGTAACCAGTTATTGAGTCTAAGGGGGCGATTACTTTTTCACATGGGGGCATTGGGTGTTGCATAACTTTCTTTAATAAATAAATGAAATATGTATCAAATGTTTGTGTTATTTGTTCACTCAGGGTCCCCTTTATCTAATATTAGGTTTTGGTTGAAGATCTGATAACATTCAGTGTCAAAAATATGCAAAAATGTAGAAAATCAGACGGGGCAAATACTTTCATGGCACTGTATGTATTTGTATGTATGCACAGGGATTGCACAATCACTTCACGTGCAGAGTAAGGTATGTATTTGTATGTGTGCACAGGGATTGCACAATCACTTCACGTGCAGAGTAAGGTATGTATTTGTATGTGTGCACAGGGATTGCACAATCACTTCACGTGCAGAGTAAGGTATGTATTTGTATGTGTGCACAGGGATTGCGCAATCACTTCACGTGCAGAGTAAAGTATGTATTTGTATGTGTGCACAGGGATTGCACAATCACTTCACGTGCAGAGTAAGGTATGTATTTGTATGTGTGCACAGGGATTGCACAATCACTTCACGTGCAGAGTAAAGTATGTATTTGTATGTGTGCACAGGGATTGCACAATCACTTCACGTACAGAGTAAAGTATGTATTTGTATGTGTGCACAGGGATTGCGCAATCACTTCACGTGCAGAGTAAAGTATGTATTTGTATGTGTGCACAGGGATTGCACAAATTACTTCATGTGCTGGGATTCAAGTGAATGCTTAATTAGTAATTGAATCCTGGCACAGCTGTATATATAGATGCACAAATCACTCACTCTGGGTTGGGTGTACAGTGAGGGGGTACGGGACAGAAAGGAGAGAAATAAAAAAGAAAACAATTGCTATTGATACTTGTTTGGTTGAGTGTTCATTGTGTTTGGTTTATTCAGTGTTTGTTCTGTTTTGTTAAACCTTTTATTTTGTTCATTTATTATTTTGAATAAACCGGCACAACAGCGCATTTACTCACAGTACTGTTGTTATTAGTTCCTGGCCTGACGTCACCACCAGCCAGCCTGTTCACACGTGGTGTAAGCAGTGGGATAACAGCACCTCCAAGACTCAGGCCAGGAGTAGTACTGTGGGTACACATTTTTTTGTTCTGGATTTTTTTTTTTGTTTGTTTGAGAAAAAAAAAAATAGAGACAATGAAGAGGGGAGAGTGGATGGAGTCATGGCATGACCATCAGCGGCAGCTGGAAGCCTGCACCGCCAGAGGGAGACAACCTGCAGCGCCCACCTCCACCGCCAGAGGGAGACTACCTGCAGCTCCTGCCTGCACCGCCAGAGGGAGACTACCTGCAGCTCCCGCCTGCACCGCCAGAGGGAGACTACCTGCAGCTCCCGCCTGCACCGCCAGAGGGAGACTACCTGCAGCTCCCGCCTGCACCGCCAGAGGGAGACTACCTGCAGCTCCCGCCTGCACCGCCAGAAGGAGACTACCTGCAGCTCCCGCCTGCACCGCCAGAGGGAGACTACTGTTGCTCCCGCCGCCTACCAAGGATCAACATGCAGATAAAGTGTGTATTTGTATGTGGACATGGGGATTGCACAAATTAGTTCATGTGCTGGGATTTAAATGAATAATTAATTAATAATTAGTAATTAAATCCTGGCACAGCTGTATATAATACAGATGCACAAATCACTCACTTGGGGTTCGGTGTACAGTAAGGAGGTACGAGAGAGAGAGGAGAGAAACAAAAAAAGAAAACAATTGCTGCTTGTTTGGTTGAGTGTTTGTTTTGTTTGATTTGTTCAGTGTTTGTTCTGTTTTGTTAACATTAACTGGTAAAACTAAGCGATAGTGCCCATCGATGAAGGCTCTAATGTGTATCTGAATGGAGCAATATTACTGAACTGTCCTGTCTCAGTTTGTTGTTGTTGAAAGATGCTGTCTGACCTCCAGTCAAGCCGACAGGCTGTGATTGGCTGAATTGGGAGTTGCAGGTACGGGATTGGTTGCTTTCGGCAAAGTATTGATTGGCTTGTTTTGGTGGATAATAAAATAAATGTGTACCAATTGGGTCTTTGTTTAGTATTTACTGTCCAATAGATGTGAACTAAGCTTAAAAATACAGTAAGTCAAAATGAAAAAGCCAGTATTGCACAGATTGATTTTAAATTTGATTCACAGGTGATGAGGTGACGTTCCAGTGGATTGGCTGATGATACTGAATAGTTTTCTAATGACTGTTAAAGCACTGTCTGGAATGCCAGAAATGCATTTTACAATCTGAGTTTGAGTATACAGTAGGCTTGTAACGATAATGATAATAATTGAATTACCTATCGATTGGGACCCCACGATAACAAATCGATAATATTTTATTGAAATCGAATATTCCAAGAAATTAAAAACTTGTCTTGTATATATTAACTTACTGTCAAGAACGTAATCTGTGTTGTTGCTTCTAGAAGTTACTGAGAATATGCGTCTGTGAACAAATACAGGATGATGCTGCAGAGATCAAGAGTAACCTGCTTTTATTAATTTATTTTATTCATATTATTTTGTTTAAAACCAGTCCCAACTGCAGCCGTCTGTCTCGAGCGAAACTAATATTATTTACCGTTACTACGTTGTCACGTGCCGCTGTTTCAGAAAAAGGTTTTTTGTTTTTGTTTTGTTTCTGGTTAAATACCAGAACGCAACCTGCTTGTCAGGCACGTGGCTATCTACATCATGGTGTCTGAGTAGCTGGTGAGAAATCCGGGAGCAACCAAAAGTAAGGTTTGGGAGCATTTTCGGTTCTGGAAAATTTAAAGGACAAGACGGTGTACCTTTTATAAGCAAGGACACGGCAGTGTGTGCAAAAAGCAAATGGGAAACTATCTGTCACGGAAATACAACAAACATCTGAAAAACAAACAGCCAGAAAAAAAAAAAAACAACCAAACCAAAATGATCAACCTCGTTATAGGAAAGGGTAGTGTAATGTTTGGAAAAATTAAGCTACAGTTGTATTCACTGAACATAAGGCAAATCTGAGTGGCTAGGCAAAGTTTTGATTAAATATGACAGCAAAAAGTGAAATGCATCTCTGCAGCCGCGGCACACTGGCCAGGGACTGCTGCATTCGCCAGAAGCTGGGCTATGCAATTCATAAATTGTAACCTTAACAGCAAATTTAAAAAAAAAGAGAGAGAGAATTATTTCCATGTGAATAGGCCATAGTGTTAATGTATTTTTTTTTTCCTTTGGACAGTGTTTTTTTTTCTTCATTTACCATTATGTTTACACTGAAAATTCATCAGATTTTACACAGGAATATAAAAATTGGAGAGTGCTATATTTAAATGTCAATGTATTTATCAAACGTGTCTTGAAACATCAGGATTTGTTTTAATTTGTTTTAGAAAAAAGAGGACTTATTATCCCTTTAAACTGTTACTGTGAGGGAAGGTTTTAAAAAAAAAAAAAAAATTAAAAGCATTTTAACTCAATATGATCGATAATCGTTGTTAGAATTTGCACGATAATCGATGTCAAAGTCAAGGTTCAATTTACAACACTAGTATACAGCTATGGTCAAAAGTTTTGCATCACCTAGAAATTTAGGATTGAGACATTATAAAAATAGAAAACATCAGGTTATCAAATAACATCAGGTTATCAAATAAGCTACAAAATGATATTGCAATAGTCTACCGGAAGCCATAATAGTAGTACAGTATTTCATGTCACATTTTTCAATTAGTCAGTTTTTCGTTAAGTACAGTAATTCGTCGCACATCAGACTGCGGTGGGACCAGAGTAAGGGCGGATGAATGAATCCTGTTTTAAATACCATAAGGCACAGCTGTAACAATTACTATATTCACACAATTATTGTTTTGAGATTCAGCTTTTATTAGGGAGCTCCACTAAATCCCTTGTTTAGAAAGATACAGGGTATTAATGCTTGTGACAGAGTATCCGTCTGCCGTGTGAGTTGAGGTTGAAGTTGATACGCCCCGCAGGCGAACAGGATTTATTATCAACACACTGAATAGTTCACGTGACACTACCAGCAATGGTAGTGCACGGAGCACAATATAATGCAGATGGGTTGGAACAGTAATCGATAATATCGCTAATCACGATAATGTTTCAACGCAATAAAACTATCGTTGCAAAAAAATTCTTAACGATAAGCATAATTATCATCCGTGACCCAGTGAAGCAGGAAGCGGCTCTGCATTGAGCAGTAAGCGAACTGAACTGTATGAGTGAGGCATAAAACATGATCTGTGTGAGCACTGCGTACACTGGGAAGTTAAGTATTGATTTTAAACAACATGCTTTTAACGTTACGTCATGGATCAATTTTGATAATTTGTATACTGGCAAAGCATGACTGGTTTTCTAACATAAAAACAAAAATTGCTCTTCTTAAAATAAAATAAAAACACTAGCTCACTGTAAAATGACTGTAGAAAAGTAGAACTTTTGACTATTAAACATTTTGATGCAGGATTGTTTTACATAAATTGAATGTAATTGCAAAAAGAAAACAAAAAAAACAATCAATCATATGGCATACGTGTAATTTAGCCTAAACAACTGTGTTGCTTCTGTTGCGTCTTTATTTTAAACTACAGTAAAGCCATGAGTACTATACTGCAGCCTATGCACAGCATGGGGAAAAATAAGCATATATATATATATATATATATATGTGAGGGAGTGTACATTCCATATCAAACTTGGGCAGCTGTGGGGCCCTGGGTGTAAAGAATGCACACTCCAGCTGAGTGAACGATGGTATAATTCTTTGAGAATGTATTTAAACAAACAAAGGTAGTAAACTGTGAAAAGACAACATAAACCAACTGGAGGGTAAACAAAGGGCTCTAAATATAAATTGGTTGGGTATTGTTTGTGTTGGTGGTGGTTGGCAAGGATGGGGTTAATTCCTCCCCCTGCCAAAAACATGTGAGAATGGGGCTGTCCCAAACAAGCTAATTGGTGTTAATTGGGAAACAGCCACATACTATAAAAAGAGAGTTTCCAGCTCCATTAGTGGTTGGAGAGGAGTTACTGAGCACATGAGGGCAGGTGGTTGTGCTGATTTGAATGAAAGTAAGGAAAAGTAAATAAGTTACATGGGTGTGTAAAATCGGGGTAAACAGGAATAGCCTGTCCCTGTTTAGAGAGGGACAAGTTAACAGTTTAGTTAGACCCAGAAAAAGGGTTAGGTTTTTCTTTTGTTTTTGTGTGCACCTGCAGTGCATGTTTTTGTTTTGTTTCAAATAAAGCCACGCCCTGGTGCATTTTCTTCTAAGTTTTGTTTTCTGTGGATTTATTATTGCTTATTATACACTACAAGGACATTGTCCTGAAAGACAGTAGAAAAATTCATTACATATGGTACCAGAAGTGGGGTCTTCATAAAAACCCAGAGAAATGGAGGAGCTTCTACAGAGAGTTCTGCAAGCCACAGCCGCACAGCAGCAAGCCATGGCTGTGCTGCAGGAAAATAACCGAATCCTCGCAGAACAAGCCGCACAGGATCGCCTTGAATGGCGCACCATGGTTCAACAGCTGGGTGCCGCTCAGCCGACCAGAGAGCCAGCAGCTGCGGCGGTTCAGCCACCAATAAGGGCCAGTCACTTTCTTCAAAAAATGACTTCAGCAGATGATGTGGAAGCCTACCTGCTTGCGTTTGAGAGGACGGCACAGCGAGAGACTTGGCCGGTCGAACAGTGGGCAGGGATCGTTGCCCCCTTACTCAGTGGAGAAGCACAAAAGCCTACTTTGACCTGGAACCAAAGGATGCAGAGGATTACAACGTTTTTAAGTCAGAGATTCTGGCCAGAGCGGGTGTAACCCCCGCCATAAGGGCGCAAAGATTCCATGGCTGGGGGTACGAGGAAGGGAAAGCCCCCCGGTCACAGTTGTTTGACCTGATTCACCTGGCAAGGAGGTGGTTAAAGCCAGAGCTCAACAATTCTGCACGGGTTGTCGAACTGTTGGTCTTGGATCATTTCCTACGGAAACTGCCGCCACATTTGAGAAGGTGGGTGGCCCAGGGTGATCTCCAAACAGCTGATGAACTAATTACTTTGGTCGAACGCCATATGACCGTGTTGGATATTGTTTGCCCAGTCTCACCCACCTCATCTCGAAGGACAATAATCGATATCTGAATGTCATTATCGTCCAAACCTACAACACAGTGTATGAAAACTTTAGTGGGATCTACAGTCTGTTGCTGAAGAGATTAATCATGGCGGATAAACGGTTAGAACGGATATGTGACGGGCAGATATGCGACGGATTACTGTATATGGAAAACTACAAAGCGGTATGTAATCCAAAATGTTAACATAACATTATTCAGCAGGTTTCATTTGACTTTATGAAGCAAAATGTGTTAACTCTATTGGGTGATGCAAAACCTTTGGCCATCGCTGTTAGTAAATGTTTCCCCTGCAAACCCCTACTAATAGTTTTTAAGTAGTTTGTCAAAATAAACTTATATAAAGATTACATCTTTTCTCAGTCTCACCAATAAAGAGTTATAAGCTAGTTTTTAATTTGACCTTTAGGAGATGTCAAAGGTCATGTACAAGGGCAATTTTAGATAGAGCATATATGGGTTCATATATGTGTTCTATAGTAACCATGACCCTATCTGCACTCTCTAAAGAGTTATAAGCTAGTTTTTCATTTGACCTTTAGGAGAGGTCAGTGGTCACGGGCAAGGACATTTTTTGATCGGTTATTTTTTTAGCAGTCTAACATTTTAGCCTCTCGAAGTGCTTAACACAGAAAACCCGCCCCTTCAATTCTCTGATTGGTTAAATGTTGTGTCAAAATGTAACACAGCTGTCATGTGGTTGCAATTTTTTTTTTCACCCAGCAACGTGCAAGTGATCCAGTCTGCTAGAAGCGCAATCAATCCTTATTGTTAAAGGCACAGTAGCACCTGCAAGACGGGCGGATCGGCTGAAAAGGCCTGGGGAGAACCCTGTATACATCTTGAACGAAAACAAACACATGATTTCTTATGTCAATGAAAAAGACTGATTCTGCAACTATTATCACATAAAAGTGAAACTAGTGCTCCTTGCATGATAATTGCAAGACCTTGGTATGATGCACAATGGAGATTCCCTGGCTGGACACAGCACAGCCTGACCCATGTATTTGTATGTGTTAGTGTGTAATAAATAATAATAAAATGTAACATTGAATTAACTCATTCAATCGTATAACTATTTTCTGGGGTGAGAGGGGGTGATATATTTAGGAGGTATACATTTAAAAAAAAAAAGGGTTAGATTTCAATTTAAAACAATGTGAACAGCTGCATTCCGCCATAACCTTACATTTACTTATTTGGGATACAATTCAGCACATATAATTCATCAGCAGACTTTGAAAAACGGTCACTATTTCAGGGCCTTGCCATAATATCGTAAAAAAAAATGTCTTCTACAAAATTTAATTGATAGAAAAATGTGATATAGCATTATAGAACGGTTTTAAATCCAGGCAAACCTGCACTCTGCACTACATTTACTAAAACGTTGGAAAAGGCCACAGCAGGAAAACAAGCTCTCATTCCTGTCCTAGAATAACACTGTCAAAGTATTTTTAGAACCAGACAGTCGCAGCTCAAAAAGTAAAAAGATTGCCAATAGCTTTTTTTTTTTTTTTTTTTTTTTAAAGTTGTAGAAGTTTTTGAATTTTGCAACTCCATAATTATTTCAATGTCATCTCCTTTCTGATGAAATAAAGTATTAACCCTTTTGATTCCCAGCTCTGTACTCTAGACAGCAGCAATTATTTTTAAATAAACAAATACATTTGTGTCTGCATTGTGAAACTACCTTAAAACCAAAAATAAATAAATATGATTCCAATTCTCGATAACTTGTGATATAGAAGGTCCTTAACAAGGTTAATCACAATTTGATAAAGTGGTACTCTAGATACTATACAGGTATATGCAACACTCCATACCCCTATACTCCTTCACTGTACTCCCCCAGCATGGATATTCATCCCCAGTGGAGTATAAGAAGTGTATACTATATACAAACCACTGTCAGATCAACTGTATCTCAGATTTGTATTAACGTATAACAATTCATCCATTTTAAATTAAGCATTACACCGATAATATTGCAAAGCAAGTAGTCAATAGAAACACAGTGGATCAGAGGACATACCAACCCAGTACACATGCAGCCCTATTTCCTATACTTTTAGCCTACGTGACTACGCTTCCTTTCTACCTGCAGTCATTCATTCTTAATGCACTGTGAATATTATAGCTGCTTTCATAAGCAAAGTCTTTAGCACATTTTTCATCTCTACGTTTGTTTATGCAGTTCAAATCAAGGGTGACAAATCACAGCCGTGGCACTACATACTGAATTGTTAACCCTCTGCTACACGTTTTGCCTCGACAGCAGCACTGACGTGTTTTATAACCTCTGCCAAAGATAAGGATGCGATTGTTGGAAGCTACTTACTGAACTGCAGGTTTTCTGGATTTGTTTTCATACTGTCATGCAGCAATTTCAACTGTTTCGGTTGGATGTACACATGTATGAACTTCACTTACAACGCAGTGATAAAGAAATCTGTCTGTCTGTCTATATATATATATATATATATATATATATAGGAAAGGATTAACAGCAAAATGTATATTAATATTACGCTATTGTCAGGCAGTTCTACTTCCGATTCAATTTATTTTATACTAAAACCTATAACACAAAACTTCAAACACAATGGTTTTGAAATGCAAGACAGAGGCTCATAGTTAAACTTGTTTCAAACTCGTTTCATTGTTCCACAGCGTACAACATGGAACATACATATTATGGTGCATAATTACTTACAGGATGCTTGGCTGAAAGCCTGCCACTCACAGTGCCAGTCTGGTTCCACGTAGAAGAAATATAGCTCTGGGAAAATTCAATATAAAAAGTGAGATTAGACTGTCATAAATGATTAATGTGCTGTTCTTTATTTCAGCAAGATGAAAAAAAATACATTTACATGAAAAAATAAGGAAAACTGCACAGAAATAAATAAACACAGCCCCAGTCTATTTCACTGTCCGCACGTCTAAAAATCTATTTTTTTATTTCAACATAAGTCTGTTTATTTGGGATTGTAAAGGGATTAGTTACTCTGAGATGCTGCTTACATCTTTTTTTCTTGAGCTGGCAGTTTCGAAGAAAAACATAAATTAAATTTCTTATAGATAAACAAAAATGCCAGAAGATTTCTGCAGGAAAATTTCTCAAACAGTTCAAGTGAACTCTATGGAATACGAGAAGCTGTGCTGCCAATACTTTGAAAAAGAAAGTATTGCAGAGCTAGGAAAGTACAATTAGTAGTATTTTGGTACAATTATACAAGCAATGACCAAAAGATATCAAAATGGTCTCTACAGCTGGTATGAAAGGCCTGATAGAGTGAGTACCAATAGCCCTTGTGAGCGGACTGCTCAAGGAAATTTTGTTTTATGAGGAACAGCCTCAGGTTTTCAGTCTGAGCCCATATGGAGAATAAACTTTGCTGCATATTTCCACCCCAAATACCCCAGAAGGAATTCAACTACCCCACAAGCTTGTCAATTGTCTTGTCCAGTCCTTGTATATAGTTAAAATAACTAAGTGCAATGTACCTTCTTCATACAGGACATTATTCCATCCACGTAAGTTGACTTTATCTTATGAACCTAAAAAAAATCAAATAGATAAATAAGATATTTTATTTTCCTGTATTACAAGAATCTACCAGAAGATGGCATTAGGTGTGAGAACATAAAAAATATAAAAAACATATTCAAAAACCCCACAAGTAGCAAGCTTCACAGACCCCGATTAGCGCTCTTCTTGGACTCCCGAATGTTACTTTGGAGAAGGATGTCAGACTAGTGATAATCAGGCTGCAAAACCAGCTATAAAAGTTCAGCTAAAATATTCAGGATGCTAATTACATTTTTGACTTTATTTAGAAATAACTGTCTAATTTTATTAATTTATTTTAAAAAAATTAGTATGAAACTTGCAACAACAAAATAAAAAAAATGACTACCAGGGCAATAGTTAAAGTGCTCCTATCTGCAATTTCTTTATTTAATTTCTTTCTGAAATTCGCCTTTGCCCTGGCTTAATATATCCTGGTGTGTTTTTCCTTTTAGTATTACGGATATTTTTGCTTAAAGATGACGACAGAAACAGTAGCAGCATTGTGCTCGATTATTATGTTTGACCAAGCAGCATAACAACAGTTTAACAATGCTAAAGAAGAAACGGAATACATTCGATGACAAACGTTTTGATTGGAAGACATTAAAAAAGTCGAAACGTTTGTCACTGAATTTACTAGGTTTTAGTATTTCTAAATTGAGCACTATTGCTTTTGCTATAGCAGATATGGATGACAAAATAATGACAAAATAAACAAAACAATGTCATATTTTAACAATTAAAATAATTAAATGTGTGCTACAGTGAGAAATATTACCTGTCTATATTCTAAGATAATCTTGGGCAGTGGGTGAAGGTCTTGTAACTGCATTAACTGAGAAACAGAAAGTTAAGGTGATTGCACCAAAGATAAAAGTCAACAAGAACAACACACTTCCCTGCCACAGCTGTTAGTACAGAATTAAAGCTATCATGAAAAAGCAGACCACATAACCATGACCTACATCCACTATGCATGGATGTAGAGAATGACAAATACTGCAGGCACCCTATAATATCCCGTTTCCAGTTACTATAAATCCACACAAGATTAATTTAAGATATGTCCATTTAGTCAGTAGTTTAACATGGTAAGTAACTTCAATGAAGAAGATGCAGCCTGGCCAAGGTCACTGCATCATGTAACTTTGATTTCACACACAGATAATGCCATGTGGACCATGATGAAGAAAACATGATTTAAATTAACTACTGGAGCAACTGAACTCCGAACCACTCCGAATGAATGTAAACGCCATAAAATGCTAAGGATAAAGGGACGATAAATAAAATGAAATTTGAAGCAGCTCTAGGTGTAATAACGGCACACTTGATGGTCACAGGGTACTATATACCTTGGTCAGACTAGAGTAACTACTGTAGCATTCCATTTCATATTCAGCACTGTAATAAAGCCAATGTCTCACTCAGCACCACTGACAGCCGTGCCTACAAGACGCAGATAACATCCAGGGTGACATTGTGAAGGGAGCTTAGATCAGCACCAAGGACAGGGCACCTAGTATTTATAAATAAGACAAAAATGCCCTGAAAGTCATCTCAGACAATGGAGGCTGACAAAGCTTACTGTGGCAGGGTAGAAAAGCCCTGCACATAAAGAGGGGGCAGGGCAAAGCCCTGCTGATTCAAAGTTATTATGTTTATTATTCAGAAAGGAAATGTATGTGTGTGCTGGGCATTATAACTATTTTTATTATTATCATTTTTGAATATTACTGTTTTCGTTGGGTCTGTTATTATGATTGTAACTGTAATTATTATTGGGATTTGGTTGTGGGTGGATGTGTATGTGGTGGTGGATTGTAGATATTGGGTTTTGCGTTTGTTTATATGCGGGCAGATGAAAGCCGTCCGCTATTTGATATTGTGTTGATTCGGCAGGGAGAGGGTTAACTTCCTCACCCTGCCTTCACGTGTGGAATGCAGGTGGTCAGGAGATAAATGATTGCTAAACTGTCTCCTGACTACCTGCTATATAAGATCTCGCTCTCCGAGCATGTGGAGAGCGTAGGAGTAATTTGGAGACACATGGAGAGAGAGAGAGAGAGAGAGAGAGAAACACAGAGTAAGACAATTGCTACCTTTATTGTGCTATGTATAGGTACTTGTTTGTTTTGTTTTAGCCCTTGAGCCTGTTTCTTTGTGTTTTGAAAGCATTTTATTTTATTGTTTTTGATTTACTCAATAAATATACTGCGCAGCCTTTTGCCCCGCATTCCTGCCTTTGTTGTACTGCTTCCTGGCCTGACGTCACCTTGTCACACCTACAAACAAGCATTTCCTTAGATTGCCTATTTTTCTTTTTAAATGCACATATAAATTAGCAACTTCACAATAAAAGCATTCCAGGGTGTTTAGCAGCTACATCATTTCTAACATCGAATTTATCAGTCTGAGCCAATATTGGCCCAAAACCGCAAGAAACACTGAAGTAACTTTTATGACATAACAACTGCATTTAATTAGCATTTGGGCACCTATTCTCCCTGTGACTACTTGATCAAAGCCTACATGCTTGTTTCTGTGGATCATGCATATGTTCTTGGAAAATCAGTAGGAAGCTAGCCCAGTGTTCCAACAAATCATTTTACAAAAAGCACCAACCTGGTTGAAATATTGACATGTATCCACTGATACTGCATCATTAGCCAGAGATCAAACCAAACACATATCTTTTAACCATGAGATGAATACAAAATGTGGTTTACCTACTGAGATATCTCTCCTGTTGCATTCATCAAAACAATGTGATAGGTGGGGGTGGGGGGTTACTCAACATGTCCAAGACTGGCGAAGTCATAACCTCTACCCACACACTGCATATTGAAATATGTTCAGCCAATGAGAGTGCTACAGAGAAGTATAATCTAAAATAATAGCACAAGTCAGCATCAGTCAAGTGAGCCCACCTACTGTACATCTAATTATATTCGTGTGATCACATCACTTTCTAAACTACACATGCGCATAGATAGCAACGGTTATAGTCCGGAAAATTTCTCCCAAATTGCAAAGCAATGCTCCCAAAGCAAGAGAGGTCAGCTTATTTAAATGGATGCTGTGGTTAGGGGCTTGGCATTTTTAAGAAAATAACACTTACTATCCTTGGCTGTGCACAAATTATACAACAGACAGAGGTGATTGTAAGGAGATCACACTTTCACATTTGTCTTGGTTCATTGGATGGGGATCCTTGGTATGGATACCTGATGTCATGGAGGGGTGGGGGGGACCGTATGCCATGACAGTTTGTGAACCCCTGCACTAGAGGACCTTTTTTTGACTATGTCACCACAATACAACATGGTTTTCATGTACTGTACTCTTCAGACCATGGACTGTTAGAGAAACTCTTATCTTTTACTCCTACTCATAGCTTCTCAAGCTTCAGGTGGCCTGTCTCCAGTAAACATGTAATACAAACACACCACTACTTCGGAAGTTGAGTGATGCTGCTTCAGGACTGTCTTTGGGAGTTTCTTGTTTTCACACAGCTCTTGCAAGCGAAGCTTCTCAAACAGAACCTAGGACAGGAATGGCATAATTCTTCAATTCAACAAGAACTTTAAAAACAGACAAATACAGACTTCCCTGGGATTTAATTATTCGGTCTCAGGGATGAAAACTTTTCACTGCCCTGTACATGTATTGTAACAGCTATTTGAATATTTGTTGTTGGTTTTATTGGAAATCACATTTAAACTGCAGTGATCCATTTCACACTGGAGGTGTGTTTTTTATGAACAAAAACAAATCGCCCCCAGAGGCATAACATATTGTCTGCACATGAAGTGTATGTGTGAATATACCTGAAACAGAAGTCCTATCAGGTCATTTCAAGAAATTAATTTTGACTGTGCAGCGCCAGAAGCTATATCCATGGTCTAACTTGACCTACAGAATCACAGAATACAATTATGTATCGAAAACAAAAATGTGACATGAAAGCAATAAGGCAGCCAAAGGAAAAGCAAGCATTAGACTTTGCCAAAAGGGTCTCCAAAACACTGAAAATATGAAGCTGTAATCTAAAATGGTTCATGACATATGAACATTTGAAGAACTCGCCCAGGAGGATTTACAGAACCATACAAGTTCCCCTTCGTGGTGTCTGTTCACTCCAGTGTTTCATTGTTAAGCTTTC
Organism: Acipenser oxyrinchus oxyrinchus; assembly: GCA_030684275.1. Classification (NCBI taxonomy): domain Eukaryota; kingdom Metazoa; phylum Chordata; class Actinopteri; order Acipenseriformes; family Acipenseridae; genus Acipenser; species Acipenser oxyrinchus. The sequence continues at coordinate 91,077,124 of CM060248.1, read as the reverse complement.
TGAACCGATCGTGTTCAGTTTGTTTATAAGACATGGCATGGACACCTACCAGACGGAGCTGATTGCTGCTGGTCACAAGGAACTGCTGCCCAGCCGCTTTGTGTGCCTCCTGCTCCAGCTGTTTCAGCTTCGTCTGCAAACACACAGCATATTGTTCTGGCTTACACCATAAAGAACATGTATATATTTTTTTTCTGTATTGATTTGTAAAACAGCAAAACTGTCCTCTCTCCATTATGCTACAAGTAAAAGCACTACATAGACTGGACATTGCTAATGAACTGTTTCTCATAATGTAAATATACTGATGATATTAATATTTAAGTAAATAATAACACAATACAGTAAATAATAAAAGCAGCATTCGTAAAACAAAAACTTGTCTATGATTTGCACACTGCCAGGCCAACACTACATTTCTATGTAGTGTTGGCCTGCTTGTGGTGTAGTTGTTACCCCAACTACTCTCCAAGACCCTCACTTTGAGAACCTCTGTGAAACTAGGACAGGCACATACTGTATACAGGTTTGCTATTGCAATCAGACTCAAAATGGAAAAGATGGGTTTCCTACTTTTGCTGTGGTGATAGCAAATTACGTCACAACAAAACAGCATAATCAGTATAAAAAAAATGAGGTTGTGCCTTTTACTTTTCTCTTGTACACTGTGTCCTGTCGATACAGAATGTTCTAACCCTAAACCCTAAAGTAATCAGGTCTAAATCCCCCACATTAAGTTTTCAGCTAATGTAAATGTGCTGTACCGTGCTAAGCCAACTTACTAGAACGACAGCAAACTTTTGAACTTAGCTAAGTGGACAGAGCTCCAACGAGCACAGCCACTCTTACAGAAACTGATGAACACCGCTACATAAATTACAGACGTGATTCGCATCTCTAGATTTATGTAACGGTTGGACCTGGGAATGCTTCCAAGTTTGTGGGTCTCGTTTAAATGAGGAATTGAAGACAGGTGCGGAAAGCAATAACTTTCACATACATCACATTCATCCATTTATTACATTCATGGCACATAAAACAGTCTAATGACATTTTGTTAAATGTATTTCTCCGCTCAATCAATTCTGCTTTTTATAGTTTTTACAGATTTTCTTTTTCATAGACATGGTACCAGGACTAAACTTCTGGAATTTAACAGCTATTTTTTCTGTGAGTTTCAAGCTGATTAGACCCTTTGAGCTTCTCAATCTTCTTCTCAATATTTTTTGTGATCTCTTAAATTGTTCATTGGGTTATAATGTATATTTTTAGGTATATTTTCATCCCTATACACACTAAGAATGCTTATTACCATACCCCTAAGAGATCAGATGTTCTTTTAAGGGCATCCTTGTCCACGTGTATTCTGTGATTTTCCATTGCTGCAAAAAAAAGAAAAAAGGTAACAGATTATATTACTTTAATAAAAAATATTAAAAAGTTATTCCATTCACAATTAGTTATTTAGTAAAAGCTTCTACCAATAACAGAAAAGCATCCACTGGTATTCAGCTGTAACTCTTAATCAAAGCCTTTATCTAGCTTCTATAATGTTTTTTGTGCATCACATTAGAATTCAAATGTGCTAAAGCTTTAAAAAATCAACTTTCTTCTGAACATCCACATTATGGAACCATTAAGATCAATCATTGTGTCGAGGTCGTAAAGTGATATCAATCCCATCTGTACCTCAGCTATGTGAAAGTTAATAAATGTGAACGCCAAGAAATACAGCTTCCAATATGCTCAGACACATTGAGATTTATGTACTGTGCAAGGCTTTCTTACCTGCCAAAACTGTCATCAGACCAAGCTCCATGTTATAGAACAACTGCCACAAGCCTTGCATCTGCAAACAGTCCATTTAAAATGTAACTTGGGAATAACTTTTCAAGTGCTGAATGGTTAAACTGGCGAGTTGAGTAAAAATTTGAGAGAACAATAATTCCTGACTATGGCTCAAGACTGTTTTAAATAATCTAACTACTAACTGTACAATTATTTTTGGATATTACATTTTGAGGTATGTTTGTTTACGGATGTTAGTAGTTACAATAGATAATATTGACAGTAGAAACAATCAGGTTCAATATATTAGTAGGTGTCTGTTCTTTTTTTGTTGGTTTTATTGTCTTTATTTAGGGAGTACTCATATCTTGGTAAACATTTGCTTGTAGACTGATGTTTTGTACATGTCCCTGCATGTTCCTACCTGTTTCAGTGGCAGCTCAAGCAGTCAGTACTTGTCTGGCGTGTTCTTACATGTCTGAGAGGCAGACAGACACCTTGCATGTACGAATGTTGCTAACTGCCTGGGAACCGAACGCACATGTCCCTACTTGCCTTTCCTGTTTCATAGTTTTACATTAAGCTCACTCTCTCTAAAGCATAATTAAGTGATCTTGGTGATGGTAATCTATTTTAAGTTTAAAATGATGCAAACAAAAGCAGCAACATATTGCTGCAAAGTAATCAAACTGAAATCTGTCTCAATTTAGAAGTTTGCTTAATGGAACTTCACAGAGAACCACACAATACAGATGTGTAGTAAATCTGGAGACAATATTCGAAGTGAAGGTACTGTCAAATGATTTCTGAGATACAAGTCTTTGAAAAGGAAGCCACAGTGGATTTACAAATGCATACCAGCCCCCCTTACAGTGGCAGCAGGGTAGTGTGTGGGAGTTTCTCCTGTACTGGTTATGTGAGTACGAGATCTCCCATGCTAGTTAAGACAACATGTTGGTGATACACAGGCAGGCAGTAGTGACTATGGGGGAGAAAGCAGATTCTCTAGTACCACCTTTTCCCAGCATATGCTGTCCTTCCAGAAAATAAGTTAAATGCCAAGCCAGTTATACTTCGTCACTTTTTAGGAATGTGCATTATCACTACATCTTTAACCACAGATGCTCATTGCTCATGTTACCATCTGCAGCAGCGGTGAGGGTCTAATAATGTTCAGAAATATTTGTGGTCCAATGTAATGTGTCATCTAATAAACTGAGCCTTGCCTGCAAGTTGGCACGGAGATCCATCATGAGTTGATCCAGCAGCACCAGGTTGGTGCAGACGTCCAGCTGCTAATAACAAACACAGAAATAGCTCACAATCAATACTAAAACTAATATAATTACTCAAAATACAGCGACAGGGAACCACATTCCACGTACGGCATGTGTGGCATGAACAACCAAGAAACAGAACTTAAATCACCCTTCCTATTTCACATTACAAAAGTCGTGTTTGTAGCACCTACAGGTATCATTTTGCTAGCAGTGGTCTCACAGTCGGAATGTCATTGGCAATAATGTAGAACATAAAATACTCCATATAAACATCCTACAAAATGTGAATCAGCTACTTGTGGAGGGACCATAAACTTTGTTTAAGATTTGGATTTTGACAACATGGATCCAAACATTATGCAACAACACATGAGAAGGTGTTTGGCTGTACTGTGGTGAGTTGTGAGGCATGGGGCACATTTGTGCTTATAAAGTGGCCTATAAATTATATTTAATTAATATATTTTAGTGTTACCATACAGGCGAGATCCATGTGACTCTCCCTCTATTAAGTTCTACAAACTGTTCTTTAATAAATTCACAAATTTTAAAATTGTGAATTATTATTATTATTATTTATTTCTTAGCAGACGCCCTTATCCAGGGCGACTTACAATCGTAAGCAAATACATTTCAAGTATCACAGTACAAGTAATAATACAATTAAGAGCAAGAATGAATGTTGTATTGGCCCACCATGATTCTCACAAGAGGCCTGTTTTATATTTGCAATGTAGCCATTATTCCTTTGAGCAATAAAAACAACAAAGATGGTACAAAATGCAATTTTCACTTTCAACCACAAATCAAAACTGAGACGTTAAGATTTAATAGACAGTGGCCGCAAAGGATAACAACAACAAAAAATTATATATATATATATATATATATATATATATATATATATATATATATATATATATATATATATATAAATAAAATAAAATAAAATTGTATCTTGGGACAATTATTCAAGTTGTGCCAATGAAAGCCTCTTAACACTTAAACAAATTGATTCAACCCCTTTTCACTTTGTCAGGAGACTAACACAAACTTTAACATCCTATTACCAAGCCTGTATCGGTGGAATCATACAGTAATTTCATTAAAAATAATAATCATAAGTCTGGTTACATAGACCCTGAGATTAGCACTAGTCTTGGACTACCTTAGTTACTGTAAGATGACATGAAGTGGTCTGAGATTAGTGTTGTCATTTGCGCTGTATTATAAAATGAACTGCTTCTGTTTGCACTCCAGTCCCTTCCCTGAGCTGGCACAGTCTCTGTATTTCTCGGGCTGTCACTGTCAGGTACCCTTTTCTTTCTGTGGTTTCTGTAATGTAAATTGTATCTGTTGAGGTACAACTTCAAGGCAACAGTTTGAAAATTACCTTGTTTGCTCCAGGGATCTCCGATTTAAGCCAACTGGTTTTCTTGCTGTGTTTCACCACCAGTTCTTGGAAACAGGGTGCCGAATCCGCAGGATCCAGCAGCCAGGCAGCGATTCTGGGATCCAGGACTCTGCAGTCAGCAACTGGGGGGGAAAGTGTCTCTGTTTCATTAGCTGTTATCTTGGGAATCCAGAGATTCAATTAGCAATACAAATCACAGGTAGCACATTTCTATATGTCATGATTAATACGATTACTTTCTGACATTTAAAAACCTAAAAGAAAATAATAATGATTGCATTATTTGTGTAATCTGTATAAAGCTAATCTTTTACTAAACTGTATGTTTAAAACTTAAAGAAAAGTTAATAAGGACCTTATATAAACACACATTTGTGTATCTTCATATACTGCATTAAATGAAAGTGTACCATATTTAGCTGTGCTTTCTATGTGGTAAAGATGTAATATGTGGCATTTCCTGATTTTACATTGTTCTGTTAAAAAAAAAAGTCTCATCTTGCTTTAAGTTTAAAATAAACAAAATCAATATTGCCTTGTTTCCAGTTGATCTCCTTTCTGTAGTGCTGCATTGCTGTTCGAAGAAGCTCCTTGGCTTTGAAGCAAATGACAGGCCGCTTGCTGCCAAGTATCTGAAGCAGCATTTCTCTATATGATAAAAAAAACAAAAACAACAACCTAAAAATATAATGGATAACTCAATGAGGGTTTTTTTCACGCCTGTGGAAAACGGATTTTGAATTTGAGGCTTAATTTTAACAGCATGGCTATCGATGGTGTACAGTTTGCTCTACAATGAAATTTGGGCGTCATTTTTTACCCTAGCTTAACTTTTGAGCCTCATGTATGGAATATCACCAATATGTCCATCTTAGGACTATCATCTGGCTACACACTGTTCTCTCTATGCCTGCTGCAGAGAACTGGTCCATCCAGACTTGACTACTGTAGTGCCCTGCTTGCTGGGGTTTCCAGGAAGACTGTAAACAAACTGCAGTATGTTCAAAGATAGGTCTCAATCTGGTGATCATATTACCCCAGTTCTGGAATCCTTACATTGGCTTCCTGTTAAGTTTACCATTGATTTTAAAATCTTGCTATTGACTTTTAAGGCCTTGAAGGGTGTGTCTCCCCTTACATAACTGACCTTTTGTCTATTTACACCACAATTTGTGGTCCACTGATGTTGGACTCTTATGTGTCTCCACGACCAGACTATGAACTGTGGGTGATAGGGCCTTCTGTTCCTATGCCCCTAGGTTGTAGAATGCCCTTCCCAAAGAAATTAAGTACTCTGAATCCTTGGGTGTTTTTAAATCTCGCCTTAAAACTTATTTGTTTAAACTGGATTTTTTTTTTAGACTTAAATGTTTGATATTTTTCTTATTGTCTATTTATATTTTTTCTTATGTACAGTGCTTTGTGATGACTTGTCATGAAAGGTGCTTTATAAAATTGTTGTTATTATTATTGTTATTATTATTATTATTATTATTATTGCCTGAATCCAACCTTAATCCACAGCAGGTGTTAGTAAAGCTACAGTAGAATCTCAAAGAAATGTATGGCTATGTTTCCATCAAGAAGACAAACAAATTTCTAGCAAACTTGCAAAATTTGGAACAAAAACATATGCAACTCTTATCGTACAAAAACTGTTTCCATTAAACTGGATTCCTATTTTGCTCGCTAGACTAGCGTATTAACTCTGGTTATATAACGTGTAGCTGGGACTGAAAAGGGACCAAGAAGAAACAACGTATTTTCAAGAATTAACTGAAATTGGACATATATACTGTATATATATTTTTGATAATTATGGGGGGGGGGGTTGGCAATTACATCTGACAACAATTGAAAAATGTGACATTTCGAAATCTAACATTAAATGCTGTACTGCTGTTATGGCTTCCGGAAGACTTTTGCGATATAATTTTGTAGTTTCTTTGATTAAATTGTGCTAAATATAAGATCTAAATTATGTTCATGTATTATTTATTTATTTATTTATTTATTTATTTTTAAATATGTCTCAATTCTAAAAATCTAGGTAATGCAAAACCTTTGGCCAGTTGTAGATTTGATTGGCATATGATATGTGTCATTAAGTTTTAATGAAGTGCCTCGTCTGGGTAGAGATGTCCTGCGTTGACCACGCAAATACCACCATGACTAAAAAAAAAGTATGCACTAGCTCATAAAATTTGCTCAGGAAGTATTTCCATTGCATTTGTGCACATCATTTATCATACAGGATACAGGCGGTTTTCTAGATGTAAAAAAAAAATACTACAAATTACTACGAATTCCTTATCATTGGTCACTGCAGATTTCTGCACTCTGCTCCAGATATATTCTTATCTTTGTAGTAGATTATTTAAAAAAAAATAAAATAAAATAAAAAATAAGAAAAAGAAGAACATGCAATGGGTTCCCTAGTAAACCATTACAAAATTCTTGGAAAGGAATTCATCGCTCTCAATACATAGGGGAAATAAAGTCGGTCTTTGCGCAGCATGGTTGGCATTTTGTTTTACTCTTTCTCCCTGCTTATTCCCAATTAATTTGATAAATAGAGACTTAGCAGAATTTCAAAAGGGCTTTTACTGCTACCAGGCACCCATCTCATGATAAACTGGATCCCTGGGACTTAAACTCCAACAGCCAGATTGACTGTCCTAGAGAAGCAAGTCAGTGCTTCATTGTAAAGACAGACTGTTATATACAGTAGCCTACCTTCTAAAAAAGCTCCTTTAATTAAAGCTTTAGTATACTGGATTGTACTGTGGAGACACCACTGACTGAGTGATCATTTCACCCAAATCTGAAGATAAAGTTACATTTTTAAATAATTATACACATTACAACATGCGCAAGAATAGATACAGCTGCAGTTACATTTTAGCACTCAGATTCTCTTCAGTAGCAACACACATAATCTCCTGACCATACATTCTGCCTCAAATAGTCAGAGTCTCTCAAAAGCCAAAATACAACTAATACAAAATGTATATTTTCCCTACGTCTAAACTAAAATACACAATATTTTGCTTGTGTAATTATGGTCATAAACACGACAGGTCAAAAGTCAAGGTCAAGGTCATTTTTGGATATGGCATACTTGGTTTCCTATACAGGTTCTATAGTAAACATCAATCTATATGCAGTGTGTAAGGAGCTATATACTGTCAAAACCGTGAATTGCCCAGTTTGACCATGAACGACAGATTATAGCCATACAGTTTTGGGGGTCACAGCTTGTGACCCCCAAATCCATATTTCACTTATTCATTATATCAGTTGACAACTACCAGCATGCACAAACAGAACATTTCTAAGTGACATTGTTCCCGAATTATAGTCATTACAGTTTTTGGGGGTCACAGTCAGCAATCAAAGTTAAAAATAAAGGTTTTACACCAAACACACACAATATTCATCTTACTCAGTATATAGAGACAGTTGAGAGCTACTAGCATGCACAAACAGAACAGTTCTACGTGACATAGTTCCCGAGTTAGTCATTACAATTTTTGGGGGTCACACCCTGTGACCACAAATCCATATTTCCGTAAGTCTGATTGGTAATAAAAACAATAGCATAAATATACAGCTATAGTGCAATAGCTGTGCTGAATATCGAGCTGATCAGCTGAAAGCTGTAGGAGAAGATGCCCTGAGAAAAACGTGTCAGAAACGATAACAACAACAATAATAAAGAAACCGAGACAACGCTGAAAAACAGCAAATTCCATTTTGCAGGTTATGACTTCCATGTGCCGCCTTCTGGTTTTGAAGAAGCGTTATAGCTTAATTTTTGTATTATTTGAAAAACAGATATAAATTCTGACCTTTGTCAGAAAGCAAGGCATGCAGCATGTTACCACAAAATAAATTGAAAAAAAACAACATTCAAGAGATTACAGTTTGGATTTATTATGCAAGCCAATAATGACTATTCTGGTTAAATAAATAAGAAAGATGTAATGATAAATATGGAAAATTTCAACTCACCTGGTAAACTGCCTGTGATCTTGTCCTTGTTGCAGCCAGGCAGGCCTCTGTTCTAGTTTTAAGTAAATGTACTTTCTATCTGTGCCCGTTGTACCAAAATCATCCACGCTGCATCCTGTAGTCCCAGTGACATCAAGCCGGTTCTTCAATAACATAAGGAAACCGCTAACAGACGGAAAAGGCTTCTGTAGATAAAGAGAATTACAGTAACTGTTGCTAACAAAGTAATTCCAGACAGCTGGTACTACACGCAGTTCTCAGTTTGCTTGTCCTGCCTTCCAGGAAGTATGTTACTACCTTACCTCTTCGGTCATTTAACCCCAGCAGTGTACTTGGAGTCAAAGCAGGTTACTGGATGAAAGCATATCAGTCATTAAGGGAAGCAGCTAATTGGTTATAGAGGAAAGAAGCCAGTGAAGGAGTGAGGACAATTTCACCCTCCAGATGAAATGACCCAAAAAGCATGGCTTGCAAACAGAGTTTTTACTTGCATAGTACCAGATATCATGCTTTTAAATGAATATACATGTTTGCTAAAACATGTGTTTCCTTCAAATCTGCACATTTGAGACCTATATAATGAATGGGTGTGCATGGTAGAGAAAATGTATAGACTATATTATTAGTTACAGTTTACTTTAAAAGCACCACAACGAAATAAAAACTAGGCTCATACAAATTAAAATTGTTCTGGTTCAAGTCACATAATCACCATTCGTTGGCACTTGAGAAAAGAACCTGACATTTTCAAAAATGAACAAAAAGAATTAACACGGGATGGTGGGGCACACAGATGCTGGGGTCTCTTCAAGTAATGTAATTGGTGGAGCATTGAAATACTGCAGTTTTAATTTATTTACTGAAGAAAAAAAAAAGTGTATGAATCCTTTCAGTGTATTTGCGTACGTAAGCAACATGCACGTCTGTCCCTGTTTTTAAGATTTAACTGATGGAGATATTTTGATCCGCTTCTATTTACAGTGCCTTGCATAAGTATTCACCCCCCTTGGACTTTTCCACATTTTGTAGTGTTACAACTTGGAATTAAAATGGATTTAATTAAGATTTTTTGTCACTGATCTACACAAAATAGTCCATAATGTCGAAGTGGGGAAAAAAATCTACATATTTTTCAAAATTATTTACAAATAAAAAACTGATTGCATAAGTATTCACCCCCTTTGCTGTGACACCCCTAAATAAGCTCTGGTGCAACCAATTGCCATCAGAAGTCACATAATTAGTTGAATGGAGTCCACCTGTGCAATTAAAGTGTCACATGATCTCAGATTAAATACACCTGTTTTGGAAGGCCCCAGAGTTTGTTAGAGAGCATATCTAAACAAACAGCATCATGAAGATCAAGGAGCTATCAAAACAAGTCTGGGATAAAGTTCTGGAGAAGCACCAATCAGGGTTGGGTTATAAAAAAATATCCCAAACTTTGAACATCCCCCTGAGCACCATTAAATCCATTATTAAAAAATGGAAAGAATATGGCACAACCGCGACTCTGCCTAGAGAAGGCCGTCCACCAAAACTCAGTGACCAGGTAAGGAGGGCATTAGTCAGAGAAGCAACCAAGAGGCCAATGGTAACTCTGAAGGAGCTGGAGAGATCCACAGCCGAGATGGGAGAAACCGTCCATGGGACAACTATAACCCGGACGCTCCACAAAGCTGGGCTTTATAGAAGAGTGGCGAGAAGACAGCCATTGCTGAAAAAAACCCATATCAAATCCTGTTTGGATTTTGCCAAAAGGCATGTGGGAGACACAGCAAACATGTGGAAAAAGGTTCTCTGGTCTGATGAGATCAAAATTGAACTTTTTGGCCTTAGCGCAAAACGCTATGTGTGGCGCAAAGCCAACACTGCTCATCACCCTGAGAATACCATCCCCACGGTGAAGCATGGTGGTGACAGCATCATGTTATGGGGATGCTTTTCATTGGCAGGGACTGGGAAACTGGTCAGGATTGAGGGCAAGATGGATGGAGCCAAATACAGGAAAATTCGAGAGGAAAACATGTTTCAGTCTGCAAGAGACCTGGGACTGGGACGGAGGTTCACCTTCCAGCAGGACAATGACCCTAAATACACAGCCAAAGCTACACTGGAGTGGTTTAAAAACAAGAACCTGAATGTCTTAGAATGGCCCAGTCAAAGCCCAGACCTCAATCCGATTGAGAATCTGTGGCAAGACTTGAAAATTGCTGTTCACCAACGGTCCCCATCCAACTTGACAGAGCTTGAGCAATTTTGCCAAGAAGAATGGGCAAAAATTGCAGGATCCAGATGTGCAAAGCTGGTAGAGACTTACCCAAAAAGACTCACAGCTGTAATTGCTGCCAAAGGTGCTTCTACCAAGTATTGACTCGGGGGAGTGAATACTTATGCAACCAACAAATGTCTTTTTTTTTGGTTTAATTAACTTTTGTGTCACAATAAAAAAAATATTTTGCACCTTTAAAGTGTTAAGTATGTTGTGTAAATCAAATGGTAAAAATCCCAATTAAATCCATTTTAATTCCAGGTTGTAACACTACAAAATGTGGAAAAGTCCAAGGGGGGTGAATACTGATGCAAGGCACTGTAGATCAATTGAATAGACCCAAGTGTATCAAAACACAAGCTTGCCTTCCAGAATTACACTTGACGAAATGGAAGAGCGAGTACTGGTTTCTATAAACGAGGTAATGGAGTGTCAAAGTCTATATGTCTAGTATTCTGGCAAGTCCTATAGCCAACCCAGCTTAATATCAACTTCCTCTATTATCACCACATTTCCACAATATAATGGGAGTCCATGGCGACAAGCTCCTGTTCATATCACTTTGGTTATTACCTCACTCTAGTTAATATCTGGTTTCATTTATATTGTTGTTGCATTAAAATAGAGGTAAATGGGTATAATATGTCACTGAATACAATACTATTTAATACCCTGTGGGGCTGGGAAGCACAGTGGACTGCTAATAGAATATAAAGCTTTTCACCTCTAGGTTCTGTTCCAGCAATTGTTTTCAGGCCTTTCCCTAGTTAAGAGAGGTCAAGGATTTGATTGTCATGAAGACTGAACTAACAAGGTGGTACTTCCAGGAAAGAAAGAAGTGAGGAAACTTAGGGAAGCTCAAACTGCCACGTTCCATGTACCCCCTGCAGTACAATAATGGACTTTCCCAAACGTTCAAAAAAAAAAAAAAAAAAGAAAGGTGTCACTATGAATCCAGTACTAACCTGCTCTTTACTGAGCTGCGAGGTTCCATCCTGATAAACCATCGTCAGGACTATTGCTGCTGCCTGAGCCGCCTCCTCCAGTACCCTAGATCTCTCCCCCGCATTCAGATTTGCAGCATCACAGATTCGAGTGTCTGATCCCACTGTCAGCAGGGGTTTCCTGGCTACATCGTTGTTCTTTTGATGGTCTCCCGCAGACTGGCCCACGCAGCCTAGAGTTTGCGGTGTAGCCCACTTTACAGCCGCCTTCTTCGCCTTTCTGTTAGCCGCACTCTGCTTCCTTTTGAGGGAGGCCGCTGTTTCCTCTGAACTCCGTGTTTCACCACGACCAGGTGGTTTTCTGGATCTCTCTGATCTCTTTGTTTGCTCTCGGCAGCGGTTCTGTATTTCTGGGCATTCAGAAGTGCACCTTTCTGGTTCTGCCACAGCAAAGGGCGCATATTTTTCAGGAGTTAGTTGCTCTTCTGTTCGGACCGCTTCTTTAATGGTTGAATTCTCTTTTTCTATGTCCCCATTCGCCAGTTTGTTTTCTTTATGAACTTTATCTGAAGAGTTATTAACCTGTAGTGAAACACGAATGTAATTTTGCAATGCATACTAAAACAACTACACACATAATTTGAACTATACACTCAAACAAATTAAACATATAATGGGGAAGCCTGGTGACCTCAAGCTAGTGGTTCTCACATTTTACTTTTGATGTATTGACTGTTTCAAGTGTAAAAGTCCCATTGCATAATAGTGGTAACATATTTGATACTGTAGTTTGGATAGTAAGTTATTGCACCACACATTCAGACCTCTGAGACTCTTGCTACAACTTTTTCTGGAGAAATGAGAAAATAAACTTGAGATGTTACAATAGCTAGAATATCCACTTACACAAAATCACATGCAGGAAAATCCAGCAGCCTGTTTTAAAACCCATTAGTCACACAGCAAAAGACACCGTCTGTCATAACACTGAAAGCAAAAACCCTTTAACAAATTAATTTCTAACCAGTGTTGTGGAGAAATTCTAATGCATCTGTAAAGGTTACTTGCTTGGGGACCTGATGGATTTTAAATTAGCAGGAATTATTGTTTCTCGCAGCTGGAAGTCTACTGCACCACACAACTTTGAGAAATTGGTATACATAAGGGAAGAAGAAGAATTACTTTTTATAATCCACATTTTCCAGTTTAGTATCGTATTAATATCTTATTGGAAAGCATATTTGCATTCACTGCTGTAAGGATTTTGAAACTCTTGCCTATGTATTGCCCTGGCCTTGTGGGGAGAGGCTGGCTTTTCATAACCCAGAGTGCAGCTGTCACCTAGGAAGGATGATAAAACCTTTGTTTCTGCTGAACAAGCTGTTTTGAGCCTATATACAAACCGTAACCAAACAAATTAAAATTGTTTCTAAAATCACTTACTTTTGTTAAAAGTGACATACTATAACTTTAGGTAAAGTGTCATGATATGTCTAATAACACACTTTACAAATGTATTACTAAGTTTTTCCAGTTAAATTGCATAAGCTCGTACAGTTTCATCAGCCATCTGTTCTTTTCCATTACAGTACCTGTTGCTTATGCTTCCTATTTAAATGGTGAAAGAAGTGAGAAGTCATTGAAACTGTCTGTAAACACTGTGTGATTTTCCTGTGTTTAATGTAAGCCCTGAATCAACGCTGGGTTAATAAACTCTTAAAACTGAGCTGTACATAGCTGGTGTACATCAGCAGTTTGCAATCACCAGCCTTATTGTTCGACCTTGTGATGCATGGGTATAGCGCTTTGCAGCCTGTGAGAACTGAGCAAAACTCATAGCATTTTTGATATTCCAGAAGCATTTACATTCTGATACTATCTGGACAGAAAAAACAAGTGGGAACACATCAATATCAGTTTTCCAAATGACATGGTTCACATGCAGGTTTGTATGCCACAGTCATTCTGAAGCAACATGGCATTCCATCCCCACCTCAACCACTGGCTCTGCAGACCTAACCACAAGGAACAGACAATGAGTCTCAAAGTAGCACATTTACAAGTCCGCAAATATGCAGATTCCAAACCATCTGGCTGTTAATCTGCATTTGAAAGGGGACAGACAGCAGCAATAGGCCTATTCATGTTGCCTGCAGCCCAGTTAGCATTCTTGGGCATTCAAAGTGGTAGACACTTACCCAGTTGAACACAGGCCTCAAAGCCTGTAAGCGTAACTTGCATTTATTTGCTTGCTTTGATACTAGATACTAGATACTGAAACTGACACAGCGGTCAGCTATAGGTATCGGAGAACAACATACAGGATTAAGCTACTGTACATGCACAAGTCACGCTGTGTACTGTATGTATCACAAATTTCAGGACTTGCAGCTGTTCTCTTGTACCCCATATTTTTTCAAAGAAGAAAAATGAAAAATAAAGAACTTTAAGAAACTTTAAATTGATTAAAATATTCTGTTTCATTCTAGTTTTGTAAAATTAACATAAGTCTTTCACATTTAACAAAAAGAAGCAAATTTAAAAGTTTTGGCAATAGTGTGTCTGAAGAGGCAAAGGGTTAAGGATTTCAATATGATGTTTTTTAGTAACCAAATCTAAATTAATTTATATGTAGTGCAGAAGTCTGCGGTGGTCTCAACCCAATGAGCTGTACTATAAAACAAGGTGTCATGCAGAGGGAAGTTGGCTTCCAAGTTCCATTTACCTTGTCATTTGCTAGGATGAATTCCTTTATGTTGAGCATGTCTGTCTGTGGCAGTCTGACAACTTGTTTTCCTGAAAACAAAGGAATTACAACTTTGAATTGGAATTTACCTGAGGCATTTAATCACACATGCAAAACAAAGCTTGTGCATTTTCAGAAATGTTATTAATTACAGTTTGTACATTTTTAAGCCTATTTAAAGATTTGTTGGGTTTTTTTTTGGGGGGGCAAGGCTGTTCCTAATGGCTCACCTGGTAAAATCACTGCCGCTTAGAGTGCTGGTTAGTTAAACGTGGTGACCCACAGGGAGTGCGCCATTTGCCTTTGCATACTTTCTGTTAAAGTCAATGTCAATAATAACAACAAATGTTTTTAATTTATAAAGTAAGGTTTGATATTCTGATTTTAATACAGAACATACTACTTCTCACTCAAACTTAAGACATGTCCAGTACTTCTACAATGGGGTCATGAACCCTATGAAGTGTACCAATAGGACAAGAATCCACATGCACTATATTGTGATCACGATAGAAGGCTTATAACCATGTATTTACTTGTTGATATCTCTTTTAAAATTAGAAGCAGCAAAGTGATTAAGAGTTTTAGTAAAAAGAAGTTTGAAATAATCTCTTCCATACATTCCTCTGCAGACAACGAATCTGAGAAGTACACTCCCATGACAAGCAGTAAATCTAACCCTTAAAATGACGTGTCTTGTGTTTTGCACATTAACCTTCATTAATAAAAACAGACAGCCTCTTTGAAATATGTTTCCAGTTGCATAACTATAGAGGGCAGCTGTCAAAAGGACGGCTGATGGCACACGTTTCGGAGGACACGCATGTTTGTCTTCGTCTCTCCAGAGTCAGCGCGGGGGTTGCAGCGGTGAACCAGTTTTACGAATTGGGCATTTCAAATTGGGGAGAGAAAATGGAGTAAAATACAATTGCTGATTCCAACTTAAAAAAAAAAAAAAGTATATATATATATATACATATATAATCTCATGTTGAATGTGGGCAACATCAGCACTGGTCTTCTTGTTTTGTGCTTTGCTATGCAGATTTTTAAAGTCACACTTCCTTCTTCTTCTCGGTACCAGATCATTTCAAGGTCAATGTCCATAGCCAAAGGCCTCACGCTGGTACACGATGTCTGACAGAAAGTAAAAAGGTATCAGGAAAGCCTTTGTTATAACTTTAACAAAAAAAAACAACATATATAGATATAAAAAAAATCTGTAGTTATGGGTTATTTCCAAAAAGATCTGTGTGAGTTAAACATTTCTTTTAAACTATTTTTATTATCCAGCGCTCAGAATCCAAATTTAAAAACTACAATTAAGTTTTAAACAATGCTTCCTGTTAAAGGCAACTTCCCCCATGTGGTCAATGCATGGTACTGCAGTTAAGCTGAATGTACTTGCACAGAATAACACTGTATTGTATGTATTTGGGCATTGCATCCTTTATTTTTCAGTCAGATTTACCTGAATGACTGCAAAGTGTTACAATTTATAATCTGTGCTGGATAAGTTTTTGCTTGAGTCACCTGTAAAAGCGTTATTGATTCTTATTGGTACTGTATACAAACAAAACGTTTAACTGAATAAATCACAGATTCAATGTAAAGTAACCATTTGCCTGAAGTGTTTGATTTATTATCTTGATCTTATAAACCCCCGGCATATACTGAAATGTGCAGCACTCTTGATTTCCACCTGGGACTTGTGATAACAGTGATAAAAGCACTGAACTGCCTTTCACAAGGTTGTTCTGGACAATGGCTGTGTGGATTTATTTAGATAGGGGGTTATACATTCACTTGGGTATGAGACAGCACAACTGGATTAAATCACAGAGCACTGGAATTTGCCCGATAAAGCTGCCAGCTTTCATCTATATAGCATTTCCTCCACATTTCCTGAATACACTTTTTAAATTCTATAATAAATATCAATAACACTGTAGCAGAATTCATTCTTCTATATTTATATGACACTGATCTACTGTATTTAGTTGACACTGAATTTAAAAAAAAAAAAAATGTCCAGCACCATGTGCCTTTCAAGACCCAGATCTGATTGTTGTCTTGTCACAAAGAGCATTTTCTGTTTGCAATTCCCATTCCCATTTAATCAATTTCAACATATCATTGATCAAAATAGCATTTAGCAGTATTCTGTAAAAATGTGCTTCTCACAGTGGCAACTAATTACTTCAATTTAAGTCACTGTTAGTCAATTAAATTGGCTTCAAATGAAAGCAACAATTATTAGGTCTCTAAAATATCAATTCCAATTCCAAATCCTTCAAATGGAAAACAGGAACTGATCCTATTAACTCAGAAGTTTAAAGGAGATCACGTGCACCCTGGTGCATGTTGCTGCGATATTTCATAGCCATACATAGGTGTTCGTCAAATCCCACTATTCCTTCATTGCCTAAAAAATGTGCTTGACAGACCGGCCCATCTTTAGGTAAGCACAGCTGGGAATAAAAAATGGACCTTTGCTACAGGAGATGAGGGTATTTGTTGCTTTGTTGGTGTTGTAGGAAACCTTGTCAAGATTGGTACTGGTCAAAACGACCAGATTATTCTGCTGATGAAGTAACCTACACTTTACAGATAATAATGCATATAACAGTGATACACACCCGTACCTGAAACTGTGGAAGACACAGTATATGACGTGACTGAAAATTTGCAACTCAAGTTTTCTATTGTATATGTATATTGTATAAGTATATTGTATATTGTATAAGTGTTATGATGGCACAGACTCTTTGTACAGTTATTATAATGATGCAATTGTAAAAAAAGATATATGTTATTTATACATATAATGCTGCCACTGGAAAATATGTATGTTATGTCATGATTTATATTGTTGTACTGCTACAATTGTAAAAACATTGTCACTTAAGTTGTATTGAAATAATATATTTCTGTTTTTCATAACAATAAAAAAAGTGTGTATTTTTAAAAATTGTTTTGAAAACTGTCCAAATTGCTTATTTGAGGCTAAGAATGAAAAATCTGAGCCAATTTTTAACATAAATTGCCAAAATACACGGGCAGCTGGGTGGTTAACAGCAGCAAACTGTAACTAGGCCTGAGAAAGAAGCAATGAAGCTATTAGCTTAAAACACCTTGTTAGTCCTAAGAGCATTTTGAGATACTACAGTATTCCATGATCAATAATATCAAGTCAACCTAAATAATCACAATACCAACTGATATATACTTTACAGTACTTACTAGGACTCTCTATAGGGGTTTCTTCTTCCACAATAAACTGAGAATATTTTCTTTCCTTTTCAAATGTCTGTGTCTTGTTTTCCCAGTATGCCTCTGCAGGCAGGTAGATGGGTAAGAAGCTGTCTCTTTTTCTGCTACAAGAAATATAGTATGAAGACAGTCATTGGACAGATATTAAATGTTAGGGGGATTTTCATATTGACTTTAATGCAGCCCAATGCAGACTACCCAGTTTTTACTGTAGTCACGTTTTCCCTTATACCCAATCTGAATGTCGCCTCACCACTGCAACCCAAATACAGCACATTCAATAATGGTGGTGGCTAACAGTGAGGTAGAGGATAGGGGACACCATTGGTTACTGGTTATTCTGATTAAACCAAAAACAGAGTAAATGATGTAAACTTGCAAATAATGTTTAATCTTAAGCACTGTATGGTGTACTATAAACATGTTATTACCGATGTGGTGATCAATATAGGAGTTGCTAAGACAATGACATGCTTAAATAAATTGGACAGTAAGACTTAATTAAAAGCATAAATAACAATATTCTGGAGGGGAAACAAATTATCTGAGCATTGCATTGGAAAGAGGTTTCAATTTACAGCTACGGCCAAAAGTGTTGCGTTACCTAGAATTTTAGGATTGAGACAGTTTATATATATATATATATATATATATATATATATATATATATATATATATATATATACTACAAAATGATATCACAAAAGTCTATCGAAGCCATAGTAGTACAGTACTTCATGTTAGATTTCAAAATGTCACATTTTAATTTATCAGGTTTTCATGAAGTATATGGAAAACTAGAAAGCAGTATGTAATTCAATATGTTAGCATATTCAGCAGGTTTCATTTGACTTTATGAAGCAAAATTAGTTAATTCTATAGGATGATGCAAAACTTATGGCCATAACTGTACCATGGCTGACTGCAGTTGACTGAAACTCAGCCCTTACGGAGCCAACACAGGGATGGAAATAAAGACTCCTATTGCATAGCAGTTTCACCCATTTTAGGTTTTAATACCAGCTTGGTTAGATTTCCCCAATGTCTAGTACTTCCTTGAAACCACTCATTACAGTACATACCTGCTTAAATCAAAAGTTTTCTCACGAGACGTGGATGAAGTCAATGAGAAGTACTCCTTCGCTTCTGAGGTACATGGTGCTACTTCTGCGTCCCTGTGGGTCTCAATACATACTCCACTAATGCTTCTTGGCTTGGAACTATAAGAAACAATTAAAGATTTGGCTAGGAGGCTAGTATCGGAGCACGGTAAATCACAGAAAAAGATCAAATGCTGACCCAGACATGCATTGCTTTAAAGGATTCTTTGAAGAGACCTGTTATTATGATACGTAAAGGAATCAATCTTTTCTATAATATTTTGGTTCTTCACATGTTTTTTTTTGTTTTCAAATACAACACTGAATAAAACTACTGCATCCTGGTACTTTTGCTGCAAATAGCTCATCCCTTACCTGCCTAAATCAAAAGCCTTGTGATCGGGCATGGTTAAAGTCAACGAGGAACGCTCCTTCCCTTCAAGAATGGATGACGCTACTTCTTGTTCCCTCATAGCATTATCCTCATAACATATTGAACTGCTCCCTGGCTGCAAACTAAAATTAATTGAAAAGAATTAGCTTTCTGGTTAGGTGGTAATCATACTCTGTAAAGGGGTGCCTAACTAATAGGTTAAGCTCCTGAGATGTTGTGTTCATGTTTTGGTTGGTATACCCAGATTGCCACACCACATATTGAGAGGAACGGTAGTTCCTCCCGCCAAGTTAGAGCAAGGATAGTTTACGTGTTTTCAGGGTATTGGCGCAGCAAAAGTAAATCAGCCAAAAGCACCATTCCACTTCCAATTTGTAGTTCCCAACACTTTAGGTTAAATGTAGAAAAAAAAGTCAATACCTGTCATACAGTAAGAGAAATAAGTGGCCATGTAAGGTAAAAATGTCCTTCTACCGTTTTTTGCAGATTGCTGCAGACCCCAGGCACTTTTATCCACACATATGTATATTACAGGACATCCGAGTTTAATGACAATTAACTTGCTTTGTCAACATGGAAACATACTAGGGAACACATTTATATTAAACTATTTACTAATATTTTAAAATGGACTAGTCGCACGCACTTATTGTGACGTCTATATAATTTGTATTAAATGATTTTTCTGTTTTAAAATGGAACATTTGCCTGCAAAATGGGACTTGAAACTATAATCATCAGTGTGCAAGCGTGTTCTGTTACTGTCACTGCTACACGATTAGATGAGAAAACAAGCAGCATTTTTTTTTCCTAAAACTTGGAATCAGCAAATATTTTTTCTCATTTTCTCCCCAATTTGTAAAGCCCCAATTTTTTTTTTTTTTTAATTTTTTTATTTCAACCTGGCTCACCGCTGCCACCACTGCGCTGACTCGGGAGAGACGAAGACGCACAGGCACGTCCTCCGAAACGTGTGTCGTCAGGTTCTTTTCACTCTGCAGGCCCGCCATGCAACCACCTCAGAGCTCCAGCGTCGGAGGACCACGTAGCTCTGGGCAGCTTACAGGCAGGCCCGCAGGCGCCCGGCCAATCTACAGGGGTTGCTGGTGCACAGTGAGCCGAGGAGACCCTGGCCAACCTAAGCCCTCCCCATCGAGGCGGTGTGCGGCCAATTGTGTGCCGCCCCCTGGGAACTCCCGTCCACTATCGGCCATGGAATAGCCTGGACTTGAGCCGACAGCCTCCATGATATAGGGCACATCCTGCTCTCCATGCGGATGCGCCACTCGGTAGCCCCAACGAGCAGCAATTTGAAAGACGAAGATGAATGCTGTTGAAGCTGACACCCTGGGATCCTGGTAACCATGTAATGTTGTTGAAGCGGACACCCTGGGATCCTTCAAAAAGCTGCTTGATGAGATTCTGGGATAAGCTCCTAACAATGAAACGAGCAAGATGGGCCGAATGGCCTCCTCTCGTTTGTAAACTTTCTTATGTTTTTATTAATTCTCGGGACTTTATTTTTCACATTTTGGAGATTTTTTAGGAGATTTTCTTTTTCGAGTCATCTTGTCATTCTGAGATTCTGATCTTGATCTCTGAAACATGTTGGTTTCCTGTCAGTGTAACGCTCATTGTGGTCCCTATTGGCGCAAGGAAGTAGTTTCCTCTCGATACTGGTTGATGAGAGTAATGCTATTTGTGGTCCCCACTGGACAAAAGCGTTCATTTTTGAGAATTAACTATGCTGAAGGATTGCCTATATATTTGGTAAAAATAAGACAAATAAATATATTCATAAATATTGAAATAAATGAATATATAAATCAATACATAGACATTTCTTCCTTTCTTTATCTACACTGCTGTGCAAAAGTCTTAGACATGTTGCATTTTTCTACTCTGATGCATGAGCATCAACAATTTATTCAAAGCTTCCACTAGTGTGTTCCACTACTATGACTTGCATAAAGAAAAAAAACAGAGTGAAATAGCCCACATCACTCGATTTTCAAGGTGAACCAGGATAAAAATAATAATTGGGCATTCCAAATTGGGGAGAAAACCGGGGTAAAAACCATTGGCTACTACTAAATTTCTTTAAAAAGAACCCAAAGGATTACAAACGAAGTGATACACAGGTGTTCGCAATTAGGCTCTGGACATTGTCTAATAAATCAATAAACACCGTTTTGTATCCACTCTGCACACACCTGTAACCACTCGCCACTTTGCCACAGTAACAAACACATTTTTTAGGTGAAAAAAAATTTAGTTGATATGAATGACACTTTCATTGAACATACATACTTTTGCACACAACTTCAACGTGCATATATATATATATATACATATATACATATATATATATATATATATACATATATACA
Organism: Acipenser oxyrinchus oxyrinchus; assembly: GCA_030684275.1. Classification (NCBI taxonomy): domain Eukaryota; kingdom Metazoa; phylum Chordata; class Actinopteri; order Acipenseriformes; family Acipenseridae; genus Acipenser; species Acipenser oxyrinchus. Next base: position 91,055,509 of record CM060248.1, on the reverse strand, counting down.
TATATACATATATATATATATATATATATATATATATATATATACATATATATATATATATATATATATATATATATATATATATATATATATATATATATATATATATATATATATATATATATATATATATATATATATATATATATATATATATATACACACTACCGGTCAAAAGTTTTAGAACACCCCCATTTTTCCAGTTTTTATTCAAATTTAAGCAGTTCAAGTCCAGTGAATAACCTGAAATGGTACAAAGGTAAGCGGTAAACTGCCAGAGGTTAAAAAAAAAGTTTAGGTTACCAAAAACTGAAAAATAATGTACATTTCAGTGTTATACAAAAAGGCCTTTTTCAGGGAACAAGTCATGGGTTAACAACTTACAGCTGTTCTGCAGCAATGGAAGTAAATTAAGCCTTGAAAGTTGATGCTAACAATTCCTACAGGTGTCCCAACTTTTGTTGATTACTTACAAACCCTCTGTCTGTATAAAAGCAGTGTTGGAACAGACTGTGTTACTACACCCTCTTAAGCATTATTTTTGACAGTATTGTACTGCAGGAAGTAGTATATTGCTATCATAATGACAAGAAAAAGGCAATTAACAAAGGAAGACAGACAGACCATTATAACCCTTAAAAGTGTAGGTCTTTCCTTTAGAGAAATTGCAAAGAAAGCCAAGGTGTCAGTGAGTACAGTTTCCTACACCATCAAAAGGCACTTGGAAACTGGAGGAAACTCTGACAGGAAGAGGTCTGGCAGACCCAAAGCCACAACAGAATCAGAAGACAAGTTTCTGAGAATCAACAGCTTGCGTGATAGGCGGCTCACAGGACAACAGCTTCAAGCACAGCTTAATACTGGTCGAAGTAAGCAAGTCTCAGTTTCAACTGTGAAGAGAAGACTTTGAGCTGCAGGTTTGACAGGTCAAGTGGCAGTAAGAAAGCCATTGCTAAGATGGCAAAATAAGAAAAAGAGGCTTGCCTGGGCCATGAAGCACCGCCAGTGGACTACTGAAGACTGGAAGAAGGTCTTATGGACCGATGAATCAAAATTTGAAATCTTCGGTTCATCACGCAGGGTTTTTGTACGCCGTCGAGTAGGCTTAAAGGATGGTTCCTCGGTGTGTGACACCAACTGTCAAACATGGAGGAGGAAGCGTGATGGTCTGGGGGCTCTTTGCTGGATCCAGAGTCGGCGACTTGCACAGAGTGAGTGGCACCCTGAACCAAAACGGCTACCACAGCATTTTGCAGCGCCATGCAATACCCTATGGTATACGCCTAGTTGGTCAGGGGTTCATCCTACAGCAAGATAATGACCCAAAACATACCTCCAGGCTATGTCAGAACTACCTTAGAAGAAAAGAACAAGACGGTAGGCTTCAAATCATGGAATGGCCAGCACAGTCCCCAGACTTAAACCCCATTGAGCTGGTTTGGGATGAACTGGACAGAAGGGTGAAAGCAAAGCAACCTACAAGTGCAACACATTAGTGGGAACTTCTGCAACAGTGTTGGGAAGAACTTTCCGAACAATATTTGATTTCCATTGCAGAAAGAATGCCACGAATGTGTTCGGCTGTCATATCTGCAAAAGGTGGCTACTTTGAGTCAAAAATTTAGATTAAATTTTGTTAAACAAAACAATTCCATGATTTCTTTTTTATCTCCAATTGTTTATTTGTTCTATGCTTTAATTTCAGAGTACATTGAGACATTAAACTGCGTAAATTTCAAAAAAAACTGGAAAAATTGAGCTGTTCTAAAACTTTTGACCGGAAGTATATATATATATATATATATATATATATATATATATATATATATATATATATATATATATATACAGTACTGTGCAAAAGTTTTAGGCAGGTGTGAAAAATGCTGTAAAGTAAGAATGCTTTCAAAATAGACATGTTAATAGATTATATTTATCAATTAACTAAATGCAAAGTGAGTGAACAGAAGAAAAATCTAAATCAAATCCATATTTGGTGTGACCACCCTTTGCCTTCAAAACAGCATCAAGCATCAATTCTTCTAGGAACACTTGCACACAGTTTTTGAAGGAACTCGGCAGGTAGGTTGGCCCAAACATCTTGGAGAACTAACCACAGTTCTTCTGTGGATTTAGGCAGCCTCAGTTGCTTCTCTCTTCATGTAATCCCAGACAGACTCGATGATGTTGGAGATCAGGGCTCTGTGGGGCCATACCATCACTTCCAGGACTCCTTGTTCTTCTTTACGCTGAAGATAGTTCTTAATGACTTTCGCTGTATGTTTGGGGTCGTTGTCATGCTGCAGAATAAATTTGGGGCCAATCAGATGCCTCCCTGATGGTATTGCATGATGGATAAGTATCTGCCTGTACTTCTCAGCATTGAGGAGACCATTAATTCTGACCAAATCCCCAACTCCATTTGCAGAAATGCAGCCCCAAACTTGCAAGGAACCTCCACCATGCTTCACTGTTGCCTGCAGACACTCATTCGTACGCTCTCCAGCCCTTCGGCGAACAAACTGCCTTCTGCTACAGCCAAATATTTCAAATTTTGACTCATCAGTCCAGAGCACCTGCTGCCATTTTTCTGCACCCCAGTTCCTGTGTTTTCGTGCATAGTTGAGTCGCTTGGCATTGTTTCCACGTCGGAGGTATGGCTTTTTGGCCGCAAGTCTTCCATGAAGGCCACTTCTGACCTGACTTCTCTGGACAGTAGATGGGTGTACCAGGGTCCCACTGTTTTCTGCCAGTTCTGAGCTGATGGCACTGCTGGACATCTTCCGATTGCGAAGGGAAGTAAGCATGATGTGTCTTTCATCTGCTGCAGTAAGTTTCCTTGGCCGACCACTGCGTCTACGGTCCTCAACGCTGCCCGTTTCTTTGTGCTTCTTCAAAAGAGCTTGGACAGCACATCTGGAAACCCCTGTCTGCCTTGAAATTTCTGCCTGGGAGAGACCTTGCTGATGCAGTATAACTACCTTGTGTCTTGTTGCTGTGCTCAGTCTTGCCATGGTGTATGACTTTTGACAGTAAACTGTCTTCAGCAACCTCACCTTGTTAGCTGAGTTTGGCTGTTCCTCACCCAGTTTTATTCCTCCTACACAGCTGTTTCTGTTTCAGTTAATGATTGTGTTTCAACCTACATATTGAATTGATGATCATTAGCACCTGTTTGGTATAATTGTTTAATCATACACCTGACTATATGCCTACAAAATCCCTGACTTTGTGCAAGTGTACCTAGAAGAATTGATGCTGTTTTGAAGGCAAAGGGTGGTCACACCAAATATGGATTTGATTTAGATTTTTCTTCTGTTCACTCACTTTGCATTTAGTTAATTGATAAATATAATCTATTAACATGTCTATTTTTGAAAGCATTCTTACTTTACAGCATTTTTTCACACCTGCCTAAAACTTTTGCACAGTACTGTATATATATACACACACACACACAGTACTGTGCAAAAGTTTTAGGCAGGTGTGAAAAAATGCTGTAAAGTAAGAATGCTTTCAAAAATAGACATGTTAATAGATTATATTTATCAATTAACTAAATGCAAAGTGAGTGAACAGAAGAAAAATCTAAGTCAAATCCATATTTGGTGTGACCACCCTTTGCCTTCAAAACAGCATCAATTCTTCTAGGTACACTTGCACAAAGTCAGGGATTTTGTAGGCATAGTCAGGTGTATGATTAAACAATTATACCAAACAGGTGCTAATGATCATCAATTCAATATGTAGGTTGAAACACAATCATTAACTGAAACAGAAACAGCTGTGTAGGAGGAATAAAACTGGGTGAGGAACAGCCAAACTCAGCTAACAAGGTGAGGTTGCTGAAGACAGTTTACTGTCAAAAGTCATACACCATGGCAAGACTGAGCACAGCAACAAGACACAAGGTAGTTATACTGCATCAGCAAAGTCTCTCCCAGGCAGAAATTTCAAGGCAGACAGGGGTTTCAGATGTGCTGTCCAAGCTCTTTGAAGAAGCACAAACAAACGGGCAACGCTGAGGACCGTAGACGAGTGGTCGGCCTAGAAACTTACTGCAGCAGATGAAAGACACATCATGCTTACTTCCCTTCGCAATCGGAAGATGTCCAGCAGTGCCATCAGCTCAGAACTGGCAGAAAACAGTGGGACCCTGGTACACCCATCTACTGTCCGAGAAGTCTGGTCAGAAGTGGCCTTCATGGAAGACTTGCGCCAAAAGCCATACCTCTGACGTGGAAACAAGGCCAAGCGACTCAACTATGCACGAAAACACAGGAACTGGGGTGCAGAAAAATGGCAGCAGGTGCTCTGGACTGACGAAGTCAAAATTTGAAATATTTGGCTGTAGCAGAAGGATGTTTGTTCGCCAAGGGCTGGAAAGCCGCATACGAATGAGTGTCTGCAGGCAACAGTGAAGCATGGTGGAGGTTCTTTGCAAGTTTGGGGCTGCATTTCTGCAAATGGAGTTGGGGATTTGGTCAGAATTAATGGTCTCCTCAATGCTGAGAAGTACAGGCAGATACTTATCCATCATGCAATACCATCAGTGAGGCATCTGATTGACCCCAAATTTATTCTGCAGCATGACAACGACCCCAAACGTACAGCGAAAGTCATTAAGAACTATCTTCAGCGTAAAGAAGAACAAGGAGTCCTGGAAATGATGGTATGGCCCCCACAGAGCCCTGATCTCAACATCATCGAGTCTTTCTGGGATTACATGAAAAGAGAGAAGCAACTGAGGCTGCCTAAATCCACAGAAGAACTGTGGTTAGTTCTCCTAGATGTTTGGGCCAACCTACCTGCCGAGTTCCTTCAAAAACTGTCTGCAAGTGTACCTAGAAGAATTGATGCTTGATGCTGTTTTGAAGGCAAAGGGTGGTCACACCAAATATGGATTTGATTTAGATTTTTCTTCTGTTCACTCACTTTGCATTTAGTTAATTGATAAATATAATCTATTAACATGTCTATTTTTGAAAGCATTCTTACTTTACAGCATTTTTTCACACCTGCCTAAAACTTTTGCACAGTACTGTATATATATATATATATATATATATATATATATATATATATATATATATATATATATATATATATATATATATATATATATATATATATATATATATATATATATATATATATATATATATATATATATATATATATATATATATATATATGGATTCCAAAGCTATTAACTTTGGAGATAAAATACCAAAAATAGACGACAAAGCAATAAAAGCTAAGTATATTTTGGCTGAGGATCGTGTTGTCAAGAAATTTCCCAAAGAAGCTTTACATGCAGATGAAGGTAAATTGTTTTGCACATCTCATAATGTGACTGGAGATAATATGATTGATCGCTATTTAGCTTCAGAATTACACATTAAACAAAAGGCTACTACTGAGGCTGCTAAACAAAACGTAAAACAAATAACAGCTTTCAAGAAACAAACTTTAAAGTCAGCGCAGACAAAAAGTGTTCCTGTCGGTTTGTATCCAAGTTAAATCAGTACTACAGGTACAATCTAGCACAGCCACCTCGCTTCAAACAACCTGCTGCTTACTTTTTAAATGCAGTTAGAATTGGACCCAAATAGCAAGTTTTCTTTCTTTTGACTGGTACTAATAACATTTTCTTGGATGGGACAAAACATGACAACGAACGTGCTGCATATATGGCCTTTATTAAAGAACGCCAGATGCCCTTGGGTAACCGAGTTTTGGGACTGTTTTTAATCGATTTCCACATCTGTATAACTTGGCAAAGCGTTGCTTTATACTTCCAACCAATTCAGTGGATGGAGAACGTGCAGTCTCAGTGTACAGGCAAGTCTTCACAACACAGACAGAGCATGTCAGCAGCAACTGCTGGGGGATGTTGCATGCTTGCCTTTAAGAAATGGCAGCACTTTGCTTTAGTAATGAGCAAGTGCCACCATTTTTAGGCTTTTATAGTAGTCTGAAATATTATCTACTTAGGTTTATTTAATGTTTAAACAGGTCTGCGAAATCCTAATTTTATTCCATAGCCTAGCTATGGAATAAAATTATTTAAATTGTCTGCAATTTAAATAGACCCATAAGTATAACGATTCCCTCTGGGATATGATATTGGTACATATCCAATGAACTCCTGAAACCAAATAATTAGGATATGACAGGTTTTACTTTAAGTGCATTGCAATTTTCATATGGCAAAAGACACATTTTGGAACATGCACAGGAAATACTTCAGCATTGTTTCAGGTACCTGAACTACAGTACTGGGGTACAGTCTACACTGTTCTACCCATAAATGTCTTCCAGCTATTTACATAACTTAACAGAAGGTGGTAGCTGTTCAGAAGTCTCTGCAGACGTTCTTGCATTGGCACTATTAAGGCATTTCTCTCTCTAACCTGATTATTCTTTTCCGGTGCTTGGTCTCAGACTCTTCCTTCCCACCAAGGATGTTCTTGCTTTTGCTTCCCTCTGGGGGGCGGTGATTCACAGCAGAGGTTATCTGGACTAATTCAAGCAAACATTTTGGTTGGAGATAACTAAATCACTTATTTAATATAACAGGTATGGTCATATCCCGATCCTGGTCCTCGTTTTATGCACTCCACCCAATTCACAGAAATACACGAAGGCTAGCAGAAGAGGAATGGCAAATCCTCACTCAGCTAGGTCACCTGGTGTTTTATCAGTGTTCACCATGGCATTACAAAAATGTTTGATATATAGTATCCATAACTTGGATATCTTGTATATATATTTTTTTCTTTGGTGTGGCAATCTGGCCACAAATTATGAATCGAACTAGAATGGCAACTGGGGTGCTGCAATGCTCCAGAAGGTGCCAGGGGGTCAGCATATTTCCTTGAGAGCAAAACAGGCAACATTCTTATTCTCAATGAAGCAACCATTGCATGACTGGTAGTCTGTTTACGTTATGCGAAAGGGAGCTAAGGGAAAAGTAAAAAATACCACACAGCCAGTGACTCACTGGAAAACCTTGGACAAGTACTTTGATCTACCCCTAAGCTTCATTTCTCCCAGCTAGAAAATAGTGTTGCATCTCAGTATGTAACGGTAACATTTTTCAAAATGTAACTTAACTGGGATAGCGGAAGCTGGTAGCAGAACAATTAGTTTAGCGTTAAAGCATCTACCCACTTTTAAAATATAAAAGTTTCTGTGAAAACTACGACCATAACCTTACACACCATTACCATAAAATGAGTTAGTGGAAAAACATTTGAGTTCGTTATTATAAACCAAAGTACTCACAGAAAAACTGAAACTAAAGGCCATGCATAAGAACAAAAGAAAACTCAAAACAAAAGTTCCACTCCTTCCAATGGAATAAAAAAAAAAAAAAAAAGAGAGGAAGTAATTTGGACAGATGTCACTATCAAGCACAGTATTAAACAATAATTGTGAGGGGCAGAATACCTAATTCAACTTCCTAAAATGTTACATTTATTGCTTTTTCAAATAACCAGTCTGATTCTAAAATAGTACAATTATATTACTAGCAGAGTATAATAACTCATGTATATGGTTAATAAGAAGATGTTGCAAGGATCTCGACAGAATCTTATTAGTTTTATGCTGTGTGCTTTATGAAAACTATATTTAAAAAATACAGCAAAAGAATACACTACTAATTGTCCCACATTAACAGGCTTTTATCAGGTTTCTACAGCGTGATTTTAAACTTTGCTATTGAGTCTTAATGTTTCAAAGCGACTGACCCTTACATACTACAACATGACTCACTCTGCCTAGCCTCCCTGGTGCTTGCAGTCCTGTCTGAATACTGAAAACGAATTGCTGACATTATCTTCTGAGCCGTGCCCGACAGGGGTCCTCGATAAAGGTCAGATCCTACCCGGCTTCTGCGCTCCATATTCTTTCAATTTAATCAGAGCCTGAACAACAAAGATTAAAACGTTGTGTGTATTAGCAAACTGTGCATTCACTTTAACAGCAATCACAATGGTTTTAGTCAACAGATGCACCATGTTTCATCCAAGACATCCAAAGGGTCTAAAAACAAAACATGTGGACTGTGCTACTGCTTGGCTGGTTAAAGGAAACCTAAAATAAACTGTATTTTGGGTACAAAAAAAAAGTCCTTTTGTTCTTTCTAGAACTCTTTTTGATGCACATTTTGCTTGTATCTGTGGGTGCTCTAATTAGAAATACTGCAGTGACCCGATGGGTTGGACTGCTTCAGTACTCTCTAAACTCACTACCAGGTCATGAACCACAACATACCATGCACTTAAAAAAAAAAAGCAGCAATGCTTTATTAATGCGCGTATTAAAATCTTAGTTGAAACCTTGCTTTACAGTTTGATTTTTTTTAAGCTATATGTTTTACCAAGATTTTTTTTTTTTTACCTGTGTAAGAACAGGTATCAGGTTAGATCTTTATTTTGGTATTTTTTTTTTAAACATTGTGAGACTTAAAATAAATAAATAAAAAAATAAAATCTTAACACAAATCAGTCAATTCCATCCGTACTAGCATAAAAAAAAATGTTATTGATGTGTCAAGCAAAATAGAAAATTGCTATTCATGGAATATAAGGTTTTATTATGCTCCTCTAGTTTTCCACAACTGGCCTTTGTGTCTGTGGCTCTTCCATTGGTGACAACATCCAGACTAGGGATCACATGGAATCCCACGGTATCTGCTAAAGAGAGCAATGCACTGATCCTTGGGTCAAAAAAAATCACTCAATGTGTCAAGTCCTCCTTGGGAATAAGGCAGTTTTCTGAAAAGCCAGCATGCCTGACCGAGGCCTGCTGTGGAGTGGTCTCCATTGTTCAATCTGGTATGTTTATGCCAGAATTATATGCCTTGAATAACAGGCAATAAATATGGATTCTTTCACAAGAAAAAAAAAATGCAATTTTAGAACAATGCCAACATTTCAGTCTCCTTGACCAATAGACAGAGCCTTGACTTTCTTCTCCAGCTCTTCCACAATGCTCTTTAGGCAATCTTCATCTTGAAAGAAATAAAGATAAAGCTCCCTTTCCATCTGCTGCAGCTTGTTTCTTTCTAAGGTCTTCTTCTTTCCCTTGACGTCATTAAGAATTTCCACCATGAGCTGGTTTAGTGTGTTCAGCTGGGACTCTAGCTGAAGAATTGTTTCACCCAACTCCTGGGAAAACAAAAGAAAACAAAAAAAGACAGATTGAGATCCTAAGAATCAACTTGTAATTGGTTTTCTGTTCACTATAGACTACTTAGAGAAGCAAGTCTGAGATTAGCATTAAATCAGGTTCTGTGATTTAATTTGAACTGTAAGGCTTGTAGAATTTCAATACAAGTTTATGTTTATTCAGATGGTATACTGGGCCACACAGTAAACCAATAACCACTAACCAGCTCTGATCAAATTAAACCTATCCCAGGGGCATCTTTAATATTCAATTCTACTGTAGTAGAAAAATATATCCAGAAGTTAAACTAGAACAGATCTGATAAAGGGTATGAAATTAAATCGCCACCGTATAGTTTTGTATCTATATGAAAATGCCACCCATCAATTGCGAAACAAACAACTATTGTGCAGCTTACTTTAATGACAAAGGTATAATGAAAAAAGAAAGTTGACAGACACATTAAATTTACTGCATACCATGTTCTTAATGTTTCTTTACATGCTTTTACTGCAACTGTAATAAAGTTTATACAAATACATCTTAATCAATGTTATACAAATGTAAAGAATAAACATTCACACAGAATTGACACGGATTAACACTTTCCATATATACATATACCATATTTAGTTAAAAATAAAAATAATAAAATCAACTGAGAACAGCTACTGACCGATAACCTTGCAAAATATTACCGTGCAAAGTTAACACCTATTCCACAATGTTTTGGGGACAGCCAAGCCATAAATGTGCATGGGGCTTGCAACATTACAGAATGGGTCAATGTTAATTATCTAAGTAGGGATTATTTAAGAGTAAACAAAGTGTTACTAATTGCCCCAAAATTGTGATAAATAATAAAATGTCCACAATACCTTAAAGGTTTTCAAATGTGAATTAAGTGAATGTATGAATTAACATACCTGTGAGTTTAAGAAGTGCTCCTGTTTTGTTAAACATAGCTGTGGCGTAAGCGTGAGATGCTTAAGCCCACAGTAATTAGTATTGCGGAGCACGTCCGATTCAGACTCCATTTTAGCCGTTAGGAAAGACTGCTCTTGGCTGGAAGCTGTTAAGCGATCCTTCACTGAGGTGACATCCTGACGCAGTTTCTGAGCTGCCTGCTCCAGGCCTTCATATGTTCTGAACAGCTGCTCCTTCCCAGTCTCCCCTTCAAGCATCTGGTAAAGTCTGGGAATGAAAAAGAATTGACAAGACGATCAACACATGTCTGTCTGTCTGTCTGTCTGTCTACAGCTATGGCCAAAAGTTTTGCATCACCCTGTAGAATTAACTCATTTTCCTTCATAAAATCGAATGAAACCTGTTACGTTAACATATAAAATTACATACCGCTTTGTAGTTTACATATACTTAACGAAAAACAGAAAGAATTTGACATATCAAAATCTAACATGAAATACTGTACCACTATTATATCTTCCGGTAGACTTTTGCAATATCATTTTTTTGTTTCTTTGATTACATGATGTAAAAAAAAAAAAAAAAAATATAAATTATGTTCATAGTATTTTTTTTTTTTTTTAATTATGCTTCAATCCGAAAATTCTGGATGATGCAAAAGTTTTCGCCATAGCTGTAGACAGACAGACAGACATGTTACCGTCAGGATGATTTTATGTATGCATTTGTAAATCCACACAGGCTGCGTTAAATATCCAAAACTAGAGAAAAACACAAAAAAAACAACAACAAAAAAAAACACAACATATAACAGACATCCCAAACGAACGGTTGTGCCAATAAATCAAAATTAGTTTCCTGTGAAAAGCTGCTACCATGAGAGCAACTTTTTGTTTTCAGGACAAAAAACATACTTCCTCATAGTTTGCTTAGAAAATGTACATTTCTACATTTTCCTTAATTAAGCTTTTTTTATTCAAAATGTATTCCATGTATATTTCTGTTGAAACAGAGTTTTACTTAACCTCCACCCTTTATTAACCCATCTTAAATAACCCATGCAAAAAGTTAAACACTGCAGTAGACCTCATACGTTTCAGCGATTGATAACTTATATGACATGTTATACAATGCACTGCACAACATGTGGACGAGACCATCCTCTCCAGTTGACGGCAGAATTCTCCTTCACTGAACGGACATACCTATGGAAAGCAGAGTCTGTCGACTCTATAATGCTGCGCTGCTTCACAGTGCTGGAGAGGCTGGGTTCAGAGAAGGCCTCCAGCCGCTGGGCCAGCCCCCTCCTGCTCTCCTCCAGCCCCTTGGTGATGTCCTCAAGTTGCCGGTGGAACTGCCTGTACTTCCTCAGCTCTATCTCAAAAGCCAGCAGCAGCAGCTCAAAGGAGGCTTTCTGCTGAAGGAGCTGGCTGCACACCTCGTCCTGCCGGGAGGTGTAGTATTCCTGCCGGGCGATCTGCAGGTCGAAGTCTCCCTTCACCAGTGGCATGTTCAGGAGCTGGGCGTTCTCCCACACTACAGCCGGCAGCCTTTCTCTGCTCAGGACTTCCACCTGCTGTTCCACGATCTCCAGCTCCTTCTTTAACTGTATCCCCCGCGACTGAAGGTCATCTTCATCGCCAGATAACTGCGGAGACAGACGCACGTTACACTTGGGTGTGGTAATAAACAAGAGTTGGTTCTTTAAAGCTTTGTTCCCACCCCTTCAAGATTTTAAAATAAAACCCTACTTCTAATTAGCTTTAGGAGCCTTGTCATTGATCCCTTATTTGTAAAAAAAAATAAATAAAGAAAGAAAGTTTTTCATTTTACATACCAAAACTGTATATCTTTTTAGTCAGCCTCACCTCACTGCCAAATACTGAACATGATTATACACCATATCCTAATTAATGTCAGTTGGGTTCAAATAATAATCCTGTGGGGTGAAGGCAATTACTGTAAAACTTTATTTAAAAATATACCTATTCTGAATAACAAAAAATGTTAGCGAATAAACTCACTGAAACTAAATTAGCAAACACACACACACTCAGCCTTACCTTTGACCTGAGGAGGGAGTGCTGATTCTCTTTGATCCACTGAAGACCAGCCCTGGCACTTTGCTCTTTGGTCTTCCTTTGAACCAGCTGGTACTGGGATGCAATGTAGGCAAACTGCAGCCTGGCCATCTCTTCTCTCTGCCCCTCTGGAGCCTGGCTGCTCTCCCTGGAGATCAAACTCCCGCTCATGTCCAGAAGCTGGAAATTCTCCTCATTCGAGCTCTCTACTAGCTCCCTAATCCCTTCGAAGAACTGTTTCTTGGTGTAAGCAGCCAGTGCCTTGGTGTTCTGCTCTTCCTGCTGCAGGTAACGGTCCAGGGCCAGCTGGGACAGGAAGACGGGTGGCCGGCTCAGTGAGGTTCTCTTGGACTCGGTGGTGGTGAAGAACGCTCTCAGTTGCTTCACTTCTTCCACTAGAGACTGGAGTTCACTATTTATTTTGGCATTCTCTGCACCCAGCATCTCCATCGTTCCCTTGAGACCCTTGGCGGCCTCCTGCTCTTCACCAGTCAGCCTCAGGGAAGCGTTGCTGCTCACAGTGCCCATCATCTGAAGCTTGTTGCGCCTCTGGATTTTCAAGTTTTTCATTTTCCTCAGAGCGTAAAGCTCTTCCTCCAACTTCTCCAGCTCCAGTTCCTCCAGGAGAGCCGACTTCTTTGACTCTGTGCTTTGACACGTTTTCAGAACTGCGCCCAGGGCCTCCTCGTCTAAGATGGGCTTTCCCGATTCTTTGAGAGCTTTGAATGCTTTTACTTCCTCTTCACTCAGTAGGTTCTGCTTATTCATAGTGCTGCAGAACCAATGCAGGAAAGACCTGTCCTCCACAGTCTCAAAGAGCCAGTCAAAGTCTTCCTCATTGAGCTTTGAAGCCTTGGGATAGCTTAGTTTTTTCAGAGTTTCCACAAACTGACTTCCACCATTCATCTTTCTTTCTTTTTTATTTCCTCAGGTTGTTCATACAATTTTAATATTATTTTCTGAGGTATTATGTTTGCTTGATTTTGTTTTATTTATTTAGTTTATTTGTTTATAGAAATTCATCTGCCACACAGAGAAGTTGTTTCTGTATTAATTTTTTAAACAAAACAAAAATGTTAATGGGTTATTTAATGACATATAAAGAAACTACACCTAGGAGATCTTCAAATACACCCTGTTATGCAGTAGGCATAGCCAATAAAGCACATTAAAGGGTAAGTTCAATAAGTTGACCTGCCAATTTTTGAAAAAAAAAACAAAAACATTATGCATTATAAAATAGATACATAGACAGGAAACACAACATGGTACAATTATACATACAGTGACTGAAGGGAATATAGCCTAATCCTGGGTTGGGACAAAACAATCTAGCACTTACTTCACACTAGCCTATGGTATCTTCAGACACTGCCACTAAGGGATAATACATGCCTTAATTCGACATTTTGGGCAATGCTGAAAAAAAATGGTATTGTTTAAAATCATAACATGTGTTTAATTGTGTTGTATGCATTTACTGCTGGTTTAGGTGCCGGATGTGATCCCACTGGGCACTGTCAGTTTCTGGATGAAAACAAACATGATGGATCCTGCATACAATCCCATTTTCCACAACTTGTGGGTGACATCCTCAATTTGTCAGACAAAGAAGACAGACAAAGAGAAGGAGATGTGATACCTTTTATTGGACTAACTAAACAATAATTAATCACAAGCTTTCGAGACCTCAAGGTCTCTTCTTCAGGTTAAAGTAGGAAAGATCAAATTATTTAATGAGCACCTGAAAAACAGATTCATGAAAAGGTTGTCTGCTTTCACAGTACCTGATTAGCACAAACCCACTTTAACTAAATGAAGTTGTTAATCCTAGATTAGCGCTAATCGGGGTCAGTGAAACCAGACATTACATTTTTAATAAAATAAAATATATAAACTAATACCACATAAGTAATTTGTCAGAGTCGTTAACTTAAAGAGGTGGATACTACTAAACGCCAGACATTTTATGATTAAAAACAGTACTATTACCATGTCAGCAGTGTGTGCCTACTACTTTCCTAACAGCATCCCTGCTTGTGTGTGAGGCTTGGCGCTTTCCTAGTTTGATTGGTTGCCAGAATACTGGCGCGGAGAACAAAGCGGCAGCAGCTACGACCGCCGAGACACCTATTCCGACGATTGTTTTCAAATAATTAAATAGACATATTTCTAAATCTGTGAAAGCAGACGTAAACACAAAATGATGTCCCGTTATAAACACTTAACTTGACGTAATTATCCAAGATTAAGTGCTGATGTCGAGTTACCGGAGAGCATCCAAGAAATATAAAATGTATTGTTACTACAGACACATTATAAAGCTCGCATAAATCTTTCTTACCTTGCAGCACTATTGGAGAACAAATCAATTAATTCAATTCCACTGTACGTGTTGCTAAACCAACTAAGAACTCCGAACTGCACACTTTTGGGGGGGAAAGAGTGTTTGTGAAGCTAAGTCGGTCGACTAGCCGCTCCTTTAATGGGTAGTTCCTACTGGCCACAGCGCCACCAATAGTAGGGGAGGGCTATAACAATCACTGTGTAGAAACCGTTCCCCACATTCTTTGACTTTGATTCGCTACCACAGTTTTACACACACAGTTTGGGTAACTACTAGCCACGACCATTATATCAGCTATGTTTTATTTGTTCTTGTTCCAAAATGGGTAGCGTGACAAAGACTCTCAGTTGCTTTTCATAGTAGGAGCCTGACTCGTCACATTTTGCAGCTTTCCATCGCGTCGTCTCCGATGATCACGTGGGAGGGATTTCCGTTTCACGATACACTCATTGCACAAGATGTTAGAAAACACGGACTTGTTGGGTTAACTAAGATGGAGGGGAGTGCAGATGGGTTTATAACTATAGTACGTGTGTTTTAAATCTGTTTAAACCAAGTGACCGACTCAGCAAGAAAGCCTCTGAACAGCTGGAATGACATGTTAGGTAGGTTTTTACCTTTTTTGTTTTATGTTGTTATGCTGCATGCTAGACGATTGGTGACTGAAGTATATAGTAATACTTTGCCATCTGTATGAACTAGAATATATATTTTTTATCCTACTACTTACACACGATCAACACTACTAGCTGGCATTGAAATTAAAAAAAAAGTTTTACGAGCTATATTTAAGAAATGAATATGTTATGAATGTATGAAACGTGAACGTTTTATAGTTTAATTACGGCGATTTTGTCTTGCGTTTGTAAACTACCGATTTAAGCCAAGGTTACGTGTAACACCAACTGTGTAAAAAATGACAAGTGTTCAACTTTCAAGTCTGGTTTAAGTTATGTATGTCGGTGTACAGTGCATACCGTTGTTTTAAGGTATCGCAACCGCTTTCGACGCACCTGTACTGTAATAAAGATTCTGTGACGTAAAAACGTCCGAGCTGACCTGACTGCCTGGCAGGGGTGTCAAACTCGTTTCGTTTGGCCGGTTGATCCGATATACAAAGACGAACACAAAACCTCAAAGTTATTGTATTTAACAAAAATGATAATACATAACATATTTACATTCCCCAAAATAGCACATATTGATTATTTTACTCACCATCATTAGAACACGTGTGCATGAGCAACACAAATTGTAATGTAGAGTGTTGTCAAGTCTCACCGGAAAGTAAAGCGGCACTGCCTTTCAAAACAAGCGCAGCTATGTTAGAGTATGGGTGTTTATGCAAATTACAACCCGCCACTCTCAAAAACAAGCCCAATCCCGCTTATTATAAGCGGACTTGGCAATTGTGGTCATGTAGCTGTGATTGCTGTCAATCACCGACCACGTGGGTGAGACAGCAGTGCGTCAGCTGGTTCGAGTAGAAGACACCAGTGATATTATTATTATTATTATTATTATTATTATTATTATTTGTTTATTTAGCAGACGCCTTTATCCAAGGCGACTTACAGAGACTAGGGTGTGTTAACTATGCATCAGCTGCAGAGTCACTTACAATTACGTCTCACCCGAAAGACGGAGCACAAGGAGGTTAAGTGACTTGCTCAGCGTCACACAATGAGTCAGTGGCTCAGGTGGGATTTGAACTTTTTTTTAACCACTGAACCACACAGCCTCCTATATGATACCAGAACAAGGTTCTGTAGTGATAAGTGTCATCATGTCTTTATCCGTGAAGAGCATGGTGGATCAAGAGGGCTGTGTGTTTCAATAGAAATGGGGAATTTCGTATTTCTTTGAGGGCATGAATGGAAAGCCAATGTGCTTAATTTGTAAGCAACATGTGTCTTGTGAAATAATACAACATTAAAAGACACTATGAAGCAAACCATGGCAAGAAATATGATAAATATACAGGAGTTACGTGAAGATAAATACAAAGTACTCTGAGCACAGCCATTGAAACAGTAGCAATTGATGTTTACTAATGGGCAGCAGTGTGGAGTAGTGGTTAGGGCTCTGGAGTTTTGACCGGCGGGTTGTGGGTTCAATCCCAGGTGGGGGGACACTGCTGCTGTACCCTTGAGCAAGGTACTTTACCGAGATTGCTCCAGTAAAAACCCTATAAATGGGTAATTGTATGTAAAAATAATGTGATGTCTTGTAATAATTGTAAGTCGCCACGGATAAGGGCGTCTGCTAAGAGATAAATAATAATAATAATGCTTGTAGCATAAGGGATGCTGCTGTTAAGGCAAGTCATGTGATTGTTCACAAAATATCCTCAGTCCAGTCATTTGATCCAGATGTTGATGTGCTGGTTCGAGCAGAGGTTCCAGGAGCAGCAGTAGAAGTCACTAATGTTCACGCATTGTTTTTTTTTTTGTGTTTGTTTTTTTAAATAATCCCTGCCGTTGTTGTGTCTTCGCAGTAAACAAAGTGGCACTGGCAATAGACACTTTTTCATAAAGTAACTTGAATAAACACTTCAAATAAAATAAACGCTAAAAAGAGGGCGTTGTACAATGGAAAAAAAAAAATTTAGCAAGTAGAGTGAAAAGCAATACTCAGAGCGAGAACGCCCCCACTGCTCTGTGCCTGCCAATGGGGCGCCGGCAGGACACGCCCCCGGGTCACAGCAGCAGCAGATGTGACGTCACGCTAAAGAAGCGCTGGTAAGCAGGTGACAAGCAAGGGAAAGCAAAGAGCGGCTCCCTAAATCCCGCTTCCGGCTTCCTTCCGTGACTATATATATATATATATATATATATATATATATATATATATATATATATATTGCCTTCTAATACATGTAACAAAAAAGCCAGCAGTTTAGCAATATAGCAGGTGTTCCTTGTTTTCTGTGCAACCCTGTGTTTATTTATTGAGCCACCTGTTAAGTGGGTTTTTGTTTTGTTTTGTTTTTTGCCAATGTTTCAGGTTACACTACTACTGTATCCAGGTGTGATTTAATATCTCGTGAATAACTCACGAGCCTAAATTACTACATTAACATTGAGACGCAATACCTACAATGATAGAAACTTGATACTTTGTATCACAGTGGTTCATGAGGCTACTGACCCCTATATAACCCTGTTTTAAAATGCCATCAGACAGAATAGTTTTTTGCAAAATTCTGTAATTACACAGCTGCTGAACTAAATATATTGGTATGTAGTTATTGTAATGATTCCCAATAAAATAATGAGTGTTAAAAATAAATAAATAAATAAATAAATAAATAAATGACATGCTGGAAACCCCTATTTTATTTCATTTACTTCTTGCAATCTTTTCTATGTAAAATAAATTTCAGTAAGTGCAATGCCTACCCAGGAGTGAATGATTACCCAGGTGTAGTTTTACAGGAAGAGAAGAATGACTGACTGTCAAGCGTGCTGGATGTTAGATTCTCTAATGGAGTACAGTCTACTGTAGATTTGAAATGTGCATAATTGGATTGTAAACAATGAGATGGGCCTAGATTTAAGGTTGGTTTTAATACGTATTCTAAAATGATTACCTTATAGACAACGTTGTTGTCCATCTACCCCAACAAAGTGAAAGTACTGGTACTTGTAATATATAAATATACTACGTGCTCATACTGGACTTTACTTCTATAAGCAAATAGCTTTAATATAAGTTAATTGCTCTTAGTCAAACCTGCTCTTACATCGAATTGTTTACTGTGTTCTCTATTTTGCTCTTATTTGAATTTGCTCTTTTTTGCTACTGATTTTTTTTGTACTTTACTACTTCTCTTATCTGTAATACGATAATCTGTAATGTGATATTCTGAAATGTGATACTTTACAATGTGATATTTTGTAATTTGATACTTTGTGCTGTGATATTTTGTAACAATTGTAAGTCTGCTAAGAAATAAATAGTAAACGGGGCTCCCGAGTGGCGCATCCAGTAAAGGCGCTCCACGTGGAGTGCAGGATGTGCCCTACAGTCTGGACGTCGCGAGTTCGAGTCCAGGCTATTCCTTCGCCGACCGAGGACGGGAGCTTCCAGGGGGTGGCGCTCAATTGGCAGAGCGCTGCCCGGGGGAAAGGAGGGTTAGGTCGGCCAGGGTGTCCTCGGCTCACCGCGCACCAGCGACCCCTGTGGTCTGGCCGGGCGCCTTCGGGCTTGCCTGTAAGCTGCCCGAGAGCTGCGACGCTGTAGCTCTTGGGTGGCTGCATGGTGAGCCCGCAGTGTAAAAATAGCGGTCGGCTGACGGCACACGCTTCGGAGGACAGTGTGTGTTTGCCTACGCCCTCTCGAGTCAGCGCAGGGGTGGTAGCTGAGCCTAAAAATAATTGGCCATTTCCAAATTGGGGAGAAAATAATAAAAAATAATTGGCAACGACTAAATTTAAGACATCAACAATTTCAGTAGCTTCTGAAGTTGCTGTGATATATACAGAACCCATACCACAGTAGTATTCTGCTATTCTTAAATGTTTCATAGAATATAGTGCTGAATCAGGAACCTGGCCTTACTGTCCCCTCTAAATAGGCTTCTTCTCGTACTCAGACATTCATGTCACAGTCTTATACTGTGAGACAAATATGCATGTTGCTGCTACTACTGAGTTGCCACAGTAGGAGGTTATACAGCTGTTGCCTAAGGAGAGGATATTCTCAATAAACCTTTCTTAATATTGAAACAAAAGCCTTTAACCTTATTGGACACTACTTTTCTTTTAATACTGTTTATTTTGTTTCTGTACAG
Organism: Acipenser oxyrinchus oxyrinchus; assembly: GCA_030684275.1. NCBI lineage: Eukaryota > Metazoa > Chordata > Actinopteri > Acipenseriformes > Acipenseridae > Acipenser > Acipenser oxyrinchus. Next base: position 91,036,179 of record CM060248.1, on the reverse strand, counting down.
GCAAAGCCAGTATTGGATTTTCTCCATAGCAGGATTGGCAGCAGTGGGAACAATGGTGAAGTATTTCTTCAGTCAGACGGATATCAAAAGCTCATGGGAACATGTCTTCTCTGCATTCTGGCAGAGGTATCCAAACCCTTTCAGGTAAGGGGTACTAACAATTGCTAACATTTTATGAATGTGGTTTATTTGTATTTTATTTATTTGTTTGTTTTATTTATGTAAAATGCATTTTTTTGTTTTGAGTAATAAAAGTGATCTTTGACATTGATGAAATAATTAGCACTTTCTAAAACTGAAAAAAAATCTGATTTATTTAATTTTTTTTTGTGTGTGTGTATTGTTCCTTTTAACTTTTTAGTTTAAATTCTAGTTTTGCAAATAAAGTTAAAAGGCGGAATTACTAAGAGCTTGCACCAAACCTTTCTAATGTATAAAGAAATGGATAATGGAGCAAGCATTGCACTAGAGGAAACACTTAGTAAATCTAGCCCAAAATCTATTGATCGACATGTTATCATACATATGTTTCCAAGAATAACGAGAATACAGCCTTTCAGTTCTTATTAGATGTATTCTAGCAGCAGCATTCTTAGGACACAAGTAATTAGCTTTTGTAACATATTAGGGAGGGGGTTAATATCCTCCCTGCAGAAAACATGTGCGTATGCACATTTTGTTTTAATTGTTTTATTTTGTTAATTGTTTATTGTTTAATTTTCACCCGCACCTGGTAACTATTATAAATTAATGCCAGGTGTAGGGTATATAACGGAAGCAGCCAGTCTGTTCAGGGCTGCTGAGTAGAAGGAGGCAGATAGTGTGCTCTGTCTCCGAGCAGTCGTACCAGTGTTGTGTGTTTGTGTGACAGGTAAACGGCTTAGCCGTCCTGCGAGTGAGTCAGGGACTTACCTGTGTAGTTAGCGCTCCAAAACGGAGCTAGGTATTTATTTTTGTTTGTGTTTTGTTTATGTATTAAAAATAGCGCAACCGCGCTTAAAACTCCATTTCCTGTGTCCTGGGTCTACTTAAAAGGGGCAAACGAACGACCGTGAGTGCCGGCCGGGTTACACTTTAATTTATGAACAATAGCCTGAAAAAGTGTCTGGCTCTGTATAGCGTTGGTGGTGTTGAAACAAATGCTGCCATGCGAGCATCGGGCAACGCTTCAGTGGAAATCATTTTAACACTAGAACCGCTGAAATTTCAGACAAGTTACAACTGCCGCAGCGGTTCATTTGGCGTCTATATTTTAAAACAGCTTCGATATGAAAATGAAAAACAAACAATTGGATACAACTTAATATTTTTATTTATGATATATAACATTATATATAACATTTGCAGAGCAAAAACACTGTATATACATTGAAAATTAAACTTTTTTCTTATTTTTCAAAAAGAGCATATATACATAAATATGAAAAACTATAATAAAATAAACATTACACAATAAACTACTGTGTAAAGAGGTGTAGAAAGCTGTTTGCACATACAAAATTATAAAAAAACAAATAACTAGTTATAAAAATAGCATAAAACAAACGACGTGAATGCGCTTTGAGGGAAACAGAGTTCAAAGGCACATTTATTAAAGCTGTCCTACAGAAAACACGCTTTTCAACTTCACCAGTGCATGTACCACAGACCGCCTTTTCACAATGGGCGCAGACATCCAAAGTTTTGTTTCTGTTGCATTTAGGAACCTGGCATTGTCTTTTCATCTGTGTGCCAGTGGGCGCAGCACTGGCTGAAGGTTGAGGGGCATTTGCAAGCCGGCTTGCGCTTCTCTGATCAAAATGTTTCTGCTGCAGCTCCAGGGCTAGCTGCAAAATGAAGTCCCTCTGGGAGATTGTGTTCCAGGTGCACTCCTTGTACAAAACAAAAGCCAGGTCCAAAACATAAAAAACAGCTACAGGCCACCTGCGAGTACCACCTTTGACATAATACTGCCGTGCGATTTGATCAAGTACATCCACACCATACTTTGTTGCGTTGTAAAATGCAGCAGTCTCTGGCTTTCGTTTAGCATCAGTCCCAACGGTCACTGATCTGTGCAGAGAGCTTAGAATAATAATAATAATAATAATAATATATGATGTGAAGAATGACTTTCATCAGTCTTTCAAGCACTCAACAGGATTAATACGTTCTTTCACAATGGTTTTGATTGTATTACAAAGGCCAGACTAAATTGTTGGCTATATTTTATTGATTTTAATATGCGGTTCAAAAAGCTGCTGTGGTGTTTTAAGGAGTAAGTGCTTCTAACTTATTCATTTTTATGATTCTGCAGCTGAAACACCGTATGGGTATTTAATTAAAATATTTAGTAACACTTAGGAATGGAAATGCGTGAGAAATTCACAAACGCAGAGAAATTTAAAATTAAGTGGTAAAACGGTTCAAAAGACTGTCATGGCGGTTCTAGTGTTAATAGACATACAGACAATGTGAAGTGTATTATTTTCAATTAAATTTCAATTAAGGAGTCCTCACTCTTGTTCATATGAAGTGACACCTAAGTTTTAGTGGGTATTGAATTACAGCTTACAGTACCCCAGGCCGTGGAGCAGCACATACATGCTGCCAGTTTACTGTTGAGAGTCCAAACTTCTGAGAATTTTACATGTGCTGTGACACATGTAGAAGTGAAAGTAAATTTAGCATTGACAATAAGTTGGATTTTGTCAGCAGGAAACACAAGTAATTGACAAGGCTGACCAAATCTAGCACTGTTGGTCCTGGTTTGTGTCCTAGTCTGGTGTGCATTTGATGTTTGTTTGAGAGATGGGCATAATTGCAAAAGGAGGCGGTGACTGCTGTAGTTTATGTGCGCTAGAAAGCAATACTGATTACACCTAAATATTTAGTAATAGTAACAATTTCTTGGAGGTCTTACGTGCCATATTTTCCCAGCCATGGTTGTCTGAATAATTATTATCCTTACATATCATGCTAATTTCTATACTATTATTATTTTATTATTATTTATTTCTTAGCAGATGCCCTTATCCAGGGCGACTTACAATTGTTACAAGATATCACATTATTTCTACATACAATTACCCATTTATACAGTTGGGTTTTTTTTACTGGAGCAATCTAGGTAAAGTACCTTGCTCAAGGGTACAGCAGCAGTGTCCTCCAGCTGGGATTGAACCCACAACCCTCCGGTCAAGAGTCCAAAGCCCTAACCACTACTCCACACTGTTGCATACTGTATATTATAGTGACATGAGGTGACATTTTAAAATGAACCTGTTTCATTCCAGCTTTCAGCTTTCATTTCTCGTAAAATACTTCTGGCTGCTCATGATAAGTAACTTAAAAATCAATATTTTCCAGCAAACACGTGCTCACCGAAGATGTTGTCTTCCGCGAGGTGACGCCAGACAACACGCTCATTTCAAGACGTCTCCTGACAAAGACCAATCACTTGCCTCGCTGGGCAGAGAAGATATTTCCATCTAATTTGGCACGGTCTGTGTTTGTTATCGAAGACTCTGTTGTGGACCTGAAGAATAAAACTCTGACCACATTTTCATGGAACATTAACCACACAAGACTTCTGGTAGGTGATAAGTTCATGTGACTGTTTGTCTTGAGAGAAAAGCTGTAAGAAACAAACATTACAACACTGATTATGGCATTAGCAGAAACATTTGTCTACTTAGTTTCTCATGAGATGAGGTCAAAAGCTGTAACTACGAATGCAGAAGCTCTTTTGCTTAATGGTTAAGAAGCATGTTTGAGCTGTGCGTTGTCGCCAGTTCACTCACAGCCCCTGCACCCTGTTACACATGTCTCTTTTACTGGGACAATGAAACTAAATGAAGGGGAATTTTCAACACAACTTAATAAGGGGAAGTGGAAAATCCAAGCCACTGTATACTATGGAGTGATTATTCAAAAAGACAGCAGAGTTCATTTCTCAGAAGAATAGAAATATTGGTTGTAATCGAGAGATCCCATTCTGTATATATGACAGTATGATTTATATATATGAATATACAACTGAGTTTATATATATATGAATATACAACTGCTTTAGGAAGTAATCCCCAGTAATGATGTCCATGTCGAATGAATCACTTGAGGCCGCTGTTTTGTTTACACACATACCATGAACACAGCATTCATTTGACAGAATGCTGTGAATCGGCTGATGTCTACATGCTGCTCAAAAAATGTGAATACTATTTGTACAAAGTTGCATTTTTGTGTATGCAAGCCTTAAGGGGAACCCCAGAGTATGGTGGAATAAACAGAATATTGCACAACAGCTTGGTTTCACACAACTGAGAATAAACAATAAATGTGAATTTGTGACCCACAGTCATACACTTGGATTCCTGGAAGCTGACAGACAGACGTTTCGATTTATAGGTACTGAATGGTAATACCAGCTAACAAAAGCAGGCCTGCAGAAGCTGCTGAATTTGTATCCCACCAACATCTGTTCAACGTGCCTCTGCACGCTGTCTTGTTGAAGTGGCCTTTTTTTTATGTGAACTGTTTATTAAGACTCATCATAAAATAAAGTTTGTTTTCACTGTTAGGGCATGCCAGGTCTGTTTTCTTATTGTTTGGTAGTAGGCTTAGTGCTAGTCAAGTAAGATACCTTAACATCTCAAATTGTTCTGACTTCTCTAAAAGTCAAGACTGAAGACTGGCCATCCGAGTCATTTCATCAATCCGTTCTTCTAAGGATGGTGGGAGGGATTCTTCCATTTAAGGATAAGCCACTGAAGAGTCAGACCAGGTTCATGTGTTTCTTTTGCAGGCCTTGTTGAACCAAGTTTATTATTATTCTCCAGACCTGGGAGTTGAACAGGATTAAGGCTAATTTTTAACCTTTGTATTCATAGGATATCATTGCCTGAAAAGGTGATTTTTACAGCAAGCTTTGATGCACGTTTCATGGAAGGATGGTTCTTTGTTGAGGTCAATGACCCCTTTTTGTTGTCTAGTTAAATGTGCTTTATAAATAATTTACAAAATGCAAACAAAAATCACTTTTGTTCTTGGATACCACTGGATGGACTGGATTTACTCCAAATTCTCATTAGCTCAGCTCTTTTTTTTTCAGGAATGAAAAAAACAATTACAATTCTTCTTGGAAAAAAAAAAAAAAAAAAAAATGAAACGATTAACAGAGTTGTTTGCATGCTTTTGTCATTGTTTTATTTTCCCTAGGTTGTGGAAGAAAGATGTGTTTATAGTATGAGCCATGAAAAACAAGCCTGGTCCCTGGCCAAACGAGAAGCTTGGATCTCGTCAGGGGTATTTGGTTTCTCCAGGGCAATTCAGGTACAGTAATTTATTTGTAAGAATAACTAGGTTAACACATTCAGCTTCACAATCTGTAGAAGGTTCAAGAGACTTCACTCATAGAGAATTGCTGATTGCAGCAGCCTTCAGCCCACTGAAGAAATCCTAGCACAGGCAGCGCACTGGTTTAAGTACACAGTGTATTGGTTCATATTGGTTGAAATATTATACCATTGAAGATGCCCTTGTGCTACCATGCCTACTGTTCAGAATCGTAGCATCGCCATTGTAGTTCCACTCCAAAAGAAGATTGTTGTACAATGGGGATGGGAAGGGAAAACGCTTAAGTTTGTTAAACTACTAAAAACCCAGTTATGTTTGACTAGGAAGGTTCACTAAAGTACTATTAGAAACCTTTACTATTAAAACAGCCCTCTTGGGGTTGACAGTGGTTCCCCTAGTAAAAGCACTGCATCTTGGAGTGAAGGGTGAATCATGCAAGTGTGGGTTAGGGTGGAGAATTGTCTGGGGATTGCAATGAAGCGACCCTTACTAGTTTCGTGTGCCCAACAGGTCCAGACGGAGACTTCCAATGTTGGGCCCTTGCCTTCAGGGTTCGATAACTCTGTATCATGTGTTGCTTAGGTTCGGTATAGGAAGATGTGATTGGCTTGACAGTGGGAACAAAGGTCACTGCACTGATCTTCAGTCCTCTTGATTAGTAAGTGGGTTGTAGCGGCGAGGCAGCATTCAAATTGGGCAGATCAATCTGATAGTAAATATTTTTAAAAATGCCCTCTTTTAAATGACATTTTCAATGTCCATGGATCAGTGTGGATAAAACTGGGAAAAGGGTTCCATTGTACAGTATGTCCCAAGTGGGAGCTTCACATAGCATGTTAATATATGTTTGCTCTTCACAGGAGTTTGGACTGGCCAGGTTTAAAAGCAATCAGATCAAAGCCACGAGAGGACTGGAGTATGCTCTGTCCACCTTGCACGGTATGTACACTTGACTAGATTTACTTGGAGTGTTTTAAATGATATGCTGGGCCATCTGACATAATGCCCAGGTTCATCTGCACAGATATCAGCAACCCACACAGTAACATTTGTTATCCGGCCAATTAAAGCCTTGTACATTGAAGTGAAGGTGAGATCTTACAAGCAAGTGTGAAATCAGGAGTGAGGAAGCAGGTATTCATGTGCAGGACCTGGGAACACATGAACCCTGTGAGATCGCTTCACAATGGTAATAGCGCACAAAGTGATTTGTTTAAACATGTACAAGTTTACATATAATTCAAATTAAATGATTTAAAAACTGCTTCCTTCATTAAATCTATCTACAGTACACATTTTTACAGGGTTCAATGTACAATAAGGTTTAAAGTAGGGATGCACTGATAATCGGTAGCCTATCAGTACGGCACCGATCTAAAGATTTTAGCCGATTTTAATGTACACCAATATTCATGCTTGAATTTCTTCCAGCACAGAAGTGAATGTTTGGTCAGACACGCTTACTAATGACACAAGAACACTGAGACACTCATTTTCCTTGCAGTGCTGTGTAACCAGCAGGAAATATGTCTCAGAGTGGTATTGAATTTTTTTTTTAAATATCTAAAGACAACAATAGGATAGCTGAGTTGTGTGCAGCAGAAAAGACTTGATGTTACATTAAATCCAACGATGAACTGGACTGTGAGTAGAACATTATTCTGATGTTTTTTATTTTATTTTTTTAGGTTGAACCCTAAATAACATTGATGGTTTATTATTATTATTATTATTATTATTATTATTATTATTATTATTACACAATGTACTTCAAAATTACCTTTTGTCATTTTTGTTTATCTTGCTAATCTGCATGGGTTGCGGGTGTATTCAGCGGCATTGTGCCGTATTTTTTATAAATTCAAGTAATAAATTCAAGTTTAACTCAATTTTGTACTGGAAATTTAATATTTTGATCTTTTTTCGGTTAAGTGAACAATTTAAGCTGCATTTTTAAACAGTGTATGCTTAAAATAAGAATTTAACAAAAGTTGTTAACAGTAGTTGACATTGCGTAGGCCACTATTTTAGGTAGAAAGTATAACGCGCAATGTTTGACAGCAAGTGACTATACAAGTTAATGTCACATTATATATAGTTTTTACTAGTACAAATGCAAAATGTTATTTTTGTGTGCTGTCAAGCACACAATATAATAATACATTATTCCTTGTATTCATTTTGCGAAGTAAATGCAACAAGTAAATACCTGTTCTTTTTTGTTATAAACACAACAAGTAAACAATATCTGTTCATTTTTTAACATGTATAATTATAAAACCGTTTAAGTATTGGCTGTAGAGGAGTTCTCATTCAAATACTCAGTTGTCGCTAGGCCCTAGTTATAAGACCATAGAAGTCATCTGTAAGGTCCCTTCCACCATACAACGCGACTCAATTAACAGTCGGGTTTGGATTGTTTGAGCATTATTTTTTTCAGGAGCTGTTTATTATTTAAATGGCCTACACTGGACGATATTTTATTGGGTTGTAGGGAGTTTTCATTTACTGTACATGTCCCTATAACAAAACTAAGTTTGCTTCCTGAAAGGCAAATGTTCTATAAGAAAAGCAAAGTTCGAAACACAAAAGCATCTAACAAGCTGTAGTTCGTTTTCCCTCAATAATTTGATTACATGCACCAGAACTGTAATTTTTATTCACATTGTAAACAGAACAGACATATGCTCTATTGTTGGCAGTGCTCAGTTTTATAAATGCATTACAGTTTATCAGTTGGCACTGTTGGACAAACACCTGGTGATTTTTGATTTTGTAGCTGTGGTACTATGTGGTACTTTGCCTTCATAGCTGTGGTACCCAAGTACGTTGATTAAATCTTCACTGCAAGTTAAAGGGTCCTTTGACAATCCCTAGTGGTTTAGTTTGATTAGCCTGTACTCTGCAGGGAAAAGCCACAAATATAGTTTGTTTTTAGAGCATTCTGCTGCACCAGGGAATCCTCCTGGATTGCTTCCACCGATTATATTTAGGTGTAATCTCAGAAATAACTATGGATAGGTGCTGTAAAACTCTTTATAAAAAAATAAAATAAATAAAAACACTCCCATCTGGGGCTTATCCTGGCAGTATGGGCTGATGGAGTGAATCCCTTAGTCCTATTTGTGATGCAGGTGTAAAATAGATCTCTAGCGCTCTGACTAATCCCAGACAACTAAAACTTCAACGAAGTGTCCTGGGGGTATATGAATTATGATGCCATACTGTTCTGTTAACTCATATCGAGTGCATTATTATAGCACGGTGCACTACCATTACTGCATAATTAGGGCTTCTGGTTTTCAGTTTTAACAGATAAACGATAAAACACCCCCGATACAAAATAAATTAAATCAGTGTATAGCCAATAAAAACCAGAAAACACTGGAAAAAACACTGGAAATGGTTACTCAATTCATGTTGGCTTCACCCCTTTCCCTTTTAAAAAAACGACCTTTCCATGCAGGTGGGCAGTGTCCCTCCTTCCTGACTTGTATCTATCATGGATTCGTTTTGAATACTTTAAACCCACCCCAACTACTGAGTGACAGCACATTCTACATTTCTGTTGGAGACCGCTTGCAAGATTTAAAACGAGATTACAATTACAGTAGAAGGCTTGTTCATGGGATTTAAAGCTATATTACAGTTAGATAGTGAGAATTTAAAACAGAATTGCAAATTGTGGTGAAATGTAAAACAATGTTAGACACCCATAAACCCCAGAAGGATTTCTTTGTGGAAGACAGCAAAGGAAAGAAGGTACAACTTAAGTGTGCAAGTACTGTCGAGTTACTAATATACATATTTTGACAGAAAAAAACGGCCAAGCATTTTGGAAAGTAACCGAAAACAATAATTTCTTACAGTATAGAAAAAGTGAAAGCCCCGGGGAAAAAAAAAAAAGATTTTCATAAAATTCAAATAGCTAAAAATAAGCACCGAAAAATGAAATTAATAAAAACTGAAAAACAGAAGCCCTATGCATAATGCATGGGGAAAATAATGATTTACGAAACCACGTAGTGAGCTAACAATTTTGCATTACAGAAAATTAAAAAGTTTACTTCCTTTATTCTTCAGCCAACAAACACTTGATCATAGCTAAACAAACAAACAAACAAACAACACATTCAGGAAAGGGTTTAAAAATATTGATTTCTGACATTTTACTCACTCAGAATCTCAGGTAAAAGAACAATTTGGTCCATGATAACATGAAATGACCCTATACTGCTTAAATAGCACCCGCTATTGATTTTGTTTAAATTTGTTTTATTGAATGTCTTATATTTTTACTTTAGACTTTATGAATGAGTCATGTTATGAATGAAGAATGTTTAACCAACATATCTCAATTGAAAGAGTGTACTTTTATGTTGTGTTGTCCTGTGCTTACTATTATGTTAATCCTTTTTACACTTTACTTATTACTAACTGTAGCGCAGGACTCTGCCTTTGTGTTGCATTAGCAGTAAGTACAACATGCATTTTACCAAGTGAACATAGGGATGCCACATGCATGCCTAAGACCCATATTACACAGTGGAAGTGTTAAAGATTCTAGATATCCCTTAGACTTGCCTTAGCCTTATAGATAAAGCATCACTGCACACATCCCAGTAGTGGCTTCCCATTGTGTAGCACAGCTAGAGGGCTCTGCAAGGAGCAGCATTGTGTTGTTGGGTATTTTATGCATATTCAGGTTGTTTAAATTGTTACAGTGGGCAAGTGACCATTTCTTAATTTTCAGCAGCTTTTATATATTCGAGAATGTCAGAGGTCCCTGCTGCATTGCAATCACATCAGTCCTGTGAGGGACCTTTGCACTGGAATAATCTTGAGTGTTCTCTTAAGGACTTCTATAGACAAGGCCATGGATTGGAAATCATATCAAATTCACTTAACATATTGTGGAGAAGAACCTACTGTACTTAGGAAAGCCTGGGTGCTCAAATGAACTCGGTCGCTTTTGATCGCTGTGATTGTATTGTTTCTAGTGTATAGGTTTTATAGTTATCCCCTCAGTGCTTGACCTTTTGAGAAAAAAAAACATTTTTTATTTTTATTGAAACTTGGGTCCATACTTTTTGATAAACAGTAGTTTTTGATAAACAGCTATTTTTTCCCCGCTTCTGAGCCTCGATGCTTATTAGTTACTCACAAATATTATGCTACTGATTGGAAGAGTTCAGATAAGGTAATGGGTTGTTGCCAAAAATGAGTTGATAGCAATATGCTGTCTAATAGTGGAAACATTTCATCAGGGTAATTAATGGACATGTTGGAATCAATCCTATATAAATAAGACCTGTATATACTACTGACTCATGATTTTTAAGCTTTGTATTGAGAAAACTACAAGCAACTTAAAATCCCATTTTGGAGCTATTTTATTAGCTTATTAGCTAGTTATTAGCTATTAGTTACGCCAGTGTGTTGATTTAGATTAGGGCTGTGGATTTCAGTCAATTAAACAGTACAACCTCAGGTTATTAATGTGTTGTGGTTTTCTTTACCAATATATTGCTTGAAGATTGTTTTATTAGATGGGCATGTAGAATCAGACAGGACCTGTTCACATAGCTAGATGGCCTGGTGTTTAATTTGTGGCTACTGTGTCACAATTGACAGTTTCCCTTTCAAACCATCATCGTCTTCATCTTTTCTTGTTGGTTTTCTTCCAGTCCTGTGTTAGCAGACCTGATGTCTGTTGGGTTAAAGTCAACAAATAAGTCATCAATCTTGCTGACTGACAGCCCCCAGTTTCCCCATGGATTTCTCTTGGTCTGCTTGACTTCACTGGAAAAGCAGTAACTCCAAGTTCCCAGTCCCAGGGGAGCAGAGCGGAAGACAGAATATAGCCACTGACAAGGACAAACATTCAGATAAGGGCAGTGGAAATCCTAGGTTTGAGGCTTGATTAACTGGTCTTTTGATAGATGTGACCTTTGGCAGAGCTCGGTGATGGTGGTATCCTGAAGAAAATGGGGTACCACGCACATGGGGGTGGGGGGCAGTTATAATATAAATACAAAAGAAACATGAGAAGATTTAGGGGGACTGATTTATTTTTATAAAAATACCTTAAAAACCGTTCCCAGGCTGACAGGAGTTGCAAGCTATGTGCACAAACAAATATGGGCATTGAACAAAAATGATGCACAATTCACAGTATGATGGGTATCACACAACATGGGTGAAATAAGTTCAAATGATCAATAATGATGGATTATTAAAAGGCAAAACTCAAGTGACACACTTACGTCAAATAGAAATCTCATTTGTTCATCATTCAAAAACCGTAGTAGCGGGCTTCATATACCTACTTGGTCCTTTTGATCATGTATCACAATACATGTCTATCAGCTAGTACTGGCTCCAGATCCCACTGCCTCACAGTTATCTGGATGGGTGCGTGACTCCGCATGTTCTCTATTTTCAATCAGTGCTACTTCCCAGTGGAGCTGCCAAGGCACACTGACCACCGCAGAAGGAACAGCCCTATCTTGTTTTCTCATCCCAAGACAGGAGGTATGTTCCAGCCCCTAGTACAGTATACTGTGTCCTCATCTAGCACAAGGCCGTGAAACTGGCTCTTTGAATTTCTGCTTGTGCTGCGGCCAAGCACTGAAGTCCTTTGATTTGGTATGCTAACCTGTCTGCTCAACCAGTGCAGGCTTCCCTCAGGAGCAAGAACTTTACTGACTAGTGCATGAAGTGATTCATATTCAAGAGTAGCTATTAACACATGCAAAAAAACAATAGGCTTATAAAAGGTTACCAAGGCATTTTAGTTCATACTTCTCATTTAATCATTAGCTGCATTCTCTTGGGTGCATTTGTGTTTGTACTGTAACGTTATAGAATTAGGAAGTTTAGACTGATGCTTCCTTGTGCCTTGTCACTTTTGGTGCCGGTCAGTCTCAGTTCTGTGATTGCCAGAAGGCTGGGATTCCTATCCAGGATATTCTAGCTCCCAGTCCCAAGATCTGGATCTGGATTTGTTTCTCTCAGACCTAAATGGAAGCTTTTAATACTTTAGCTCTGCTTCCTCCCACTGTATCAGAAATCAGTTTCCCATGATGCAAACTGGCTCTGTTAAAATCACTTTTACAAATGTATACTGGCTTCAATATTCTGTATAAAACAGGCTTGCATATAGTTGTTTCTTGGTTAATGTCTTCATTTTGAGAGAGAGATTCTTTTCTTGGTGAAATAGTATTAAGTGGTCACAATGTACATGTACAGCTGGCTGCGGCCTGCAGAGCCTGTTTCTTAATAGACCGGGCTTGGGGAGTATAAAGCAATAGTTCCCAGCTGAGCACGACCTCCACCCCACCTAACCCAGCTCTGAGCGTCTTGCATTCCTAGGCAGTGGAAGGGCTCAGACCTCTGTCTTGCTAACACCCCACTGCTGCTTTACTGTGTTATCCCACACACGATTATGTAAGCACAGTAGAATATTTCTGTACATTTTTCCAAAAAAAAAATTCTGTTTACAGTAGAGTCTCCCCCAAATAAATAATGATCAGGGCTGTATTTTTTTCACAGTGAAAAATGGCTTACTTCAAGATATTTCATGATTTGAACATAATATTTATTAAAACAGAAATAAATAGCGTTGTCCTATTCAAAACTGATCGTTTTCTCTCTGGGTTATTGTACAACAAATGTTCCTAAATATTTAAATACTTACCTGAAAAGCAGTGCATGCTTAATTGTAGAATTTTTAGTTTAAAGACATTCTATTTTCACCATCCATGAATTATCAAACAAAATAAAAGCATGAATACATGTAAAAATAACAACAGACATGTGAAATGGCCCCTTCTGGTACTGGACAGAGCAATCTTTAGCAGAAATATTTTCAATCTTTGATGCAGCTGATTTCTTTTTCGTGAAAGATCATTTACTGGAAACAAACTAAATAGGTTGCCATTTTCCTGAATGCAGTGATGTTGTAGTGCGTCAATAAGGCAAACCATTGCTGTATTTATTTTTAAGTGATAATAAATATATATTTACACTATTCTTTCAGAAATGGGCATTTACACAGGGAACTACATATTGCATGGCAATGGGTTAATTTCACAAGAATCATGAAATCAGTGATAGCCGTGAAAAAAATACAGCCCTTATAATGATCAATGATTTGTAATGCGTTACCCATGAAGTATTGTATAATATTGACTGTTCTGTATTCCCACATCCTTAGACCATCAGTCTAGAGGCACAGATCCTTGGCCTGTTTTTGTAGTGCAGCATGGTGGTTAGCATAGGCATATTTTAGATTGGGAAATTTGGGGTGGGCAATGGTATGGCAAATTGGAGTAAGGCTTTTTCACCGCTCCCCTTATCACTGTACACATGAAGCTTTAATTTTGAATACAGCACTATAGAGGAGCCCTCTCCACCATTTCAGACAAAGAGAGATCCTTTCCATTTAGAACTCTACTCATACCCTGTGTTACTTTACTGAAACTGTGTGGCAGGTGAATGGCATTAAATATTACCTGTAAATGGGACACGCAGTACAGCACAGACCTACAGTCAAACATGGGGGAGAGGGCTTCTGTGTAGAGGGACTTTATTATGGGCTTTTATGTGTGTATATATATATATATATATATATATATATATATATATATATATATATATATATATATATTGTATATAATATCTTTTTTTGTATTTGTTTGTAGGTGATGGACCGTCCAGACCTCTGAAAGACAAGGAAGCGATGGAAAAAACTAAAGAAACTGCATTAGCCACCTCCGAAAAGGCCAAAAACCTGGCCTCTGTAGCTTCTCCACATAAATCAAACCAGTTTGTGTAAAACTATTAATAGTTATTATTATTGTGCTGGGTATTGTGTGTTATTATAATACATTTCAGAATGTATGGAAGTCACTGCAGTGTACTGTACTACAGCAAAGCTTGCAAACCGAAGCTCCTTTTAACTCTCAGGTACGATATGAAACCATGAATTGAACAATGTTTTAAATTTAGAGGACTTTTTTGCAAAGTAACTGCATTCCTTTTATATTAAAAATTCAATATTTAAATGTTTGTCTGGAAGTAATTGCACGGAAAACAATGCAGTTACCAGCATGAATGATTATACGAATGAATAGCTGTTGCCTGCAAGCTTTTCAGAAGAGGATATTTCTTTGTTGACGGGTTGACTGCTGTGATCAAGCAAGCTGCACAGTTCAATAATGAAAAAGAATGTACTGCTTAGAAGGACTACGTGGGAGTAACTGTGTACCGTGGTGTATTACAGTCTTTTCATGGTTTCATCTCTGGTTTCCAGATTCAATTTTACATTTGTGCTTCTCCTTTTTATGTAGCACAGAACTGTAGGGTCAGATTTGTGGTGCAAGGTGTGGTTAACTTATTTTAACTGTAAAAACTTTATATTGCAAGGTGCTATGCAGCTAAATGTACTGCACTGAACACAAAAAGACGAAACTTGGAAAGAGGTCTTATTTTCGTGCATTGTACTGTACCTCTTAAATTATTTTTAACAGATGGTTTTTTATAATGTATTTGTCTATTTCTTTTTGCCAGAAAGAAAACTTTAAATAAAATAACTGCAGTTTCAAGTTCCATGTGCATTTTTATTTTGCCTGAAAACTTAGGAGAACCATTGAAATATATACTGTAACACTGATCAACCTTTGAGGTTACTGAGTAAGGTGGCTAGTTCAATGCAATGGGTTTTTGTTTTCCACAAACGTACTGGAATCATGCAGTAGGGGGCAGTTTAAGACTGAACAGTAGGAAGATTTGTGCATGCTGTGTTGACTGATTAAAATGTATAAGCACCTATTGGTAACACTCACAAAAATGTACATTTTTTTTGGCTACTTAAAGAGCAGCTTGGTATGGTTTGTAAATAACCTAACTAACATTTTACTTCTGGTACAGATTCAATTTGTATATCTTTTTTTGTTTCAGTTATCACATCTCACTCACTGCAAACTCAGCTCTCAAACAAGTCTAATCTCAGGGCTCCCATGTTCAGCTGGTACACCAGAGTGTAACCATTACCTGTCCCCTGAAACTCCTGCCTCTTGTGTGCTCCTACCATGTGACCTAGAGCAAAGGTACCAGGATGCATTCGTACTCTAAAGGCATGTTGAGCTGTCACGGTCTTCCTTCAGGCTTTTACCCAGCTGGGCCAGTCTCTATAAAGTGGCTCCCTTTGCCAGCTGTTCCTGAATATAAATTTGACTAAATTAAAACAGTAAACGTGACTCTGTAGATGTAGTGCCCCCACTGGTTTTAAATGGGAATTTTAATGCGGGGGGGAAAAAAAAGATGCAACACGCTGTTGTATAAAACTTTATTTATATTACAATGAAAGAATGATACAGCACGATACCTTTAGTGTGCTACAAATTGCATGTATTGAGCACCAGTTATGTATGTGTGTACAAATGAACTTCTACAATATTATACATCTTAAGATCCATGAAGCATTCCTTTACTAAAAAGATACATATTCACAGGTCTCTGGCACAGAACCCACCCTCCCAGTGTTCGTCAGGCAAAAATCGCCAAGAGCCCTTACAACCCATCCCCCTCCCCCCCCTTCCTCCTCTCTCACACCACCCACCACCACAGCACAGATAATCTCAGGTCAGTGGCCACCCAACTCCAGTGGGCCTGAACCTCCTTCAACATTAAACTGCATTATGAGAGTCCAATCAACCTGCACAGCGGAATCTCGGCTCTTTACTAGAAAGCGATAAGCAGAATTAATAAAAAGACCAGTATACAGCTAATTATTTTAAATAATGTTTTGGATATAGAGCAGGATGCCAAGGTAAATAACATTCTGGCAGGAGCGCAGTTATGTGGATTAAGCACTTTATACCTTTATACTTTTCTTATTTTATTTATTGAGAGGGGGGAAAAGAGAGAGAAAAAGTGGGTGCCTTTTTTAAATTTCTTTACGGTATACCAGGGTTCCCAATCCTGGGCCAGGGGGACCCCTGTGTTTTCAATCCAACTGAGTTCTCAATTACTTAATTGAACCCTTAATTACCTTAATTAGACCTTTTAAATTGTTTTCAGCTTTTAAACAGTTCTAGATTAGTTAACTGTACAATTTTATAAGTAACTTTTTAGGTCTAATTAAGCACATTATTAGTTCAATTAAGGGTTTGATTAAGTAATTGAGAACTCAGTTGGAATTAACCAGCACACACAGGGCTCCCCCAGGACCAGGATTGGGAACCCTGCAGTGTACTGTCCCTTTAACTTCTGACTTACTCTGTTCTCCCTTCCTTACTCCTTACCCTTCTTACCTACTCGCTGATATTCTTAGCCTTGATGTTATTCAGAAAAGTGCCAAATAGTGTTAAAAAGGTCATTTTCACACCCACCCCCAGCCTACTCTGTGTACACCTATACAGATTACAGCCACTGGTATGTCTGAATTACTTTTGTTTCGGGCAATAGGCAGAAACTAACATATTTTAATGTCAATGGACGTTTTTTTTAAATTTTTTTTTACTGCAACAAATTCAGAGCGAATTGTTTAAAATGAAGCGATGCTACAACTGTTTTAAAGTCAATAAAGAGTTAACGGGTTAACGTTTTCATGGTGAGCTCATTTAATTGGTTTTCTGTTTTAAAAGCTTTTACACCACTGTTACAAGAAATAAACAAATATAGTTTTGGACAATTTTTCCAGGGGTGAAGCAACAACATAGATTTTTTTTAAATGTTGTAGGACATTTCAAATATAAGAAAGTTTCAAGAGGATCGGACTGAAACATTATTGTACTGGATGACAATAAGGGAACTTTACAGTCTAACTTTCATTATGGGACCCCCCTTTCCCACCCAACCAACCAGTTTTCTCAAACTCAAGTAAATCAGCTTATTAAAAAAGCAAAAGCCAACCTACCTACTTTTTAATAAGAATTTCTTTTGTCAAAGGTGGGAGGTTCTGTGCAAGAGTTATTTTTTTTTTCGATTTACAAATCACCCAGGTTCATTAGACAAATAAATGAACTAAAGTAAAGAAAATTGGCATTTGCTCAGATTAACAGTCATGTTGCATTACTTGACAATAGTGTCAACTCTTCAATATAAGGAGCTAAAACAGTTCCACAACCTGTCAGCCAAAAACACTATAATCTTAATATTGCTGAGTCTTCCTCTCTAAAAAAAATAAAAGAGAGGGTTTTATTGTTGTATGTGGTTTACATTCATACAATACTGGAACCTGCTTCACAGAAAGAAAAAAAAGTTTGTTTTTTTCAGCTGCCATTGTTTTTATTTTACTCCCCCTCCCCCCTTCCTATTAAAACAGACAAGAGGAGGATCATAAACGTAAGAAAACAAACAAAAAGTTATTCAAGTGGTAGGCGACAATGCAAAACAAGGACTTCAAGCTGCCATGACGATACCATTCGTTTGGTGTTACACAACCACCAATGAGGGCACCTTGGGCCGCAGGGTAGAAGGGAAGGCAGCTAAACTCTGTTCTACAGCCAGACCCGATCAGAAACACCTGCACCCTGAAGACTGCAGCAATCGTACTGCATGGATATTCACTGCAGACCCTACAGCAATTCAAGACAGATCATAATCTGGTATTTACTGGCTAGTGCAAGGGCCTCTTGAAAAAGCTGTTAACATTTCCCACGGCCCACATGAGAAGCCAACTCAGTTTTAAATGCAGTGATAATTACGATACAGGTGTCTTGATTAAGCCTGTTCGTTAAAACGAAGTGTAGCTGCCTTATTGAACAAAAAGAAGGGCTTCCATTAACACCAAGGCACAATATAACAATGGCAAAGAGTCCCTGAGACTCTGGTTCTGGGTCTGGGTCTTTATCATCCCCACCCTCCCCTATACAAGTCTGATTTTTAGAGAACATTTAGGAAAATATAATACAAACTTTCATACAGGAAACAGACTACATTTGCTTAAAAACAAACAAAAAAAACAAAACACTTGTCTAAAAGTGTTTTCTAGCATTTAATTTTGTATAATTATTTTATTTTAAAAAAATGGAGACCTTTCTCAAAAGACTGGTCCATTATTGGCCATACTCTAATGACTGAACCAAGCTTATGCTGCACAAAAACACATGTTTAGTAGTTGTAGTAGCAGTAGTAGTTTTAGTTGTTTTGCTACAATCTTAAAATGAAAATGCTCCCCTGTGAATACTGAATGTGGTGTGCAAAAGAGCGCTCACACTCCCCCTCCCCCCATTTGTTTTTTTACTATATACTGTACTGCTAAACATATATGTAATACCCAGAGACTGCAAAGAGAGTGAGAGTTAAAACTATGCAAATATTGTTTAAGCAAATGCTTTTGCTTTTTGAAAAACGCAGTTACTGTGTATGGAGGAAAGCAAATTAGAAAAAACAAAGTAAAAATGCACCTACCCCTCCTCCATCTTGGAGGGGCCCAGATTCCCCCGTCTTGCTCAGCATGAATGAACCTCACAAAGTCATATAAACTGCTGGTACAACTACACCCACTCTAAAATGCAAGAAAACAACTAAATAATCAAAACACAAGACTTAAGATATTCCTCTGTTAAAGGCTAATCATTTTTTTCTGTACAGTTTTGAGCTTGAAAAAGATTTGCTCTGCATTTCAGTAACTTTTTAGTACTATTCTATACATTGTATGTTAATATTGAGTGCTTTTCATGACCAAAGCAAGTGGTAATCATTAGTGGGACATCAATTATTATTATTATTATTATTATTATTATTATTATTATTATTATTAAGACATGATTCCATTTGTGTGTGTATGTCTAGTTCCCTTTTACTTTAGGACGGAGAGGGTATAAATGCATCCTGCCTCCACAGAACCTTAATATTGCGGAGCGAGAGAGAGACACACGTTTCCAATGTTGACTGCTGTGAACAGTAAAAAACACACTGCCCAAGCTGCAGTATGAAGACGATCCCAGAGGGGTGGGATACAAAGAAGATGTACTCTGCGGACCCTGGGGGATCACATAACAGCCGAGACAGAATTCCCCACCAGAACATATCACAGCCTTTTTTTAAAGCATTTTACAATCCCAGGGATGTGGGTTACAGTACAGGACATGAACCACATAAATCCCAGGATAGCCAGGGACAGGTCAATCATGAAATCCCTTGTACTGGAAAATGCTCTAAATGCTCTACATGCTGGTGCAGCATTTTTTGTGTTTCGATAGTAAGTAAGTCCATAAAATCAAAGAGAATAAGGTTGTGTAGGTACACACAAATTTGAATTGATAAAAAAAAAAATCTATTATATCAGAATCAATTATTCACATTTTTGTGTACCTACATTACCATTTTCTTTTTGATTTTGCACTGTTTGGTGCACAGCAGTTTTCCTTTTTTTCAAATGGTATATTACCAAGTCAAAACTGTACACCAGACCACAATCCTCACCACTAAAACCATACATTGCTCTTCTATCTGATTCTGTGGTCACAAAGCAGAGAGGACTGTGGGAAAGGAAATCTAACTTTTTAGAGTATCTGCGGTTGGGGTTGGTTTCCTGGAAGAGTGGCAATTGACACCTCTGGAATATAATTATGATTTTTTTGTTGTTGCTAGTTGCGGTGTTGCTGTGTAAGTGCCTTCAGTTTGGAGGTCCTGTGCTGGGGAGTTCGGTCCAGCCGTACTATGAGGGCCTGGCCTGTAGCCTGCAGGAATGTGAGAAGCTGGCGTCGCTCGAGCTGCTCTGGACACTGTAGTGGTCATCGCCATCACTGATGCTGCCTAAGCTGTCCATCTCCCTGGCGTGAACTCCATCCCTCAATATCCACATCTATAAACAAACAAGAGCAGGTACAACGCTTTTTAGTTCTCCGACATTTGAGTAGATA
Organism: Acipenser oxyrinchus oxyrinchus; assembly: GCA_030684275.1. Taxonomy (NCBI): domain Eukaryota; kingdom Metazoa; phylum Chordata; class Actinopteri; order Acipenseriformes; family Acipenseridae; genus Acipenser; species Acipenser oxyrinchus. The sequence goes on along the minus strand of CM060248.1, from coordinate 91,015,966 downwards.
AGTAGATTTCGGTCAAGACAAGAATGGTGAACGCCACCATTTTAATGGTCAAAATCCAAGGTGGTTCTGTTGGGAGGCGGCTTACATATTAAAATGAACTGTGCATTTTGTTATTAATTTCAGCACTGGGATTTTTATAGACAGACTGGGGGAATTTCACAAGGAACATGGGTTTCCCATACATTTCACGCCAAAGCGTGCTTCAAGTCTGCACTGGAGTGACCGTCTGACCCTCTACACAACTTCATATAAAAAACTGCTGTGATTATCTGATATATTCCCCAAAAATAAATAATTCTTGTCCTGTTCCCCTGACATGGGTCACTTTTGCCATGCACACAAACATGGTTTAGTGTAGAGAGATTTTGCATCCAGGTACTAAGAACAACTGCACTGGCTTAAAATAAATGAAAACAAAAATGATGACTTTCATTATTTTAGCAATTTCTAATATACCATGAAGCTCAGAGCAAAATCCTGTAATATAAAAAATAAACAGCATGCAATTCAACGAGTAATACATCTGACCAGCAAGGTTTTAAGGAACATCAAGGCTATGCATATACACATGGAAAATAAGTGGAGAGAGTCTTAGGATAGAGAGTTGGAGACTTGTCTTTACACAGATGGAGTTGGGTGGTCATGAATTAATGGTTCCTCCATGTTGTTAATACAGGAGATCACTTTATCCATCTTGACCCGACCTTGAGCAACCAGCTGCTTGGAACCATAGTTTATTCACTGATGTCTAGTGGCCTCCTACAGCGATAGTTCATTTCCTTCTGCTTGTGAACAAGGAGTGAAGGTGATGGTTGGCTGTCCTCGGAGTCGATCTCATGATTCATCTGATGTCTGTCGTGCGGATTCTCTCCAGGCCCTGCACTGAGGCTGCTCCAGTCTGCGCTTGAGGTAGTGGTTGTTCTCCAATTTCTGTTTGGGCCAATCCTTTTTATATCAGAATCAATTATTCACATTTTGTGTACCTACATTACCATTTTCTTTTGATTTTGCACTGTTTGGTGCACAGCAGTTTTCCTTTTTTCAAATGGTATATTACCAAGTCAAAACTGTACACCAGACCACAATCCTCACCACTAAAACCATACATTGCTCTTCTATCTGATTCTGTGGTCACAAAGCAGAGGACTGTGGGAAAGGAAATCTAACTTTTAGAGTATCTGCGGTTGGGGTTGGTTTCCTGGAAGAGTGGCAATTGACACCTCTGGAATATAATTATGATTTTTTTGTTGTTGCTAGTTGCGGTGTTGCTGTGTAAGTGCCTTCAGTTTGGAGGTCCTGTGCTGGGGAGTTCGGTCCAGCCGTACTATGAGGGCCTGGCCTGTAGCCTGCAGGAATGTGAGAAGCTGGCGTCGCTCGAGCTGCTCTGGACACTGTAGTGGTCATCGCCATCACTGATGCTGCCTAAGCTGTCCATCTCCCCTGGCGTGAACTCCATCCCCTCAATATCCACATCTATAAACAAACAAGAGCAGGTACAACGCTTTTTAGTTCTCCGACATTTGAGTAGATAAGTAGATTTCGGTCAAGACAAGAATGGGCGAACGCCACCATTTTAATGGTCAAAATCCAAGGTGGTTCTGTTGGGAGGCGGCTTACATATTAAAATGAACTGTGCATTTTTGTTATTAATTTCAGCACTGGGATTTTTATAGACAGACTGGGGGGAATTTCACAAGGAACATGGGTTTCCCATACATTTCCCATACCTGTATCATTAATGTTGTTTAATGATACAGGTATATTAGCAGCTTCCATTATTTTAGCAACTTGTATGCTCAGTGCAAAACCCTGTAAGGGTGCAATTAAAAAATAAAACGACATGAAATAAAATGAGTATGAAAACTGACTGTGACAGATGGAATTCCTGCACTGGAAACTCCACCTTCCACCAGCAGGGGGAACAGGAGGAACCTGTCTATCAGGCTCTGGCAACCACAGGGTTAACATTCCATAGGCGTCGGCCTGCTAGGAGGCTGGGGGAGGGGAACGAGGTACACCTGGTTCCAATCCCAGGTAATGGGATAATTGTCAGAGTCCAAGTGATCGAACAGAAATCGTTTCAAGTACTCTTTACTACATATGTGGGCTTCCGCCTGGGACCTATGTAAATAATTTACAAATAGACGTCTGTGTTTAAAGGTGCAGTACCCATTTAATTTTGACCAGTATTTTTGTTTGTTTCTTTGTAAATAAAACTTAGTTTGCCATTTCACCTGAATACCTGAACTCTGTGAGTCATTTTGAGGCCTTCCACACTGACCAACAAGGCTTTAAAGGAACAGCAAGCCGTCTTTACCCTGCTCGGAGTCGGTGGAGATGGTTGATCCCATGCTGTCCATGCGAATTCTCTCCAGGCCCTGCACAGAGAGCTGCTCCAGTCTACGCTTGAGGTAGCGGTGTTCTCGCTGAAGCTGCTCCTTCATGTTTAAAGCCTTTCGGTCCTGCTCTTCCAATTTCTGTGGGGGAGAAAAAGATGTCATTGACAATATGTCATTAAGTCATCAAGGCCAGTATGCAGCAAAGCAAAAGTGTCCTGTGTTTTAATACATCTCAAATGCAAGGAATTAGTAGAAAACTAACAAAACAACTAAAAGAAAGCTCAGATTGCAGTTCATCTCTTTTGGAGACCTTGAAAATAACAATGTATTTCTGTGGGAATGCAGCTGTGTTTAACATCAGGTAAAAGTTTAAACAATATAAAATAAATAAACAGTTAACACATGTATTTGTCTTAAGGTTTTAGTAACTAAAAAACTGACCATCACAAATATACTTTAAAAAAAAAAGAACCTTTGTTACATTGGGCAAGTGCTGAACATACTCGTAAGCCTTTTAAACGATCACACTTCTATGTATTAGGATAGATCCTGAACCCTGTCAAACGGTATACACAAAGGCCTAAAAGTTTACTTTATTTATGCTTTGCAGTCTAAGTTCCAAGTGCACATCTGCTTTGTTATCGGTCTGCACCAGGCTTGCAGAAAATGTGTGATTAACCAAGCATTTACTCAGTTTTTCTGACTGCAGTTTTAGTATAATGTTAGGCAATCAGCCTGAATAGGAATGTTCTTCAATATGACAGGTAGTGCCTGCTGCAGACTGATTAGGCTGACTTGGAGGGTATTCAAGAACATGTTGGACTGTTTGAACCCTTGTGGGGTTTCGCTTCTACAGCAGAGCCTCGCTGATAAAGAGCCCCTTGCATCACACAGTCTCACATCATGTTCTAATACCAACTCCGCACAAAACAGAAGGTTACTTGTTCATCCTTTACTTTTGGGGGAAAAAAGCACAGAATAAAACATGAAAAATACTGAATCTAATAATTTTATAATAACATTAATTATTTTTCATTAGCTGTAAAATGATTTGGGCACTGGTTTGGTATTATGAATTAAATAAAGAAATAAGTACAATTTTTTTTTTTAAATTTAAACTAAAGTTTGAGGAATGGAAGTCACACTGCATACCATTTAGGCATGATTTAATGCTTTAAGGAAGTTTATGCCCAATGCACAGCTCCAAAAAATAGCGAATGATCCCCTCCTTCTGGTTCTGAGACCTACATCAATCTGTCAGTATGCTTTGGAAAATGCTGGCAATCCTGGTCATAGATTCCAGTGACCACCAGCTGGTGTTAAACTGGTCTGAATCAGTTGGCTAGGTTTTTAGCAAGGCCGGGCTGTGTTCACTACATTGGAATACTGCTTCAAGCACTGGCTATAAAAAAAAAAACTATTATCAAAAAGTTTCACAGTAAATTTCCACAGTAATTTTGCAGTCACCCTTTGGTTATATAATGCATTTACCGTAGTTTGCGATGTTTTTTTTTAATATGCTTCACCATACCTCTCTGGGCTTTCAATGTGTACCTATGCTTTATTACACTTTGATATGCTTTTATTTTGGTAAAATTAAGGGAAGTATATTTTTCTGTTCCTATGAGGCTAGGTTTGACAGCAGTGTTCTGTAGACCAAGGTTGTGGATTAATAATAATACAAAAGTAATGTGTGCTGTGAAAAGGGCTAAGAGCCCAACTGTAATAATCTCATGCTGTTTTGTTTATTGTATTTATTTTAAGTGAAAACAGCAAGTGAACAAGGGAGAATCTCTTCATTTTTTTACACTTATTCCCCTTGGCTCTTGTTGGCCACCAATAAAAATATCTTTGGGGAAAGTATTCTGAAATCGAACTGCACCAGGGGTACATAACTCCGGTCCTCATCACGTTTAATGAGCTATCAATTCAATAATTAATATTAACACGGACAGAGATGTGATTGGTTCAATTAAGTAATAAATGGTATAGCTGAGCTAGAATTGTAAGAATTGTAGCATTGTAACATCATCTGCTAAGAAATAATAATAATAATAATAATAATAATAATAATAATAATAATAATAATAATAATAATAATAATAATAGAATGGCTACCGAAGTGCACCAGGGAACTACATCCTCTCTACAGCGGTAATCACTTGTGACTCTTTCAACCCATTCTATCTATTGCAGAGCCTTGTTCCAAAATTGTCTTTAAATATTTTAATTGAACCCATGCATACAGTTAAGTAATTAGGATCCTGGCTTCAACAAGGTCCTGGTTTGAAATGTACTGAAAGAGCTGCAAGTAGGAATCTGCTCTATAACATGCCCGCACTGGGGAGACCCTTATAAAAGTTTACCACAGTACTGTTGCAGTTTGACCATGCTTTTCCCATGCTTGTACTAGCTATGCTTTACCATGGTTTATTACAGTGCTTTTACTATGGTGGAGCTTTTCTAAGGGGAAGCCGCGGACCAGACTGACACCCTAAGCAGGCGCGGATCAGATCCTGAGACTCATAGATTACAGAAAGAAAAGCATGTTTTTAATGCATTTACATGCCTTGTACTTCCACATCTGTACATCCTCAATACATTAAGTAAGTAAATCAAGAAGGAACAGTAAAGGTGGATAGAAAATGTAATTTAGATAATGTCAACTAAAGATGGACATGACTTAGTACTGTCGATTCTGTAACAAAAAATTGTACACATAAATAAAAATAAAACTTCTTCTGACTGCCATTTTATACACTTGGACAAAATATCTTCACTGTATTGTTCCTCCAGTTTCTTCAATCAAAAAATGAAAAATTGCACCCAAAATATCTTATATTACACACACACACACATTATATATATATATATATATATATACAGTACTGTGCAAAAGTTTTAGGCAGGTGTGAAAAAATGCTGTAAAGTAAGAATGCTTTCAAAAATAGACATGTTAATAGATTATATTTATCAATTAACTAAATGCAAAGTGAGTGAACAGAAGAAAAATCTAAATCAAATCCATATTTGGTGTGACCACCCTTTGCCTTCAAAACAGCATCAAGCATCAATTCTTCTAGGTACACTTGCACACAGTTTTGAAGGAACTTCGGCAGGTAGGTTGGCCCAAACATCTTGGAGAACTAACCACAGTTCTTCTGTGGATTTAGGCAGCCTCAGTTGCTTCTCTCTCTTCATGTAATCCCAGACAGACTCGATGATGTTGAGATCAGGGCTCTGTGGGGCCATACCATCACTTCAGGACTCCTTGTTCTTCTTTACGCTGAAGATAGTTCTTAATGACTTTAAGCTGTATGTTTGGGGTCGTTGTCATGCTGCAGAATAAATTTGGGGCCAATCAGATGCCTCCCTGATGGTATTGCATGATGGATAAGTATCTGCCTGTACTTCTCAGCATTGAGGAGACCATTAATTCTGACCAAATCCCCAACTCCATTTGCAGAAATGCAGCCCCAAACTTGCAAGGAACCTCCACCCTGCTTCACTGTTGCCTGCAGACACTCATTAGTATGCGCTCTCCAGCCCTTCGGCGAACAAACTGCCTTCTGCTACAGCCAAATATTTCAAATTTTGACTCATCAGTCCAGAGCACCTGCTGCCATTTTTCTGCACCCCAGTTCCTGTGTTTTCGTGCATAGTTGAGTCGCTTGGCCTTGTTTCCACGTCGGAGGTATGGATTTTTGGCCGCAAGTCTTCCATGAAGGCCACTTCTGACCAGACTTCTCCGGACAGTAGATGGGTGTACCAGGGTCCCACTGTTTTCTGCCTTTTCTGAGCTGATGGCACTGCTGGACATCTTCCGATTGCGAAGGGAAGTAAGCATGATGTGTCTTTCATCTGCTGCAGTAAGTTTCCTTGGCCGACCACTGTGTCTACGGTTCTCAACGTTGCCCATTTCTTTGTGTTTCTTCAAAAGAGCTTGGACAGCACATCTGGAAACCCCTGTCTGCCTTGAAATTTCTGCCTGGGAGAGACCTTGCTGATGCAGTATAACTACCTTGTGTCTTGTTGCTGTGCTCAGTCTTGCCATGGTGTATGACTTTTGACAGTAAATTGTCTTCAGCAACCTCACCTTGTTAGCTGAGTTTGGCTGTTCCTCACCCAGTTTTATTCCTCCTACACAGCTGTTTCTGTTTCAGTTAATGATTGTGTTTCAACCTACATATTGAATTGATGATCATTAGCACCTGTTTGGTATAATTGTTTAATCATACACCTGACTATATGCCTACAAAATCCCTGACTTTGTGCAAGTGTACCTAGAAGAATTGATGCTGTTTTGAAGGCAAAGGGTTGTCACACCAAATATGGATTTGATTTAGATTTTTCTTCTGTTCACTCACTTTGCATTTAGTTAATTGATAAATATAATCTATTAACATGTCTATTTTTGAAAGCATTCTTACTTTACAGCATTTTTTCACACCTGCCTAAAACTTTTGCACAGTACTGTATATATATATATATATATATATATATATATATATATATATATATATATATATATATATATATATACACACACACACACACATATACTGTGATAGTTATTTAGGGTCCATAAAAGGTCAGAGGGTTTGTTTGACTGACATGTCATCAATATCATACTAATGGCTGATCCACTTGTATATTTCAGTCTATACTAATACACAGAAGTCTGATTATTAAAAAGCTTTGGGCTTGCCAGTAGTCTGATATTGAGGTCTTATCCAATGTAATAAAACAGTAGGAATGGCTCCTCAGGACTAAGAAGCACCATGTTTATTTGATCAGGTGTTTCCCCCACACCACCCCGCCAGTCAATGGCATTTACCTTGATGTGCATCCTGGCTCGTTTCAGTAGGCTCAGAGTGGTATGTCTGGTGCTGTCCGGCCCCAGGGGCACCAGCTGTTTCAGCTGCTCAAGATAGAGCCGCAGTTTGGCACGTCTGCAACAGAGAAAATGCAGAAGCGCTCGGTACAGCTTCTCAACACCAGAGTGAGACAGGCAGGGAGGGGCTGGAGAGCCACTGAGGCTCAGCATTGAGGGACAAAAACACACTGAATCCCTCCCGTCTTAAAAACCTGCCCATGCAACAGCTTTAGGACTCCTGTTTGGATGTACAGAAAGGTCCAGAGATTTATAAAGAGAAATACCATGAGAAGGGTGGTGTGGGGTGGACAGAAAAATAGAGAAATCTCTGAACAGAACCTCCCAGGGTGAACAACCCCCTCCGCCGTCCCCGTCCCCATCCCCGTCCCTGTCCCCATCCTACTAGCTCAGCTCGATTTTCTCATACATTTCTCTGGTTTAATGATCCATATAAATACTTAATGCAGCAGCAGAGCATTTTATAAAGTTAGTATCAAAATATTTGTTTTTCGTGAAGTCTGATTAACGGGTGGTTAAAGATGAGCGTGCTATGCAATGTGTACCACCATGTTTCCCCAGACATAAGGATTCTTCTGAAACAGAGTGCGAAGATGTGTGTTTTTGTTATTCTTTCCCTTACTAAAAAAAAAGAGTTAATTCTATACCAGAGAAAACCTTTGAAAATATGTCCCATTATGCTAGTGAAGGGGGCCTGTCAAAAGTGATGCATCCCTAAAGTCCCTTAATTCAACATTCTTCAAACGTGACTCAATTGAAATGTGACATGTCTAGGCTTCTGCCCAGTTCTACTGCAGGGTGACGCCAGGATGAATGTTAATAGATTATATTATTTAATATATTTCCAAATATGTTGCCACAGTGATTGCAATACAATAATAAAAACAAGATGATATACAAACCATATTTGTTGTCACAACAACGACCAAGCTGAAAGATTGCTGGCTTTGTAAACTACTTTCAACTCACTATGTAGTTAATTGGTCATTCTGGCCCTCTCTCCAAAAATTAAAACTGCATCCCGTATATTCAGGCTGTAACTGCTGTTTGCCACAGACATGGGCTTGGCTGGACTAAACATCCGCTCTCTAGGCCAGCTGCACCTCAGGACTGCCTCTGCACCCAGGGCTCAAACTGCTGAGCTGCTATTAAAATGCAGGCTTGTGCATCAGTACTACCATCTGCTATTGCTGGAGTACATCTACAATAGCTCCATCCACTTACACTCCTACGTAGGGTATAGATTTGCTTCTGTAGTATTTATTTTAAAAGTATAGTTGCTATAGGTGCATTAGTATGCATTATACAGGTAATGCTTTTTGCTGCCTTTACTGTAAAATCAGATGCCATTTTACTTTAGAGTCATATGGGCACCCTGTGTATTTAATAATGTTCACCGGGACAGTTCAGGCTTTTTAACTTGCATAGCAAAGCATTGTGGGAAGTGTGAAATCTGAAACATGGAGTCATACGGACACCTTAAAAATACATTAGGCTTGTGCGTTTGCAGCCTTTAAAAAGGATGCATTGAAACACAATGTGCTACTGCCGCTGTGAGCCAAGTTTCAGTTCCTCTCCTCCTGACAGTGTTATCGTCTGTCCCTTCGCTGTCGGGTAGCTCTTATCTCCAGCTTGTCACTGCAGCCTTGGCTCCGATCTCAGCCCGGATAGCTCTGTGAGTGCGACCCTATGTCACCACGCAGCCTGCATTCAGCATGGGGAGACACGCTCAGCTGTTACAGAAAGCTGGTGCGCTCGCTATTCATATCTCCTGTTAATCATTTTCTGTTTCGGCTGCACACCGTGCAACAAAACTATGCTGCTGAATTCACAAAGCCATTAGCAGGCAAGGAAATGTGATGCAATCAACCGATTTTTACAAGTGTGCGGATATATTATTTATAGTTATTAATTCTAAACAAGGATGCTACTATTCAGCTTACAGAATCCTATAACTCAGTCCCAACCCCCAGCCAAGCCCCACCTCCCCCAAACATCAACATCAAAGCTTTTATGATGGTCTTTACACCAAAATGCAATTTGCATGATTTTGCTTTTTCAGAAAAAATGTAACCATTTAACAACCTTTTTACCTTCCAAGGTATTAAATTACCCTTGTGAATTGCATTTTACTAGTTTTGTAACATCTTCCTTTGGTGTAATATCTTCCTTTTGTGTAAACTGCATTTTGGTCTAAAGACTTTAACAAAACTAGCCCCCAAATATGTATGTTTAAAATGTTTAGACTGAATTGAAATATGTTAACATGGTTTTTAATTAGCAAGGCTGGTGCTTGTCTGGACCTGTTTGCTTCACAAGCCCCATGAATGAGTTGGTTGCAGGCCAAGAAAGAAAAGGCAGCAAGAAAGAAAAAAAAAGAAGAAAAAAGTAAACCAGTTTTATTTTGTGCTGTTATAAAAGAAGTGATTCAAAACAGGCTTGGACTGAAGGAGTCTCAGCAGCTGTAGGGACAGAGCTTGGCAGGATTTTAAAAATGGTCAGAGTGTAACAGGAAACCCTGGGCATTTCTTAAATATACAACCTTTTTTTTTTTTTTACTATTTCCACCTGCACTTCTGGACAAATTAAGGAAATGTTGGCATGGAAACACAATTTTCTAGTTCAGCGCCTGAATGGAAAATACTAGTGACAGCACTCCCAAAAAGAAAGAAGAAACAAAAATCAAACTCAAGAGGGCTGGAAACAGGCACTGAAGCTTGTGATCTTCTTTGGGTTCAGAAATCACTTGTACATAATGCTTTTAATCTGCTCTTGTATTTACATTTTTCAGTCGTCAGTCTGTCCTACTCCACCCCCCCCACCCCAACCCCAACCCCAACCCCCACCCCCAAACCCCCCCAACCAATGATACAATAATTGGACTGCATCATTTGAAAAATAAATCTAGGTCGAGGAGAATAATAATAATTTTTAAAAGCACAGTAATCAGTTACAGGCAATAACATGTACAGTTCCTAATCGCCTTTTGGAAATACAGGGTCCAAGGTCACAAAACTGTTTTAGGATTTGTTGGTTTGGTTTTTTCAAGAAAGTTTATAACCATTGGGTTAAGCCAAGGGTGTCAAATCACAGTCCTGGAGGGCCATTCCACTCCACGTTTAACAGGTAAAGTTATATAATTAATTATTTCTCAGTCTGGATGGTGGTTTAGTTGGTTCAATTAAACAATTTTGAACAGGGATGGAACAAAGACCAGGAGTGGGCCAGCTTTGGCCACCCCTGGGTTAAGCAATACGTGGCAATGCAAAGGTGCTGTCCATTGCAGCAATGGCAGTCTAGACCAGCTCCACTGGTGGAATGTCACCATAATGGCAACATTTTCAAATGTTCACAATGAACCAAAACATTTCTAGAACTTTTGTAAAAGGCTGTAAAACCAATGACAAATGTAAAAATCTGGTCGGGCCTTCTTTGTTTTCAAAGCTGACTGTTGACAAGGATGCAGTTTACAAAACAAGCAAGCCTGTGTAGTGCATCATTTAAAAAACATAATAAATAAGACAGCAGTTACTAAGGAAATGATGTCATCCAAAAAACAGATGCACTATATTTTCATAGCAGGCGTTCAGCATGTAAATGTGTCACAGGAAGAGCCGGGCTGTTTTGTTTGGTGCTTTTCTAAAACCCACCAAAGTTATAGCCATGCCATTTGACTAATAATGCTACAAGTTTTTCTGCCAATATGAGAAACTTCGCTAAAAACACAGAAAAAGTGTTTTCACTTAATTGGTGCTTTGGCTTGTTTATTTACATTTTTTCATTAGACCTTTTGAGATGGTATGTCTTACTTACAAGGGGGTCCTGGGGGACAGATTGATTCATTGTAACAAACACTCATATTGAATCTTTATTTTTAGTAACACTTCAACACATTCGCGGGGAGGAGTATCCCTGGCTGTTGCTTTAAGACTTCTATTACAGCTCAACTTCCACAGACTCACCTGCTATTTTGACTACCTTTCATTTCCCCCGAAAATTGATTGCATGTTTCAAGATATTACATTTCCACTTGGCAGGCTGTCTCAGACCCTGGATGTCTCTCTGTACAGGATATTGAATGTTTTCTCACTATTATCCCTCCTTTTTGTTGCTGCCTTTATGTGGGACCTGCCACTTTTCCAGCCAGAAGACATTCTTACTTAATGGGCAGGTGATCATAAAATGACAGGGTCCAAAGGTCTGGAATGTCATAATAGGATAGATTTGAAGGTTGATACTGTTTATTAGATTAGTTGTGATCATAGGTTTAATTTACATGGGGAGCATTGCAACAGTACTAAAACTTTTATTTCTCAATAATTAATTTGTATAATCATTAGTCAGTATAAAAGTCTCCACTAGGACCCTGCAGAAACGGTAATCAGCTCAGGCAGCGGTGCCGTGCAATGCATTGTGGGTTATCTCAAGTTTTCTATGGTTTCAATACTATCAAAATATTTTCTATTTAAAAACATCTTATTGTAGATTTCCTAAGCAGATAAACCACGGGAGTCTGCATTTGCTGCCCTCTTTTTCTTCTTTTTTTACAAAGCCTTGGGTTTCTGCAGCAAAGCCTTGAGCTTCTTGTTCCTATACTGTTTCATGATACATGAACTTGGACAGGTTATCTGTGAGTAGCACACAGTGAGCCCAGGAAGAAACAGAAAGTGAAACCTCCCACTCAGAGAATATCTGCAAAAACAACCACTGACGACTGCTTTTACAACAGTACTCGGATAAAAATATCACTCTGTGCCTCCAGCTACCCATTGCTTTCCAGTCTGTTACAGTCATTTCATTACTGACGTATAATCGGAACTATGCTACCCCAATGAAATGCATTCCGATAGCAGCTGTAGAAACCAGAATTCAAGGATCATCTTTGACGAGTGTGCAAAACATTTACAGCAGTCTAATTCAAAAGGCATATCATTCAGTTGAATATCAACACAGAAAACTAAACAAGGCATTTTTAGTATGGTGCACATTCTGATCAGTACTCGGTACTCGGAGCGGGGTCCAGGCTCAATTGATTGAATTTACATTAGTTTGCATCATGCACATTCAATAATATATTCAATAATTTTTAGGTTGTTATGCCTCACTGTCATTCTGGGAGGCAAGTAAAAAGGTTTTCTCGTGCAAAAAGCAATGGGAGTGGTAGTTGCAACAGGCCTTGCGAAAATGTCATATTCTGTCAACTCATTTGACGTGTTTGAAAGCATTTGACCACAAGAGGTTCTCCATTTCTAATATGTTCAACCTTCTCACACAGGAGTCGTCATGCTTAACTGTACACCACTCCTTACCCCAGAGTATGTGTTAAGCAGTACATCTGGTTGACTACTCAAAATAATTATTAAAATACTTCTACACTGCTTAGTAGCAATTTATTCAATCCCTTTAAAGAAATTGGCAGAGTGCACAGGCTACAACCAGGAAACACTCATTTCTGTGGGAGGACAATGTTCCACAAAATTCATTCAAGTATGTTCCAATTTCTGCAATTTTAACTAGGTGCCATTTGCAGAAAAAAAACATGTGAAACTATGAATTTAAAACCAGAAGATTATATTAAACAAAAAGAAAAAAACAGTAACACTTTCACAATGACATGGAACCCACCTACAAGCATATATGAAATGTCAGCAGTCTGCAACAGAGCAGAGCACACAACACTGACAATGCAGTGTTCTCCCGGTGTAATACAGACACTTGCACATTTCACTCATGTTGCCTGTGGTAAGCCACCAGTTCAGAATAAACATTTGGCCTTAACAGGTTACAGTAAGATTCAGGTTTCAAAATATGTAACACAACACAGCCATGATGTTAAAGGACCATGGGCTAAATGCTGTTGCGATTGAAACAGAAGTTTCTAAGCATAAAAAGGTTGCATATATATATATATATATATATATATATATATATATATATATATATATATATATATATATATATATATATATTACACACATACACACACACACAAACAGGGGTGAAATTCTGATTTTGATGCCGGTACTGGGTACTGGGACTTATTTAATCTGCTTTTCATCCAACGCGGATGCATTCCATCTCACAGTCCACAAGCGCAACGTTTCTCAAACGCGCTTTCATTCAGCACAGTTCGTGCTGCTTGCATTCTGTTTCCTCACACTGCTTCTGTTTGTTTTAGCTGCTATTGGCCACCATTAATGTCTGTATAATCAGTGCATGTTGATTGCCCGAGCTTTCATTATGCTCCGATTTCGCTTTGTGAGTGCTCATTAGTTGATCAACGAGAGAAGACTTTAGCAGTGCAACGTGAAAACAGCAATACAGAGTAATTATCATTATTATCAAGTAATAATTATTTTCTTAATAATTATAGTGTGTTGGAGAAACTATCTGAAATATTCTAAACGAACATTGCTGCACATGAATTAAGGCAAAAAACCATGTCAGTGTTCGCCATAAATTACACAGTTGATAATTATTTCTAATATTTACCATAACGTGTTTTGCCTTGCATCGATTTACAACATATTCATACCTTTTTTTTCTTTTTTTTTTTTTAAGTAGACTATAAATACAACAGACAGAAGTAAGATCCCATCAATATGATGCCAAAGTCATGCAAAAGTGACCCAAACCAAAGGTTGTGTTTGTAACTCAACTGCTGTGCATTTCAAGGCAATTTAGTAACTACTTGAAAAAACGCATCTGCTTGATGCAAAACATTTCCTAGACAGAAACCGGTTAAAAAATATGAAAACCCTTAACATAATTAAAACATGTTGATTTGTGTGTCATTATACTTATATTATAGCTTATATTGAAAGCAATTAAACATTTTTGTTCCAAAATAAGCAAGTAAATAAATAAAATAATATGCAAAAATGATTAAATCCAAAAGTTTGACAAATCTAAACATGACTGGGTGTGGGTTTTATATGGCTAGTAAGCTACATAAATATGCAGCTAAATGTGCAGAAAATTATACTACACAACCTCATTGACCAGAAATGCTCCACCAATTAGCAATGTGACTCAATAGGACACAGTAATAAGCAAACAGATTCATTGGAAGCAGCTCTTGAACATGCCTGTACATGTTTTTTATTATTATTCTTGCCGAGTCACCAATCAGGCTCTGTGGAAAACGATGTGGTCTCCAGACCACACTGGTGAAACGTGACAAGAAAACACTCACTCAACGGCGCTTCTATTTTAAACACAAACAGAATGCAACAAAGCAGAACAAAGGAAGGTTCATGCCATACTGCAAACTTTTTTTTTTCACTGGGATGACCCTTATAAATGTTTACCACAGTATTTTTGCAGTTTTATCATGCTTTTCCCATGTTTATGCTTATGCTTTACTACTTTCACTGTGCTTTATTACACTTTGCTATGCTTTTACTATGGGAAACTTTTATAAGGGAAAGTCAGAGTGTGTGGGAATGTACTTGCACTTTTTACTAAGTTTGCAACATGTTACAGTAGCAATTGTTACACCATCCCTGTGTGAAATAGTCTCTATTTTACTTTTATGTTTATCTTATCCAGTAGGTAATCAATGAAAGATCAGCAGTGGACTGGGCGAGGCATCTTTCAAAACCCTGTCAAACCCTTCATCTAATTGTTTTTCTGACACCTACTCAAAGCTTTTTTGGAGAAAAAAAAATGTGATTATTCCTCTACCCAACGCACAAAAAAAATTCTACTTGCATCTCCCTCTAAAAAAAAACATCAGTTATTTCCGCTTGCTAAAGTTGGCTTGGGGCCTCTTCCTTAAAACAAGTGTCCAGATGTTTTTAAAAAGACTAAATTAAGGTCTAAGGCTGGTCAGGTCAGTAGGTTCAGTCCATGTTTAAACCCAGTGGGTTTGCACATTGTGTCTTCCTAAGAGTAATTTAGAGCTCCCTGAAGTAAAACTTTAACCCTGACGTATGGCCTGCAGGTCTGGCCTGTCAATGAGAGGTTAGGCCAAGTCTGGACCCCCACCCAGGACTGTAGATTACTGACCAGCCTGAAGCCAGACTTGACACCTGCACCACCAGACAGGTCCTTTCAGGTCACTGTGTGTGCAGACTGGTTACTGGATTCCTGAAAGGCCATCAATAAATGGTCAATATGTATTGACCACTGATAAACGAAATCTCCTAAATTACAAAAGAAAGAAATGCAGGAGAGCTAGAGGAACAGCAGGAGCAATTGGCAAGGATGTACTGTAGGGCTGGCAATCAATCAATCAGGGAAACATCTAAACGGAAGGATGTAAGGTCTATATAAGGATGTAGCTAGGACATGTTCTGTGCATAATACAGTCATGTGTGTTCTAAAGAGGCAGCTGCTAGTAATACAAATAGTGGATACCGGTAATAGGAGACATCCAACTGTAGCCTCATAGTCTGGGAAGAAGACCAAAGAGCAACCTTTTAGTCCGTCAGGCCTTTTAATCAAGTCAAACAGACCCCTTTCATAATATGTAACTGCTCTTGGTGCCATTTGATTATCTCTATCTTATTCTCAGTAATGCAATCAAGCCTACTGTATTGAAATATTCAGATTCAAATGGATGCTAGCACAGCTAATTTAGAAACAGACCTACTGTATGCAAAGAAAGGGGGTTCTTAGGAGTCATATTAATACATGATAACTCTAATAAAAACAATCAAACTGTAGGAGCCAGCTCCAGAAATAAAGTATTATTTAAAGAAGTTCAATTTGGGTGACAGTCAGAACTCATGCAAAAAATAAAAAAATAAAAAAATAAAATAAAAAAATAAATAAATAAATAAATATCTGCCACCTTCTGAAATATTGAAAATTTTCTTTTTGCTTTTTTTTAATATGTACATCTGGCAAGAGAGGTTAATCAGCCATCAGCTTACACTCTGTTTCCAAGGCATTGTCTAAAAGCTACCTTAAATGAAGTCACATGCAGTTTAATTTCAGGGTGGAAGCCTACTGGAGAAAAGTGATCAAACACACAACATAGTGTGAGCTATGTGTGTGACAGCTTACTTCCATTTCAAGGACATGCCTTTTAGGGACGGATTAACCCCTAGGCTATAAGGCTATAACCTTAGGCCCCTTATATTTTGTAGGCCCTCCATTCCGTATTGAAGTAACAGCTGAGCGAAAGTAGCGAGGCCATCTGAATTTTTTTTTGTCTCATTAGATATTGCTTTGTACAAATCGACGACATTAGCGACACGAATGGTAGCACCCTCATGGTCAGTCCTCAAACTACTCCCTTATCTTCAGCCTTCACTAGTTGAACACTCTGTCTCTGCGGCAGCGACCCATTTTGCTTGCTTTGTTGTATATGGTGCTATTTATTTATAGTTTATTGTATAGACATTTTACATTCTAAACATTTTATTTAACCATATTTGTAATCATAATTTTGGAACCTTGTAGCCAGACGAATCGATTCTTCGGAAAGCAAGGTAAAGTTCCATGTTTTTATTATGTTTATTTTAAGATTTTTGACTCTTTGTGTTAAAAGTTAACGATTACTATGATAAACCATTTAATAGTTTTTAATTTTAATGATCTAAAAAAATAAAAACATGATTTTCTAACAACTAAATCGCTGGAAAATGCTATGAACAAAAGTTGTAGGTCTTGTACAGTTTAATATTTTACGATAGTTATCATTTACAAAAATGTCCTCCGATCGACCATCATGAGCATCTCAGTGCTTTGTCTCTCTTGAGCATTGAGAATGAAATTGTGAGGTCTTTGAATTATGACGACATCACTCATGAATTTGCCACAGCTAAAGCTAGGGGCAAATGTGTTTGTTTGAAGAAATAAGTGTAGTGAGTGATTTATGTTTGATGAATTTACCTTGAGTTCATTTTACATAGGTAAATAAATAAATAAATAGGTTTGATGACTTCAGAATTTTTTTTTGCAATATGTAATACATACTTAGGCCCTTCTCTCCTATTAGCCTTAGGCCCCTCATAACCTTAATCCGGCCCGGATGCCTTTACATGTTCTCACTGGAGATAAGTCAACAACAACTCACCACCATGTGACCCACAAACTGAAAGCACCATAAAAAACAAATGCAGGCGATACATGATTCACAGCTGCTTCACGAAGCTTTTTTTTCACCCACAAATAAGTTAAATAAATATGATTGATAATAAAAAAAAGATAGCAGCAATATATTTAAAAGGCCTATATACATATTCATATTACATGTCAATTACAACTGTTTAAATAATGTGCCTGTAATTTGTCTTTATATTATTAACATCCTGACAACTTTTTACACTTATAAACTTTAAAGTCAGTTTTAAAGCTCTTTTCAAAATTGCCACTCTACTGCACATTATAAGGATTAGACAGCAATAACGATCCACGAGGTGGTACAGAATTTAAAAACAGAGCACTTCTGTTCTTTTTGTTTTTTTTTTAATTTTTTTATTTTATTTAAATCGCTCTTCTTGCAGTGATCTCAAACCCCAGTGCACTAGAGCGGCCATTTTGAAAAGTGCTTTGAAACTTTAAAGTTATAAGTGTAAAAAGTTGTCAGGATGTTAACGAGAAATCACAGTGTAGCACAATGTGGTGACTAGAAGGCTATATTTTTTAGAACCCTGCTATTTACTCGTTAAAGCCTAAGATCAAATATGACAATGACATTTTTTTTTAAAACTATGCTTTTGTGAAAGTATATATAAAGTATGCTTTATACAACATCCAATTTTAGTAAATGGCTTAATTACTAAAAGCGGGTTTTACTTACACCAGCAGCGTTGCATTGCCTGTTTAAATATTGGCACACAGTTACAAGCATGCTATTTTAATTTATGTTGAGAAAAGATAAAGTTGTTGGCGGGGGGCGGGGCATACAGAGTGGCAAAGATCAGAAGGACCTTGCGAAAGGACAGGTTCACAGACCATACAATAAGGCAACAAGCCTCAGTGGAACTGTTCTTCAAATACTGTTTGTTCGGCTGTAAAAAAAATATTAAGCGGAGTGTTTTTTTCAGCTGTCACTTACCTGTGTTTTTCAAGCTCATTATGTGATGACCTGTGGGGAGGAAAGAAAAAAAATATATATATACATATAAAAAATAAAAATAAAAAGCCTGTCATTTACAAGCAGAAATAACCTGTATTCAATCCCAGAGAAAAATAAGAGAGTCTATAATCTGAGCAAATGGAAGTTGACTCCCAGCTAGATTGTCAATGCCAGACACCCGCAGCCAAACTGAGTACTGCCAGTACTGCCATAATGGTTTGTGTGTGTTGGGGGTACAGTGCTTTATGATGTGCAATCGGTGCTTACACTACCTCTGGTGAATGTTTAACATGATTTTCCCCTGTGGGTTACCGTATGTTAATCTGCTCTTCTGTGCTTTTATCGTTCATCATACACCACAGAAAACATTTAAAAGGCACCACTAATAACCCCTGTGCCCCCACCCCCATGTAAACAAGATAGCAATACTAACTGGAAAAGTGAAAGTGGGATGCTGAATCTGTTTATACCCAATATAAGAAAAATAAAAACACATGCACCTCTTTTGAAAAATGTAAAGTGTGTTAAAACAGTCATTGCTGTAGGTTCCACTTTCATTGTGGTGAGAATTGTTTGGTTCTTCGTTTTTTTTTCTTTTAACGTTAATTCCAGGGTACGCAAATCTATCAAATACAATGCAGAAATGCGTCACCCTGGTATGTTCCTGGGTCACGTGGTCGGATTGCAGCTGCAGTAGCTTAACAATTGGTGTTTGAGTTACAGCACATGTAATTTAGCTTCCGAGAACCAGCAGCCTTTCTTCTGTTCGGCTTTGAAATATCTGCATGTTCCAAATCAAAACATAAAAAGCAAGCAAAATAGAAACAAACATTCTTGAAAGTCCTTGAGGAGCACCAGGGTGGGGGTCAATTCCTTTTTAAAAATCAAAAGCCAATTCCAATTCCTTCGAAGGAATTGGAAATTGTAGTTTAGAGACATAATTGTTGCGATTGTTCAACTGCTTTCATTTATAGACAATTTAATTGATTAACTGTGACTTCAATTGAAGTAATGTGTTGCCAGTGTGAGAAGCTAATTTTAACACAATACTGCTAATTGCAATTTTGATCAGTGATGTGTTGGAATTGCTTAAAGGAGAATGGGAATGGGATTTGGAATTGAGAATAGATTTTTACAAAGGAATTGGAATTGAAAAACAGTGAAAAATGGAGTAAGCTGTACCTGAATCTGTAACTTTACAAACTAACATAATTGGTTCTGCTTCTCTGACCATAAGGAGACTATAAAGTTGTAGTTGACTTCAGTTTTTTCCCCCTTCAGGCTTTTTCAATAAGAATTGATAACTAGATAACAAAGTACATCTTTCTAAATTAACATAGTAAGACAGCTATGTAAAAATCTAGTTAGATCTGTATTATAGTTCAGATTTTACAGCCTGCTTACAGGACATGCAAACACACCATCCAATCACACCCACTACTGTTAGCTGTTGTCTGATGCAAAAAAAAAAAATGATGCCTCACTATTTGCAAATTATTTCTGCAAGTATTTCCACAGGGGAAAAATGCAACACAACACTGCCTTTGTTGGCTGATGACATTTAAAAACCACAATTACTGGATCTACAGCTTGACAATTCATTGGTGCAACAACAGAGAACCATGATGCAAATACTTCAGGGAATTGCAAATGTGAAATTTCCAGTATGCACAGGTCGTTTTCTTGTCTGGTATACAGTACATGCTGTATGTTCTAGTTCATAGTTTCTTCAATGTATACTGTAATACCACCTTATCTTTCCTATCATATGTTTTACAAAGAATCACATCTGTAGATTTTCGCTATATTATGGATGAACATGAAATATAATTGTTATGTGACAAGCCAAAGAGTTTTTTTTTTTTAAATATATAAAAGAGTGGTTTTGTCAGACTTCAAGTTACATAATCCTGTGACTGTCTCTTTAAGACTTCTTGCACGTAGGCAGCACTCTGGCATTGCCTGGTCAGCCAAACAAATTGCACAGCGTCTGCGCGAGAACACTCACAGGTCAGAAGACAGCCAGAAAGCAGAAGAATTCAGCACTAAACAGAAGCCGACACAAATATGATATACAAATACACTGCTTGCTACATGACCATACTAGCTGCTAAACAATATCATACATGCATCGAGTATTTTCATGCCGGTCAAATATATTACCAGTAGTACTGCAGTGCAAGAAACAAATCTTGTCAGTATATGCTGGCATTTATGTACACACACTAATATATATATATATATATATATATATATATATATATATATATATATATATATATATATATATATATATATTAGATAGATGCGTTTTACTGTTACTGTTTAGTTTCATGCATGGTAACAAACTTTGCAATTACAAATAATACACTAAAGTGTACAAACAACGTTTTATAATATCAAGAAAATACATCAAAATTGATCAACCTCAAAGAATGCATGTTGGAATATCGTATTAGACGACGGGACGCAAATAAGTGGTGCATTCTGAACAGCAATGTTACTGTTGTACGCGTGGCAGTGTTTATGCGAGATCAAAACAGAAGCCAAGCCCAAAGCAGGAAAAATGGCGTCAATACATCAGCAGATAGGTGAATTAACAAGCCGAGTAAATGAAACACGTTTCTGTCAAGAATGACAGCGTATATTTACCGATTATTCTGCGTTTTTCTTGAAACTGTTGAAGCTTTCGTTCTCTTTCTGGAAAAGTCGCTATTGTAAGGTAAAACGGACGCATAACCATGTTCTGCTTCTAAAAAACAAAGTAAACAGAGTCAGTGTTCATTTTATTAGAGTGTATGATTATTTGCTGGAACTGTACACAAAATATCACGGGTGCAATTATAAAAGAGCTAATTAGTTACGCACTTAATTCGGTTTATATAACAAGTAACACACAAGTCCTCCGTTGCACTAACGCATACAGTAAGATTCATCATTTGTTTAGTCTCATTCATAACACCCACTTTTAAAAAAACAAAAAAAACCCATAAATCTCGTTGCATGGATTATCGTCATGGTTTGAAAGAACACAGTGAGAATTAAAAGTACTGTGCAATGGGGCACATATTTTCAACAAATTATACATTCAAGTTATTGTTATTATATTATTAATATACTATGCACCGTAATGTTTTGATTTTAGTACAAAATAAAACAACAAGCTGCATAATTCTAAGTATGCACTCGTTGCATTGATATTGATTCACTGTAAGACTATATGAATTGCAAGATATAATCACCTCTGTCTCTTCTTTCCAAATACTCAGCAGCCTCGTGAAGAAGTAGAAGAGAATCCATGGTAATGTCGTGTTATTTAAAAAAAAATATATATATTTACACTTCAGAATCCTTTTATAAAAAATATAAAAAATCGGTGAGATAAATACGAGCTGCACAGTCCAGAATATGTGGAACTTCCAAGTTCATATCAACTGCACCTCAACTAAAATGCACCTAAAGACTGACAACTACAAAGACCCAATCCAATAGTGGACTGTGGCAGAAGACTGATCTTTAAATGCCAGTTCTGGCCAATCACAAACGATTGCTGCTAGGCTTACAGTAGAATGTTGATAGAATGTTTATACATTGATATCAGTCCTCTGAGTGGGTGGACCGTGATAGTAACAATTTAGAAGCCGAACCTTAGCAACAGCACGTGTAACCTAGCCCCATAGTCACCCATTGGCCAGAAAGTTATCTAGTAGTCACCTATTGGACAGACGGCAAGAGGTGGGTGTGGTCTTATTTTCCCAATGAAACATTTGACGTTGCAGTGTGGAAAAGGGCAGATAAGGGGTGAATCGACGTGAAATAAAAAAAAAAAAAATACAAAACGTCAAATTTGAATATTTTGTAAAGATTGAGTAAAAACAGAATTTACAAAACAAATAACCTACTCGTACTAAACGTTCTCACATACATGCAAAGCCTCACACTTTATGTGTAAATTCGTTGTTCGTAAATTTGTAAATTATACGTTCTATTTTTTTTCTTTATATGACGATAACCCCTAACAGGTTGCGTGTGTGTGCTTCTGACTTTAAAGTCTGAGAAACAAAACCTCTTGCGTGACTCGTGTCACTACCAAGGAAGCTGTATGTAAGAGCTCTGTAGCCCGTAAACAACCTAGTTGCAGGAAATGGGAAATGCAGCTTTTACAATCGCATGTTAATTTAACGTCTTACCATTATTTTGCTCTAAAGTTGTAATGCTGACATTTGCATATCCCGATCACACACACACACACACACACACACACACACACACACACACACACACACACACACACACACATATATATATATATATATATATATATATATATATATATATATATATATATATATATATATATATATATATATATATATATAAAATAGACTGTTTTTGCATATGTACTGTTGTATCAGTTACTGTTACGGTGCATGATAATATCGCTTTTAGAGCGATAATCTAAATGGCGCCGTGTATCTTGTTTGGGAAGATGGAGTGCAGCTCAGGCTACGTGCTTGAAGCCACACACACCTAGTTTATGGATAAGGAGAAGTAGGTGACACTTCACTGGTGCCCATGCGTAATTAATTGCAATACCGGTAACTGCCTTTTAAGACAATACTTTATGTGAGAGACATCGTTCCAATTCCTTTGTCTGACTTCTCACTTCCAGTATTCTACAGCCTCAAATTTAAGGAAAACTAAATGTACATAATCTATGCCTTCATACTTCACACGCCAAGAAAAGAGCATGCTGAAATATCAGAAACGGGAAGTTTCTGTGTTTATCTGCAGTGCTTACAGTAGATTGCTTTCTCATACCACTCTAGGTTTTGCAATGCTTAACTATGCTTTACCGTGCTTTCACATGCATTATTACAGCTTGCTATACTTTTACTGCGGTAAACGTTTGTGAGGGTTATCCCTGTTTATTAGCTGTTGGATAGAGCCCTGCTCTTGTTTTCTAATTTTATTGGATAGAGGTCAAATATTTTGGGGGAAGAACATCCATAATTATTATAGAAATCTGTTGCTGGCTATAGAAATTACGTACAGTAAAATGATCGAATTTACTAAACTAATGTTATTGAGCAGGAGTTCTCAAGCGTCCTTGGCTTGCAGCGCCCGTGACATTACGAATCCTGTCTGAGGAGACCCGCCCAATGAACCCATACCATTCCCCTTCCAATCGCCTCCATTTTGTTTTCTGATAGTGCATACTGTTAGCATGGGTACTGCAAATTAAGAGTGGAAATTGATAGCAGGCTAGTACATATTTGATTCAAAATTGACCCAAACATCTGCTGTAAGGTAATATATACCAATTTCTCTTTTAGTCATCACATCCGGATGACCTTTTTAAAACTCAGAAGTTTAAAGAAGCACTGTGGCTGTGTTATTGCTTTTATTGTATGGTGCCCTCAGTGTGTTATTAGACCTCTACCTGCAGGGTCTATTGTCCTCTACCTTTCTTAGGAGGGGGTAACTGCCTGTAGTTATCTATCATTTTGTGTAGGATTTTTTTTAAGGGTAGATGGTGAGTGCTTCAAAGCTAGCCCAGCACATTTCACAAGCAGCAAAGTTTGTTTATGCTGCTTTCTTCCTTTTCTGCCAGTCTGTATAGCTAGTTTCAGATATCAGCCTGGTGTGATCTCCACCCACCACTTTCTACAAAGGCCTGCTGACTTGACAAAAAAGTACCAGCCATGTGTTTTGTGTGAGGGACCTGAGTTTCAAATTGCCAAGTTTATTTTTTTCTTTCCAATGCCTAGAAAGATGTCTATGTTGATTTTAGGAAAGTTATATTACTGGTTACTAAGAAATAATGAAAGAACAAGACAGTGGGAATAGAGATGGAATCAGAACAATATTTAATACAGTATGTGTGGCTTATAAATACATAGTTTAATGACCTACTGACACTTAATGTATTTACAAAAGTCTTAATTAAAAAATATATTATTCTTATTTTTCATTTTTCAGTGATATTTAGTGGAACTAGTCTGTGTACCCATATGCTGTAGTACTGTTAATAAACACAGCCGGGGTGTCCCAATTTCTTTCCTAGTAAAAGGACTGCTGCAAGAATCATGCAAGTGTGGTTTGAATCCTGTCGAAGCCAAGCTGATGATCTGGCTACTACAATGGTCTCATTACAATTCAGAAACTCCTACAGGTGAGGCAATGATTAGGTTTGGCTGCAATGAAAAGAGACAATTTGTTTGACTGCAGGAGTGGAGGTTGTGGTAGCGACTAAAAGAAGGTCACACTAAGATAGTGGCTACACCAGAATAAAGAAAATAGTCATGTACACTCCAGTAATGTCACTTTGGACGTCACTTTGCAATTGCAGACCCTCTAGTAGTGGCAACAAGGAAAAGAACATTGAGCCACACTACAGTAGCACCCTTCATGCTCTTCTGCAAAGAGTGCCTTTTCCCCAGGCAATGGTCTGCTGAAGTCAAATTTATTGTGGTGAAACTGGTCAGGGAACTTCAGACTCACAGTTCCTTTGCTAGTGTGTAGGACAGATGGTGTTTTCAAGATGTTTCTTGACAGTATTCAAACTTGGTTTACCACAGCTTTTAGGCTGAAAAAGATATACGCTTGTGACACAGATGGGTTTCTGACACAATGCTTTTTTCTAAAGTTTCAGTTTAACCAGAACCTCTTCAGACTCAGCCACACACAGGCACATACAGTGAATGACTCACCAGAGCTTTTCGTCCTGTCAGCGTAGTACGCCAGGGCCCTCACTGGGCAGCGTATGGAGCTGTCGCTTCCTCTCAGAATGGAAAGGTGGTGTATGGAAATTCCACAGACTGGTTGACATGAAATACTGAGATCATCTTCGGCAAAAAGGCAGGATTGGTAGGGAGCGTAACCTCTGTCCTGGCCTTTGTAAAAATTAAGCAGGCTTTTGCAGTGGATAATGCCAGCATCTCACTCACCCATTGCAGAGGTAATAGCAAGCAAAAATTATGTTTTGAGCAAAAAATATTTCAGCTCTGCTGAATGTATCACCTCAAATGGAGGCTTCATGAGTGCATTAAGCACCACGTTTAGCATCCAGCGAGAAACAATGTCCTTCACAGGTGGCTGAAGCTGCTGAGCACCTTTCATAAATTGCCCCGCCTGGAACTGAGCTCCTGGGAAGACCAAGTCAATCTTGACATGGTAAGCTTAAATAGCTGCCAGATAGACCCTCATCAAACAGGTCCTGCACAAATTGCAGTATTACTGCCATGGGACAGGTCGTGGGGTCGAACCCACGAGGCAGACACCATGTCTGAAAGATGCCCCACTTGTATCCGTACTGGGAATGCTGCTCTGGCATTTTGAAAACCCTATTAGACAGACCCTGATGGCTCAATACAGCCGTTCAAGGGCCAGACCCAGAGCTGCAGGCTCGATGGGTCGGGATGCCATAAGGTCCCCTGTGCCTGACTGAGCAGGTCGCAGTGCTTGGGCAGTCTCCACAGTTGCCTCGGCCACTGGTGTGCCAAGGCATCTACTGCCAGCGTGTCGCCGCCTCCTGATTCCTCTGAGGCAGATATCTATCTCTGCTCTCCCAAACCTCTTTCAAATGAGGCTCACCACCACGGGGTGAAGCCTCCACTCTGAGGTGCTGGGAACTCTCCTTGCGAGAAGGTGATGTAAGCCACCACTCTTGTGTTGTCTGTACGGACAAGCGCATGACTCCCTCGAACCTCCTGTAAAACAATGCTGCAAGGTCAGGTAAACTGACTGCAGATCTAAAACATTTATGTGAAGACCCTGCCAAGGGGGGTTCCACACACCTTGCACACCCCTGACATTCCACACAATGCCCCCTCCCAGGCTGGATGTGTCCGTGGTGACGACCTCCCTTCTGGTGACACTGCCCAGATCTATGCCAAGGAGCCAGTTGTTTCCACCAAGAGAGCACCTTTAGATAGTGATGAGACACTGTCAATAGGCAGTCTCGGTTCAATGCAGGCTGAAAAACCCTGCTGTTGAACCAGGTTTGCAGAGGGCGCATGTGCAGGGGACCCAAATGAAGGGTCTGGGAAGCTGCTGCCATAAAGCTCAGAAGTTTCTGGAATGTTACTACTGTGAGCGCCCTGTTGAGCTGGAAAAGCTCAAACACGTGGCTATTCTTTGCACTCTGCTGTCCAACAGAGTGGACAGCATGGACCTGGAGTCCAAGCACACTCCTAGATAGGAGGCTGTCTGAGAAGGTGTGAGCTGGCTCTTCGCATGATTCACTGTAAGGCCCAACCGTTGAAGGTGGCCCGTGACCAATTCAGTGTGAGCCTCTGCCTGGGCTGGAGACTGAGCACAAATAAGCCAGTCGTCCGTCTAATTGAGCACCCTGATACCTTTGAGTCAATGGGGCCAGGATAGGTTCCATGCACTTTGAGAAGGCAGGGGGAGCTAAAGAGAGGCCAAATGGCAAGAAACGGGACTCGAACGCTGTTCCTTGAAAAGCAACTGCAGGTACTTCCTGTGCGATGGTTTTATGGGGATGCGTCTCTGCGCAGGGCTGCTGAACCTATTAAAGCCTCCGCAGCGAGCATCTGAGGGCTGGTCCCGAACATCACCTCCGCAGCGAGCATCCGAGGGCTGGTCCTGAACATCACCTCCGCAGCACCGCGGGTTGGTCCTGAACATCACCTCCGCAGCACCGCGGGCTGGTCCTGAACATCACCTCCGCAGCACTGCGGGCTGGTCCTGAACATCACCTCCGCAGCACCGTGGGCTGGTCCTGAACATCACCTCCGTAGCACCGTGGGCTGGTCCTGAACATCACCTCCGGAGCGAGCATCCGCGGGCTGGTCCTGAACTTCACCTCGGCAGCACCGCGGGCTGGTCCTGAACATCACCTCCGGAGCGAGCATCCGCGGGCTGGTCCTGAACATCACCTCCGCAGCACCGCAGGCTGGTCCTGAACATCACCTCTGTAGCACCGCAGGCTGGTCCTGAACATCACCTCCGGAGCGAGCATCCACAGGCTGGTCCTGAACATCACCTCGGCAGCACCGCGGGCTGGTCCTGAACATCACCTCCGGAGCGAGCATCCGCGGGCTGGTCCTGAACATCACCTCCGCAGCACCGCGGGCTGGTCCTGAACATCACCTCCGGAGCGAGCATCCGCGGGCTGGTCTTGAACATCACCTCCGCAGCACCGCGGGCTGGTCCTGAACATCACCTCCGCAGTGAGCATCCGCGGGCTGGTCCTGAACATCACCTCCGAAGCGAGCATCCGCGGGCTGGTCCTGAACATCACCTCCTTAGCAAGCATCTGCGGGCTGGTCATGAACATTACCTCCGGAGCGAGCATCTGCTGGCTGGTCATGAACATCACCTCCGCAGCACAGCGGGTTGGTCTTGAATATCACCTCTGCAGGACCACGGGCTGGTCCTGAACATCACCCCCGCAGCGAGCATCCAAGGCCTGGTCCTGAACATCACCTCCATAGCAAGCATCTGCGGTGATGTTCAGGACCAGCCCACGGTGCTGCGGAGGTGATGTTCAGGACCAGCCCGCGGTGCTGCGGAGGTGATGTTCAGGACCAGCCCGTGGTGCTGCGGAGGTGATGTTCAGGACCAGCCCGCGGTGCTGCGGAGGTGATGTTCAGGACCAGCCCGCGGTGCTGCGGAGGTGATGTTCAGGACCAGCTCTGCAGGCTGGTCCTGAACATCACCTCTGCCAGCGGGCTGGTTCCATACATCACCTATGCCAGTGGGCAAAGCCAGCTATGCTGGTCTTTGAGGCTGCTAGGGCCTAGGGCGCTGCAGCATCCTGTCTACCGCGGGACCAGCCGTATGCACTGGAGTAATCGGGATGTCCCACCGTGGTGCTTTGTACCCGTCAGGCACGCTTGCCTGGGAAAGCCAAAGCTGCCTACATGCAGCTACCAGCACAGCCAGGTTTCTACCTACAGCCTGTCCGTTGAACTTGGACAAACGAAGAAGGTTTTATTAACCAAGCACAGTTCATCCAGCTGTTGTGGTGAGGGTCTGTGGTTCTCAGAAAGGGACAGCAGCAAATGTGACTGGAAGGCTACTAGGATGCTGTTGTAGTTCCCTAGCCATGCGGTGAACGCACCAGCTGAATAGGCTCTCTTGAGGATCACCTCAGAGACCCGGCACTGCTTGTTGAGGCAGGCAGCGTCCTTGGATAGTAGTGCTATAATTAGGCGTCTGGAACAAGACGCCAATAGAAGCCTCAACCTGCGGAAAATGGGCCAGGCCTAGCTTCTCCACATCATGCACCCTATATAGGGCTGAGCAGGAATAAGTGATGCAGAACCCTCCTTAGAGCTGTGGGATAGCGTTTCTCAAGCAACGGCTATTCCCCATTTCAATTTTCAGTGTTTTGAAATCAACAACGGATGGGAGAAAAAAAAACATGCCTCTAATAATGTGATATTGTTTTTGTTTTTCAAATGAAACTGACCATATTTATAATCAGCTGGTTCCATTTAATCAACTCATGCAGAGCATGCAACCCTTAACTTCACCTTTTCCATGTCACTACAACATTATCTCAAGTAGAAACAGACACAGTCAATAAATAGTAATTGCAGCTTTGTGACGTAACCCACATGCTTTATCATTCTGAGCCCTATAGTCGAGATTCCATTTGGTATTGTTGATTTTATAGCCCTGGTGACCTCCATACACCGAGTTTCACTGCCAGCTGTTTGTTATCTTTTAGGGGTTTCGTTTCTGCAGCTCACGATAATAAAAAAATGAAAATGACTAATTCAAAGAGAAAAAAGAACAGCTCCTACCAGTAACCTTTAAACTTTGAGACCCAGCGTAAGAGGCTGAAACAGCTTGAATGAATATTCAGGAACTGATCAGATTCTTAAAGCTGTTGGACTGAATTCAAGTTTTATTTTAACACAGGATTACTGGCTGACTGTTTACTGCATTTTGTAACAGTATGCACCTCTGTACATGTAGTCTAAAGGTTTGTCATTTCATTTATTATGTTTATTTTAGTATTTTGACATTTAAACACAAACAAAATTCAGGGCTTCTTAATTTTGTAAAAACTCTTGGCCTTAAAAGAGTAAGCACTGTTACACAGAAGGACATTTTAATAGTTTTTTTTCTACTTCTCTTACTATTCTCTTGTGTTTGCAATTGTTAGCACAATTCTGTTTTCTCTATATCTGACTTTGAGCTGCTTTGAGCTTGTCAAGTTAATCCTAAGTACAAGTGATGACTGTTTTCCACCCCAATTATCTTGTGCATTGTCAAGGGTTTTGCAGGTGTCTTCAAGATATGGTACTGAAATTAATCAGTGTCTTTATTATTCTGTCACGTCTCTCTCAGTTGTCAACATTTGAGAGAAGTGCTCCTGACTACACATGGTTATGGTCTACATAAGCTTTATGACATGTACTAGTGTGCTAGTCCATGACGATCAAAGCTTCAACATAGCGAAAGCATAGGGAAATATAACCATCTGTGGTAAAGCGTGAGAAACACCTGATAAAAATGAGGTCAAGTGTGCAAAATGACCATGATGCAGCAAGCAAAAACAATACACCACAGTAAAGTTTGTTTCCTATGCTTTCACTATGTTGAAGTGTGCTGCATTACAGCTTTGAACTATCTGTGAAACTTTCAGAACCCCTGAGCTTTCTCAACCTGCAGAATTAGCAAACTCAGCACTATTCCTCTAAATAAAAAAAAAAAGTACAAGCACTTTCAAATCAGTGCAACCTTTCATCTCCGCAAGCCCCACCTACTTTTCCCCTTGATTTGAATTGAATGAGGAGAGCTCTTCTATCCTTAAGCTCAAGGTCAAAGCTACTTGCACTTTAATTATTCTAAACCATGGGGGATCTTCTGATCTCATGGCGTAACATTTTCATTGTGACACATGGTAAAAAGCATGGGGAAATGTGCAAAATGGATGGAGAAATGCAACTTTGCACTGCAAATGTGCCATGGCAAATTTTATATGGGAAGCTCTCCGTAAAGCTGACATAAACAGTGCCCCACCTTGCAACTGAATGGAAACTTACTGTACACGGCACTGTATGATGGAAAGTCATCCCATTTACTTCATACTGTACCACTTCTTTAAAGTCAGTGATTGGTTTCACTTGATAGGGAGACATGGGTAGTCCACCACCACCTCCACTCCGGAGAATCACTCTGTATGGGTTAGGGTTACCAACAGGAAAAAAAATAAACACACAAGGAACAGTTTCCTTTCTTCAATTCCAAGTTTCACTAGACAGGCTGATCAGAATGCAGTTATTTCTGGTGCTTCATTTGTGTTTGTAGTACAGCAGTTCACACTTGCGTTATCAGCAGAGGTTGCAGCAATGAGGAGAGTGGCCTTTTGCAATTTGGAGATGTGTCACAAAAAAAAAGTGGTACGCCAGAAAAAGTGGTTCAGTCCACTTACTGAAAGCATCATGAGCAACTGAATGCCAGCCAGAGTGAAGAGGTCTTAGCAGTGTCTTGTCTCTGCTGGATTTGTATTTGAGTCAATAGCTAAATCATAGAGTACAGTCCCTCTTACTCTTAGTGCTTTCTGTGTTTTATAATGAAATGCACTACTTGATGTAGGTGTGAAATATCACAACGATCTTCACTAATGTATTCTTCACTTAGATAGCATGTTGTGTTTCAGCCATCGTATCCTGGAGGCTCTGATGTTTAAAGCACCCCAGTGAGCTTAATATAGCTTTCATGTCTAACCTATACAGTGTAACCATTAACCTGTTTCCATTCTTTCTTTCTTTCTTTCTTTCTTTCTTTCTTTCTTTCTTTCTTTCTTTCTTGTCGCATGTACACCCATTTATATATCCATATGTGGATGATGTGAGTAAAAACGCATGAGGAAGCAATTGAGTCTTCGGAAAATGAATCCAATCCAAACATATATTAACCTAATATTTCAAGTACTTACAGCTGCAAGCATACAATCTGTCCAGAATTCTGCATTTGTTTTGTTTTTTTATTCTGGGTTCTGGTGACCAGCTGGCTTTGCTTTTTTTACACTCACAAGTTCGGAATCGATGTCCTTATTCATTGCAGACAGGGATACATTTAGTGAGATGAGAGGCTGTTCACCTCCCAATAAGCTCCCATCTACCTCAAGTGACCTGACCAAGACCTGACCAAGACCTGAAATAGAAGGGGAAGCTTCGGCCCGCGTCTCCAACCCCAAACAAACCACCAGCACACCAGTCATCGTGGGGAGAACCAGTATCGGGGCGCATCTCCATCTGAACTGCAGTGTGGAGGGCATGCCCTGCACCACGCTGATAGACACTGGATCCACCGACACCCTGGTCAGACCCGACATCCTTCAGCAGGCTGGCCAGACCAGCCAGGCTAAAATGGCAACAACGACAGTGCAACTGCGGATGGTGATGGGACAACTATCCCTGATGTGAGGGAGAGGGCTACTGCAGCTGCGTCTGGGGGGACCGCCTTCGACCAGGAGGTCTGGGTCGCCGACATCCAGGACCAGTGCATCCTGGGGTTGGATTTCCTTCAACAAGCGAGAGGGCGGCTGGATCTGGCGAAAGGGACGGTGACCTTCTGAGCAGGCCCGCTGCTCCTCCTAGAAGAACCAGCCAGCCCACCCAGCGCAACAGGCTTCGCGGGAACCCTGGTACATGAAAGCCCTTTCAAGGGCTCCTGCAAAAGGCGTCAGCCAGGGTTGAAACACCGGTGGAAAGCCAAAGCGATGGCTACTGCTATCGCAGCCAATCTTTCCTACCCATCCAAGGTCCCGGCAGTCACCAGTCCTTTTAAGGGCTACCAACAGCGAGCGCCAAGAGCAAGACAGTGACCGAGCGTCAGACCCCAGTCCCCAGCAAGCGTCAAACCTTTCAAGGGCTCCTGCAACAGACATGGGGCAGAGCGAGAGAGAGACGGCCGATCCCAGCATCAACCTCCGGATCCCAGCCAGTGTCAGCTCTTTTGAGAGCTCCCGCAAACGACGCGCACCTAGGGCAGGAAGCCGCCTCAGTGAGGCCATGGAGGGGGTGTATCAGCGCAGCAAGGAAGGACTCCGGGAACGAGAGAGCAATCAACTCTGCGCCTTACTGCAAGAGTTTGAGTACCTCTTTGCGGTCAGGCCAGAGGACGGAGGATGGACGGAAATGGTCAAACATCAAATCGATACTGGACAATCCCCACACAGTCGGGAACCACCCCGCCGGCTGCCCCTGTTCAGTGTCAACTACTGCTGATTAAATGCAGTCACCAGGAAGGACTCCTACCCACTCCCCCGCATCAACGAGTCACTGGACCTCATCGCTGGGTCCTCCTGGTTCAGCTCCCTAGACCTGCAGAGCGGGTATTGGCAAGTGGAGCTCACCCCTGATGCCAAACCAAAGACTGCATTCTCCTCCGGACAGGGCCTCTGGCAATTCAACGTCATGACGTTCAGACTGATTGTGCAACGCCCTGGCCACGTTTGAGCAGCTGATGGAGAAGGTGCTGGATAGTATCCCCAGACAGGTGTGTGTGGTGTACCTGGACTGACCTTCTCAGAGGTCCTGCTCCACCTGCACCAGGTGCTGCAGAGGATCCAGGCTGCTGGGCTGCAACTGCACCCAGACAAGTGCCACCTGTTCAGGCGCAAGATAACCTTCCTCGGCCACCAGGTCAGCGAAGAGGGCATCACTACCGACCCAGGGAAAATCTCAGCCAGCAAAAGGCAAGTCCACAGCTTCCTGGGCCTTGCGTCCTATTACAGGAAGTTTGTGCAACGATTTGCCACCATGCCAGCCCCCTTCACCGCTTCCTGGACAAACAACGGCCCTACACGAGGCCTCCTTCTTTCAACTGTGCCATGCTCTAACCAGCACTCCTGTGCTTGCAGCCCCATCCACGACAGCCCCCCTTCACCCTGGATACAAACACCTGGACATTCGACACCGGCCAGGAGTGAAGCACGGGAATGCTGACATGCTGACTGGATGCTCCCTGATTGGGACCGTGTACCATACTGCAGCGGGAGTGCGAGGTGGTCTACTGGGTGTAACTTTGCATCTGGAATCGAAAGGTTGTGCTCCACTGAGACCACCTCGCCCCATATCACAGGCTGGAGCCCGTAACAAGACATCCTTCAACCCTGCCACCAGCTCCCCCTGAGACGTGAACGGCACCAGTCTTCTCCTCCAGTTCCGGACCTGAAAGAGATTCCCCCCATGCTGGTTCAAAGTGCCTTGCGCTACAGTCACTCGAGGGGGTAAAGGGTTGTTTTGTAAGCATGGAAGTTCATTCACCAGCTGCGTCCTGACTGTGCTGCCGCCGCTGTTGTGGATCGACAGTGGCAGCAAGGAAAACCTGTGCCGGATCGCACCAATGCCAGCAGAGCATTGCGCCCTGTTGAAATCTTTGGGGACAAAAAGAGACTAAGGTGGGGGCAATGTAGCGATCCGTGCAATTATGTTTTGTACAGTGTTCCTACTGTGTTTGCGTACTGTAATTTCCGCTGTATTGTGTTCCCTTCCCGCTCTGTATTTCCCGTTGTTTGCTTGTATAACTCTGTGTTTATGTGTAAATGTAACCTGCGCACGTGGTGCTGTTTGTGTCTCCCCTGTAATAGGCTGTTGTTTGTCTGTGCCCATTGGATCTGGTGTGCGGCTAAAGACCAATGGGATGTGTTTAAAGCTCCGGCACCCAATTAACATAAAGGGGCGGAGCTATGTTATAAAAGGGCGCTGTGCCGCCAATTATGTGTTGTTGTTGCTGTCCTGATTTGGTTGTGTTCCATAAAGCAGTGAAGCAGTCAGAGCAGTGGTCTCTGAGTGGGTGCTAGAGATTAGTGTCCCGAAATAAAAGATTTGGGACTGATTTCAGCATGTTGTTTCCCTTCTTCCCTGCCTGCTTGTGCAGAACGCTACAATACTTACCAAAAGTAAAGGATTGCGCTCTAATAAAGTAAAGTGCAAAACTTTGAAGACTGAAGTAAACAGACACCAATGGATTGCAGATGAGAGGTTAGGGAGTATATTTGCTTAACTGTTAACAATAAGCTTACTAGTTTTGCTATTTCCTTTATCAGAAAGCAGCCCTGTTTAATGACTACCATCCAGATAGTCTACTCTGTACTGTACTTGAGTTGATTCTAGTGTTGATAGCCTGAAAACTGCTTACCTTTGTCCAGAACAGTTAAGACCTGGGGTGCTGACCTGGCATTACCTTCCTCCACACTCACTTGTCAATTTCATCTGATTCTTCTAGCAGATCTGAGGAATGGGTGGCCTGTAGGCCTGCCCAACACATCTGTGGGTTCTTCACACATGTTTATGAGCCCAAAGACTGGCCAAATATACATTGCAGGATAAGACATTCCAGGTATTACTGCAGCCTCAAAAGAAAGCTGGTTGCCAAGTCTTGGAATGTAGTGCATACGTGCTCGTTATTTTATAACATAGTAGGAATAAACAATACATTAAAGTAAAACTATATGAAAACAAGTCAATTAGACAAACTTTTCAGCTACTGCCTTCTTTAGTGTGAAGCAGAAAGAGTTTGTTCACTTGATTGTTTCTTCTGGTTTTTACCTAGATAAACAGTTTATTAATCAAATCTTAATACACATAGCAGCCACCTGGGAACACCAGAGCAAAAACAATGGTCTCCTACAAATCTACAGCACAAACGTTTTGGAAAAGCATGTCAATTTCAATCACAAAGGGCCACACAGCAGATCTGAGAGATTTTAATAGAGGGTTGATTGTTGACAGCTGTATTCAAGACTATATAAATGACTGATGTTTCACAAGGAACAGTAAGTGATGACTGTGTAGTTTTCCATACCAATTATTTACTAAAGGCAGCTTTTTATCTGCCAGTGTGCTATTCCATGACGATGCAAGCTTCATCATAGTAAAAGCATGGGACAATAATGCCAACTGTGTTAAAGCGTGAGAAACAGTAAAGTTTAGTAAAGTGTGCAAAATGAGCATGATACAGCATGGAAAAACAATATACCATGGTAAAGTTTACAGAAATGTGCTGCATTACAGCTTTGAACTATCTGTGAACCTTTTAGACCCCCTGAGCTTTTCAACCCGCAGAATTAGCAAGCTCAGCACTGTTCCTGTAAAAAAAAAAGGTATCAACTTCCGAGCTTTTAGATTAAGTTATATTTTTTGGGAATAATAACATCAGCATTGTTCAGGACAGGGATCCCCTCCCAGTTGGCTATGGGCCAGATTAACATAGCGAAAACACAATAGAAGCAGCAGCTTTCAATAATCATTCATGGATTTCCTAGTCATCTGTTTCCAATTGCCTGTAAGAAGAAACAAAGTTAAATGAATATATATATATATATATATATATATATATATATATATATATATATATATATATATATATATATATATATATATATATATATATTAGAATCTCTTGTTAAGATATATAATACAAGATTAGTTTAACTTTTTTTGGTTTTGTTTATTTCAAGATGCTGACCCCTGGCTGAGATCCCAGAGCCTGACTCCTCTGTCAGGGGTAACCTGAACTCCAACTCGCTGGAGTTCATCCAAAATGAACAGACCCTGCACTTGTTTTTCAGTTACTCTACAGATTAATCACTACAGCGGTTTGACAAGCACCCTTCTTAGCCAGAAGCTATTGAAGACATTAGGAACTTTTACTCCGGCACCAATTCTTCAGATATATTTTACAGAGTGTAATGAATCTTCTCCTTGTGGCTGACGTGTTAATAATCAGCATAAGACCCATAGTTACCTGTCGACTACAGAGTTTGCTCTTTAATTGAATGGTAAGACATTTGTCTGTTCAGTTGAGTCCTCCCCTAATTCTTCTTAGCTCTAGGCTAAATCAATTCAGTTTTCATGAGATTAGTCTGGTTGCACTTTGTTCGATTCTCTCCAAGGCCACAGAGTCCTTTTAGTAATGTGAGCACTGTGTTCTAAGTGGGGGCTTAGCATACTCAACACGACCTTGGCAATCCTCATTGTCTGCTTCTGGATCCAGTTTTTTTGCGGTGCCCTGATAATATTCTAGCAGGTGGCAGTTGTTTCTGCAATAAGGAGTCTGAGCTGTCTTCGCTCAAGGTACTTTTAAGAAGTTTTGAGTTAAAAAAAAAATTGATGAGTTGTTCTGTTACTAAAAACTACTGAATATCAAACCACAAGCCACTATTGAATGACTTTACAATGCATTAGTAAGACCTCACCTAGAATATTGTGTTCAGTTCTGGTCACCTCGTTACAAAAAGGATATTGCTGCTCAGAGTGCAAAGAAGAGCAACCAGAATTATCCCGGGTTTAAAAGGCATGTCGTATGCAGACAGGCTAAAAGAATTGAATCTATTGAGTCTTGAACAAAGAAGACTACGCGGTGATCTGATTCAAGCATTCAAAATCCTAAAAGGTATAGACAATGTTGACCCAGGGGACTTTTTTGACCTGAAAAAAGAAACAAGGACCAGGGGTCACAAATGGAGATTAGATAAAGGGGCATTCAGAACAGAAAATAGGAGGCACTTTTTTACACAGAGAATTGTGAGGGTCTGGAACCAACTCCCCAGTAATGTTGTTGAAGCTGACACCATGGGATCCTTCAAGAAGCTGCTTGATGAGATTCTGGGATCAATAAGCTACTAACAACCAAATGAGCAAGATGGGCTGAATGGCCTCCTCTCGTTTGTAAACTTCCTTATGTTCTTATGTTCTTATGACTGTCCTCCCACACATGCAATCGCGTGCCCTGAAGTTTGGTTCAGAGAGCTATGATTAAATCTGAACCAAGTAATATATAGGTCCATTGGTACAGAACAAATAACACCTGTCTGTTTGTTTTTTTATAGCTCCGCTGACAAAGCAACAGTTAAACGACCGCTTGCACATGACCTGTTTTTTCCAGAAAACACGTCTTTTTTTTTTTTTTTTTTAACAATCTGATGTCTATTTTTAGATACACTAACACTGCTGTTAAGATCATTTAAAGAGACCCCATTGTGCTAAATTTAATATACAAGCTTTCTTTCCATCTCTGAAGTGATCTAGGAAAAACAGTGGCAGTGCAATGAATCTGTACTGAACGCTATTGCAGTACTACATGTTTTTACATACCATTGGTAACACAAATGTTTGAGCCAGCCAACAGATCTTAATGGTAACCCATTGCGGTTCCATGTGTGGACCAGTGTGCTTCATCATCAGGACTACTGTGCAATATGCTATGGCTTCTTAGGGGTTGTAATACAGGCTTTACAACAAGACATGATTGATCTGTTTATCTGTAAGGACCCAAATACTGGAACTTTTTAAAAAAAAGTAAGAAATAGCCCCATAGATTAGCTGTGTTTATTTTTCTATTTAATAATGTCTGTCCTTGTAAACGAATATTGGTTCCCCCGAATATTTGTACCCCCGGGGAACAAACATTTGTTCCCCCCTACATGCATGTTTGTTATTCATTCCTATTTTAATGTAACTTATGCATGTATAATGCTAGTAAATGGGAGTAATGTTTGCAGGCTGTTATCATGTATTATTGTAGGTGAGACTGGACCTGTCAGAGGACTGGATGGTACAAGTTTAGGATTAGAGTTAGTGGTTTTGGGGGGGGGGAGGGACATATATTCTCTTTAGACCGCAGTTCAAGCAGATCAGATTTATTAAAAAGGTAACTTGATGTGCGACGTTATACAACCTGCTTCATTCTGTTATAATAGAAGGTTGTTGTGAATTATGTTTCTGGTTTGAGATTTCGAAGAGCAGGCAGTACCCCCAATATGATCACTTTTAAGAAATAAATTGAAATCTTTCTGCACTGGCATTGTAAGAGGGCACTCATCTTGGAAGAAGGGGAAAGACAGAGGTCAAGCGAGGAACTCTTTAAATGATGTGTGAGTTTCAAGTTTTATTATTTATTTATTTATTTATTTATTTATTTATTTGTTTCTTTATTTATTTCTTAGCAGGTGCCCTTATCCAGGGCAACATACAGTTGTTACAAAATATCACATTACAAAATATCACATTACAGATAAGAGCAGTAATAAAATACAATACAATCAGTAGTAAGAGCAAATTCAAAAGAGAGAAAATAAAAAAAAACAGTAAATAATTATGTTTGAGCGCGATTACGACTAAGAGCAGTTCAACTTAAAAAATATTTGTTTATAATGATTTCCATTACATGAGAGTAGGTGTTAACACTTCATGCTGATATTGAACTCACCAAGCTCTCACAATGATAAGCACCAACTAAGACATAGCTTCTTTTACTGTAAACTAATGTGATCCATCTGTGTTTCCTTCCATCTGATGATGCAGATATCCTTCTGCCTGGTGTTGATAGCTGAAGTGTAATGTTGGCTCTATTTTGCCTCAGCACACACAACGGCTGCAATGCTGGCTCCAGGGATCAACAACAGTGCGGTCTCCCAGGCGCATCAGCATGACAATCATCTGGACTGAGCTGAGTAGGGTACTTCTCTGGGGTCTTCAAGTGGGCACCTTCCATCCTTGGTGTTTCGTCGACAAGCCCACGACACCTTAAGAGGGCTCGATATTTATTCTGGCATCCCAGCATCACCCCCCCCCCCCGTCCCCCCCGTCCCGTCCCCCATGCAGCTAAGCCCAGCTTACTTACCTTCCTTTAAATCAACGTTGCTTCCTTTCTACTGTGCTCGAGGTCCCCAACCAGAATCTTTTCGTCTTAACCAGAGCCATTTGCTGCTCCTCTCTGCTGCTTCAGATAAGTTCTTCACTATGCGTCGAAACTCGACCACTGAATCCAATGTCTCTGAGAAACTGGGTTGTGCAGTGTGCCATAAATCCTCGACAACCCACCTCCACTGGGCAGACCTGGACTATCCATCCTCAGTTCCGCTTCAGCAGTCAGTTGAGCGTATCAAAGTTTCTTCCTTTCATACGCCTCATCCACAGCATCCTCTGGCACTGTTAACTTTACCAGGTGAATAAGGCATGCTGATCCAGACCACAAGACAATATCAGGTTGAAGGTTAGTGGTGGAAATCTCAGGTGCTCTGCCAGCATTTCTCTAGCAGCTTCCAGTTGTCCTAGACGAGTTTTAGTTTTAATAACTTTTCTTGGTGGTTGCTCCTTTGGACAGAGGAATGTTGTTCTTCGTGTGTCATATATTGCTGGAATTGGTGGCATCCTTTTGGTCATGCTGCACTTGTCTTCCAATGCTAAGGCCGAACATCGCAGCACCTGGTCATGACTCCAAGTAAACCGTCCTTGGCTAAGACCCACCTTACATCCTGTCAAAATGTGTCTTAATGTAGCTGGCGATGAACACAAAGTACACCACGTATCCTCTCCTACCCATAGATTAAGGTTCTGTGGTGATGGGAGAACATCATATGTTGACCTGATGAGGAAACTGATCGTGCTCTGTTCCATTGTCCATAGATCTCGCCAGGCAATCTTGCGTTGTTCTACACTCTCCCATCTCGTCATTCTCCCTGCTTGGTCTGGCAAACTGCCTTACGCACCTCATCCTCTCCTCCTGCTTTTGCACCTCGTTGACTACCAGCTTCCTCCATCGAGCTGGGGCTGCTTTGTGCCAGTAGGAGGAGCTTAACATGCTGTACATGCCCCATGATATTACTAATACGAAGGGCAGCCTTTGCATCTTCTACAGCTTCCTTTGCCGCTTGTTGGGTGACTCTACCAATGTCATTTCCAATCTGACCTTGGCGCACTTAAACTCCTCGGTTAGAGCTGAGACTGGTAGCTGCAGTATCCTTTTACCATTCATTCCCACTCTGCTGAGCGTGGAACTCCTAACCATTTCCTGACATATGAACTGATTAACGCTTCCAGCTTCTCTACTGTTGTCAAGGAAACCTCATACACAGTGAGTGGCCACAGAAGTCTTGGCGGTAGACCAAACTGAAAGCACCAGAGTACAAGTTTGCCTGGTAGAGTAAATTCCATTAAGAGCAAGTAGTAAGTACAATGACTTGATAAGAACGATTTCAAATAAGAGCGTACAAAAAACATGAATACGGTTACCTTTAGTAAAATCAAGTACAAGACACTGAAAATATAATTATGATTGAGAGCAGTAGAAGAATACAGCAAAGTGTGGAGCAGTTAAATGCAAGTACAAGATGATGCAAGTACTGATACAATTGGGTGCCATATAGTCCAGTATAGTCGAGAGTTGTGAGATTTACAGATGCTGTCTGAACAGGTGTATCTTGAGGAGGCGCCGGAAGGCCTATACTGACTTACAGTGTTTCCTTCATGAACCTATACTGACTTAGAGTGTTTCCTTCTCACTCAGTTACTTTAATGCTAAGATGTTAAAGGGGCATTCACATTTCACCATGTTACATTTTAATAGCTGGAGACGGATGGAGAGTCTAAGTTGGCACTTTCGATTCAGCAAAGCAAACAAAGGTGGTTTCCTTCTAAAAATGTTACATCTGCTTTGCTTTCGTTAGGTTTGTTTTTCTAGGCTGCTGTGCTTTTAAACTGTAACTTTTAAAGGGGTTCACTGCAAGGAGAAGTGATGTAATGTGTTTTGCGCATTAAAATCAAACCTGGGGGAGGGTTGGAGACACTGACAGAAAGGGATTGTGGTACCCCTATGATAGCGTAGCGTATGGGGGCTGTGGGCCAGCTGGAGGGATCTTCCTGGCTAGGAAAGTGAAGTTAAAATGCCTGCGCAGGGTGTCCCCTTGCAGTAGGAATGGTTTCCAGGGAATGGGTTAATTGATGAGAGGCATGTGAGTGAAGCTCAGTGGAATGGGTGTAGACTGATATATACTCCTAGAGACACTGGAGGAGTCAGTATACAGAAGGAGTGGCTCTGGGATCAACCTGTGTGCGGCACAGTAATTAGGAAAGTAAATAAAAAGCATTGTTCTTGGCATTTTAATGGTTCTGTACTAAAAGGCAATGGTAGAACAAGGGCAGCTACAATGGTGTCAGCCCATAGTGTAGAACTGTATTGCTGCACCACATGTTTTAACATAACAAAATCATTTTGGGTGTTTATTCTTCCATTAAGAAATGCAGTACAGCGTTGTACAGTACAAAGTTGCTGTCCTGGTATTTGCTTCAATGGCAAGTGGCAGGTCCAGAAACACCCGTACTGTCATATTTGTTGTCTGGTTCTAGCCTGGCTGTCTCTCTGTGCTTGCTTAAACTGTGTTTATTGCCGGTGTGCTTCTTATTGCACCATCCCATGACACTTAGTCACCAGACTAGCATTTCTGGCTGTGTGAATTATAAGGAAGGTATAGCAAATATGATAATTGTTGCATTTGGTAACACACCCACACGCTTGTTTGTTTTCTCCTTGTTGTTGGTTGTACAGCTCCTGCTAGGCTTCAGGTTTCCATAGTGGGAATGTGTGGTCCATGAAACTCCATACACGAATAATCTCGGTGCAGGATCAGCTGTTTCTAATTGGTAATTCGGTACTTGACTAAATGTTGACCTACATTTGCAAGGATTACTTTGAACTAATACTGCCATCAAGCACGGTATGCAAGTCATCGCAGGAAGAGCACTTCAATAGTTGGTACAGTCGCCAGCCTCCTAATTTATACCTGGCCAATAGACCATATGAACAGCTGGTTAGATTTTTTTCTCAAAGTCTTATTTATTTATTTATTTATTTATTTATTTATTTATTGTTTTTACATTTAACTGAAATGAGATTTCAATAGTTCACTGGAACAATGCTGACTTGAAAAGACCTGCTTTCAGTGAAAATAAAAAATATAAACACCCTCTGTAATTGTGATACAATAATATGAGACCCGCTTTTTTAAAGGGTGTAACCCATCTGTTTTTAGATTATTATAATAAATTGTTTTTTTTCTTCTTTTTACATGAGATCAAATACTTAAAGAAAAATCAATGAAACATCTGAAGAAATTCCATAAAGGAACTGGAAGCAGCAATCTTAAAGGAATGGCCACATATCCAAGAAAAAAAGAATAATTTTCAAATCATTTTTTAACAATTAAATAATAATAACCAGTTGCTTCCTGGCAGTGCTATTGGAGGTATTTCTGACAGTCAAAACCAAGTGGTGTCAGAAGTGTTAAATAATGCTGATATGATTTTGTGTTCTTATATATATATATATACATATAATTTACCGGTGTTAAAAAATCACCTACCATTGCACCATTGCTGTAATAAGCACATACCTTTTAAAAATGATTACAGTATTTGTAAAATGGGTTCCAGACTAACTAGACCATATAAGATACAGCTCATATCAAGATGCTCCTGAGTCCAGTAAAAGGTTCATGAAAACAATAAACGTTAAATAGGCACATGATTGAAAGGAGTACATAGCTGCACATACATATCAATCTCTCTCTCTTTCTCTTATCATGTGTTTAACTTTGTTTTTTTGGAGGGGTGCCATTTTTACATTTTTTAAAATTTTTGTTCTTTTTTTTTTTGGTTATGTGGGTTCCTTTAATTTGAGATACATGGCTACTGTAGTGATCCGGAGGTCAACATTTTGGATCCAAACATAGCCCTCGACCTTCCCCTGGATGAAAGAGGAGGTCATGCAAAGTTTGGTTGCACTGGCTCCTGCAGGGTCCGAATGCATGAAGGAACAGACAGACAGACACACTTTCTTCTTTATATATTAAGATATGCATCTACTTTATAATGTATACATTTTTCAAACTCCATAGTTCACACAAACTTTAAAATTTCTAAAAATTAAAATAAATAAATCGCAAAAAAACGTCAGGGTCCCAGGCTAAAAGGACACATAGTATTTTTTTTTTCTAATTATAACTTTTTGAAGTTAATTCATATTGTTGTACCAGTCTGGGCTAATATCCAACCAGTGACCCTGAACTGAAAGACATTGTGCTCTAATGCAAATCCACTTAGAAGGCAGCAAGCCCCCTGGATAGGAACAAATACAATACTTAGTTAAAAAATATTTAACTCTAGCTATTGTTCGTTTATGAAATAGCCATTGATCGTGCACACCAACGAACAAGTAAAAACTTGTTACAGATAATGTTCTCTCTGGCTCGAATCTGTGTACTTTGTACACCATTAATAAGTCCAGTGAAAAAAAAAGTCTAATTTTGCTTCATAAAGTCGAAGGAAACCAGCTGAATAGGGCTGCTACGATTAAATCGAAAATCGATTTTTCAATCGATTCCATTGCTCAGTATATACATTGAGATAAATACTGGCTAATCAATTAAATAATTACATTTCTGTATCGCGCATAGTTAATAACATAACGAAACTGCACCCAATCTGCCTTGTTATTTACAGTATTTCCGCCAAAGTCAAGCAGTGGGCCTGCTCTTCTTTTCCTGTTGAAGTGTTAACTAGCATCTGATTTGCTGGTCCCATCCTCACTCTCAGTGAATCCTTTTTGAACATGCTCAGAATAATGTTTTTACGATGGATTTTTCAAACCAGGCTGCATGCTCCGTCTGGGATTCCTGATTGATGACCACATATAGTCGATGTAAGTACAATCAGTGCTGTCCACAGCTGATAAAACTCCTACAGAACCATGTGCAAAGCTGTATTACAGTTACTTACCCCTCGCATTCC
Organism: Acipenser oxyrinchus oxyrinchus; assembly: GCA_030684275.1. Taxonomy (NCBI): domain Eukaryota; kingdom Metazoa; phylum Chordata; class Actinopteri; order Acipenseriformes; family Acipenseridae; genus Acipenser; species Acipenser oxyrinchus. The sequence continues at coordinate 90,972,142 of CM060248.1, read as the reverse complement.
ATTGTTGTGCACAGGCTTTTACTGAACAGCAATGATATTAAAATAATCAGTCGGTGGGAGGGTGGGGCAGCGAACATTTCTGTGGGCGGTACATTCATCAATATTTTTTCGATCATATTTTGTGCGCCCAATTAATCGATTGCTATTTGAAGGCTTAACTGACAACTCTACTGCTGAATAATGTTACGTATACATAATGTATACTTAACAAATAACTGACAGAAATTGAAAAATGTGACATTTCAAAATCCAAATTGAAGACACATGATTTCCGAAAAGATGTCACAAATCTTGCCAAATGTTACTCAATTAGAAATAATCAAACGGTGACAATGAGAAGTTGTAATGAGTAGACTTAAGCTATATAAGCATGATTTTTACTTAGATTTTGTAACTTCAGAGCAAGCCATGGGGAAGAGCCATACTTCCTCAGAAACACACTCAGCCATCAGTGCACTTCATTAGGAAGGTCCCTGAATGGCGTGGCTTTGGCGCTCGCGGGGTTGGGGAGGTGGGATCCGGCTTAGACCGTTTCTCCTCACCAGGCAGCGAGTGAGCTTGGGGGCGGAGATTTGCTGGGCTGGTCTTTGGCCTCTAGAGGCCGGTAGCCTGCAGACATTCGCTCTCGAGTTCCTGGTGTAAAAAGACACTGATTGGCCCGTGGGATCGGAGGACGCCCACTGAGCCTCGGCTCCCTGAGCTGTGTGGGGAATCGCCGCGGTGAAGGAGAAACAATAATAATTATTATTATTATTATTATTATTATTATTATTATTATTATTATTATTATTATTTATTTCTTAGCAGACGCCCTTATCCAGGGCGACTTACAATCGTAAGCAAATACATTTCAAGTATCATAGTACAAGTAATAATACAATTAAGAGCAAGATAAATACAATGACTTTAGTTCAAGCAAGTACAAGTGTGACAAAATACAATTCAATAATACAGCAGATAAGTGTCAGTGATAGTTACATCAGGATATGATTAAATACAAAATACTACAGATTAAACACTTGGCAGATTACAGTACTCTGAAGTACAGGATTACATGCAGTAAAATAGGGGGTAGATAAGAGCAAGTAAAGCGCATTTAAGGAAGGGTGATAAGTGTCCCAGGGGAAGAACAGAGGAGTTCTACAGGTGCTTTCTGAAGAGGTGAGTCTTGAGGAGGCGCCGGAAGATGGTCAGGGACTGGGCAGTCCTGACATCTGTAGGAAGGTCATTCCACCACTGCGGGGCGAGGGTGGAGAAGGAGTGGGCTCTGGAGGCAGGGGAGCGTAGAGGAGGTAGAGCCAGTCTTCTAGTGCAGACGGAGCGGAGAGGTCGAGTGGGGGTGTAGGGAGAGATGAGGGTCTGGAGGTAGCTGGGTGCAGTCTGGTCAAGGCATCTGTAGGCTAGTACAAGAGTCTTGAACTGGATGCGAGCGGTGATCGGGAGCCAGTGGAGTGAGCGGAGTAGTGGAGTACCAAGGCCTAGACCAGGAGCTGGGTGGCGTAGTTGGTGAGGAAGGGTCGGATTCTTCGGATGTTGCTCAGGAAGAATCGGCAAGTGCGTGCCAGAGTGGAGATGTGCTGGGAATAAGAGAGGCAGGGGTCCAGGGTGACTCCGAGGTTCTTAGCGGAGGAAGAGGGAGAGAGTGTGGTAGATTCCAGAGGAACAGAGATAGAGAGATCAGAGGAGGGGGGAGGAGGAGGAGGAGGGAAAGAAAAGGAGGTCAGATTTAGAGAGGTTAAGTTTGAGGTGATGCGAGTGCATCCAGGAGGAGATAGCAGACAGACAGGTAGAGATACGGGAGGGGATGGTGGAGTCAGAGGTGGGGAAGGAGAGGAAAATCTGAGCATCATCAGCATAGAAATGGTATGAGAAACCATAGGATGCGATGAGGGGGCCCAGGGAGCGGGTGTAAGGAGAGAACAGGAGAGGACCCAAGACTGACCCTTGGGGGACTCCTGTTGAGAGAGGGCGAGGTGTGGAGGTTGCTCCACGCCAGGTTACCTGGTAAGTGCGGTTGGAGAGGTAGGAGGAGAACCAGGCCAGAGCAGTGCCAGAGATTCCCAGGTCAGCGAGACAGGATAGTAGAACAGAGTGATCGACAGTGTCAAAGGCAGCAGAGAGGTCGAGGAGAATTCGGCCCATCTTGCTTGTTTGGTTGTTAGTATTATTGATCCCAGAATCTCATCAAGCAGCTTCTTGAGGGATCCCAGGGTGTCAGCTTCAGCAACATTACTGGGGAGTTTGTTCCAGACCCTCACAATTCTCTGTGTAAAAAGTGCCTCCTATTTTCTGTTCTGAATACCCCTTTATCTAATCTCCTTATGTTAAGTTATGTTAAGGATACAACACAATTTTTAAAAAGACTTGAATCAATAAAACACAACCTTCCAGAGAATACAATTTTATTTTGCATGGATGTAAAATCCTTGTACCCAAGTGTCCCTCGTAAAGAAACTTTAGAAGCTTGTCAAAAAGCACTAGATAATAGACTAGATAAATCAATACCAACAGCAGAAGTACTGAACATGATCAACGTAGTTTTAGAAAACAGTTATTTTACATTTGTTGATAAGAATTACAAACAAAACGATGGTACAGCAATAGGATCTAAATTAGGAATGCATTTTGCCAGTACATACATGGGAAAATGGGAAGAACAATTACTTAGAAAATCGGAAAGAGAACCTTTAGAATACATTCGGTTTGTAGATGATATTTTTGGGATTTGGACACATGGAGAAGAATCTCTCTTCCAGTTTCATAAAATAGCAAATGAAATACACAGTAATATTAAGGTGGACCTTCGATGGACAAGGAAAGAAATAGAATTTTTAGATACCATAGTAAAACTTGAAGAAGGTTCAATTGAGACTGACCTCTTCTGTAAACCTACTGACATGCACCAGTATTTACACATGTCCTCTGCACATCTGATACACACTAAAAGGGCAATCCCAAAGGGTCTAGGAATAAGAATACGAAGAATATGCTCAAAAGAAAGTGACTACAGTATGTAAAACAAAGAAATGTATTAAAAACAAATCTTAAAAAAAGAGGATACAAAGAAAGAATTATAGAGACGGAGTTAAGAAAAGTGGATAAACTAAAAAGAGATGATCTACTAGATTATAAAACTAGAGATAAAAAGGTCAAAAGAGTCCCATTAATAATGACTTACTCTAAACTTTTGCCCAATATTTCTAAGATAGTTTGGAAACACTTATGGATTCTACATAATTCAGAAAAATTAAAAAGTATTTCTTAAGGCCCCAGTTGTAGCATTCAAAAGAGAAGCTAATTTAGGTGATATTTTAGTTCACAGTAAACATAAAAGAATAATTGACAAAATAGGTTCTACTGAACATGTGCACCAGTAGATGTAAAGTGTGTAAATACATAGATAAAAGTAAAAATATAATTAAACATAAGAACACCACATATCCACTAAAAACTAATACCTACTGTAAAAATAGCAATGTTGTTTATGGAATAGCCTGTGAAAAATGTGATGAAATCAAATATGTTGGAGAGACTGGAACTACTTTATATAAACAAATTCAGAACCACCTTTCATTAATTAGAAATAAAAATGAATGAACCAATAGTACAGCACTTCACCAGTCAAGGACATGACATAAATGATGTAAAGTTTGTAGTATTAGAACAGCTAAAATTAGACAATGCGACATATAGAAGAATAAAAGAAAGTAAATGGATAAATAGACTGAATATGATTATGCCAGCAGGACTCAACAGAAAAGAATGAACTAATTAACTTCAATAGATATATAACATTTAAATAAATAAACAAAGTTTGTTCAAAAGTTGTGCATGCTGATGCGCTGGGGAGGCCAAATCTAGACTGATCCTCAGAGCCAGCATTGCATGATATAATAAAAATATAAATTTATATAAAGTAATGTTAATTAGAATTAATACAGATTCAAAGATAGAAGTAAAAATGTCACAATATATAGAACAGCATTACATCATGTAAGAATAAATCATAGATTTGAATGTAAACAATAACAAGTAGTTGTCATGCCGTCAGAAACCTATAAATACCTCCAATGTTTTGATTCAAACACAGGCTCCCTTGAGAAAGATATGTGCAACATATCGAAACGTTGAGCAGCTGGCTCTTTGAGCTATATATATATATATATATATATATATATATATATATATATATATATATATATATATATATATATATACAGTACTGTGCAAAAAGTTTTAGGCAGGTGTGAAAAAATGCTGTAAAGTAAGAATGCTTTCAAAAATAGACATGTTAATAGATTATATTTATCAATTAACTAAATGCAAAGTGAGTGAACAGAAGAAAAATCTAAATCAAATCCATATGTGGTGTGACCACCCTTTGCCTTCAAAACAGCATCAATTCTTCTAGGTACACTTGCACAAAGTCAGGGATTTTGTAGGCATATAGTCAGGTGTATGATTAAACAATTATACCAAACAGGTGCTAATGATCATCAATTCAATATGTAGGTTGAAACACAATCATTAACTGAAACAGAAACAGCTGTGTAGGAGGAATAAAACTGGGTGAGGAACAGCCAAACTCAGCTAACAAGGTGAGGTTGCTGAAGACAGTTTACTGTCAAAAGTCATACACCATGGCAAGACTGAGCACAGCAACAAGACACAAGGTAGTTATACTGCATCAGCAAGGTCTCACCCAGGCAGAAATTTCAAGGCAGACAGGGTTTCCAGATGTGCTGTCCAAGCTCTTTTGAAGAAGCACAAAGAAACGGGCAACGCTTGAGGACCGTAGACGCAGTGGTCGGCCAAGGAAACTTACTGCAGCAGATGAAAGACACATCATGCTTACTTCCCTTCGCAATCGGAAGATGTCCAGCAGTGCCATCAGCTCAGAACTGGCAGAAAACAGTGGGACCCTGGTACACCCATCTACTGTCCGGAGAAGTCTGGTCAGAAGTGGCCTTCATGGAAGACTTGCGGCCAAAAAGCCATACCTCCGACGGCAAACAAGGCCAAGCGACTCAACTATGCACGAAAACACAGGAACTGGGGTGCAGAAAATGGCAGCAGGTGCTCTGGTCTGATGAGTCAAAATTTGAAATATTTGGCTGTAGCAGAAGGCAGTTTGTTCGCCGAAGGGCTGGAGAGCGCATACGAATGAGTGTCTGCAGGCAACAGTGAAGCATGGTAGAGGTTCCTTGCAAGTTTGGGGCTGCATTTCTGCAAATGGAGTTGGGGATTTGGTCAGAATTAATGGTCTCCTCAATGCTGAGAAGTACAGGCAGATACTTATCCATCATGCAATACCATCAGGGAGGCATCTGATTGGCCCCAAATTTATTCTGCAGCATGACAACGACCCCAAACATACAGCGAAAGTCATTAAGAACTATCTTCAGCGTAAAGAAGAACAAGGAGTCCTGGAAGTGATGGTATGGCCCCACAGGGCCCTGATCTCAACATCATCGAGTCTGTCTGGGATTACATGAAGAGAGAGAAGCAACTGAGGCTGCCTAAATCCACAGAAGAACTGTGGTTAGTTCTCCAAGATGTTTGGGCCAACCTACCTGCCGAGTTCCTTCAAAACTGTGTGCAAGTGTACCTAGAAGAATTGATGCTTGATGCTGTTTTGAAGGCAAAGGGTGGTCACACCAAATATGGATTTGATTTAGATTTTTCTTCTGTTCACTCACTTTGCATTTAGTTAATTGATAAATATAATCTATTAACATGTCTATTTTTGAAAGCATTCTTGCTTTACAGCATTTTTCACACCTGCCTAAAACTTTTGCACAGTACTATATATATATATATATATATATATATATATATATATATATATATATATATATATATATATATATATATATATATACTATGTGTGTGTGTGTATATGTGTATATATATATATATACCTTTAAAAGTTTAACCCTATTTTTGTTGAGCATCTCCAGCTGTTCTTTTTTTTATATTAGTTAATACATTGGTGTCTATATATTAACTAAACATTAACAAAAATGAACCTCTGTTAATATGTAAGCAATATAGTTGTTAACTGTTAATTAACCTCAAAACATGCCCATTAAATAAAGCATTTTTTTTTCAACAGACTACAATGATCTGTGTCTCCTGCTGAGCAACGAAAACAATTGCAACATCCTATCAGAATACTGATTAAGCAGTAATTTAAAAGCACATCCCATTCTGAGAATATACAGCGTCTTCAGTTTCAAATACGTATAAAAAAAATACATATTATAAACTAATATGTAGTTTCTAGGATGTTTCTTATGGAATAAACACTGTCGTCTTGTACGGTCTTAAACTGAGGAGACGCTAGTCTACATGTTGCCAGACAATGTAGAACGCAATCTGTTGCTCCTACGTCATTCTAAAGTAAACCCAGATATATTTATATTTACGAGCCCCCGAAACCCAGATTGAAACTGCTTGCATATACATATATAAAAAAAACGACATCACGAAAGCCTTTAATTGAACTGAAACATAGTTAACATTATTATGACGCAACGTGTCAAGCTGCAGATAACCCAACCTATTCACCATCTGTGTCAGTTTTTACTGATCTGTACTGAAACAGAAACATACTCTCTCTCTCTCTCTCTCTCTCTCTCTCTCTCTCTCTCTCTCTCTTTGTCGTACTTTAAGTTAATGTTTTATCTTATCCTTTGAGATATATTGGCTCTTCTTGTCTTATCAGGTTCATTTTGTTTACCTTCAATTATTTAAACCGTGGTGCAGTTACAACTAAAATATAAATGGCTTTAAGCTATTTCATTTTATTGTTAATGGAGACCAGCAATGTGTATACCAGTTAACTAATAACTTTAATATCTGTATATATATACAATAGCCACATTGGAAAAAATTGATCATGAGACTTTCCCTGACTATATCCCATGACTTTTCTCATGACTTTTCATTGGTTGGCTAATCCTATGATGTAATGTTGTTTCTATAAAATCAACTCTCCTTTGATGAAGTTGCTTGCAACAAAGTGGCCCGAAACTTTGCATGTCTCTTTCTACAATTAAATCTCCTTTTCTACAGTGTTCTGGCAACACGTAGACGAGTGTCCCCTTGGCTTTATGATAATACACCATACATATATATTTGTTTTAATTTGTGAAAGGTGAACAACAATGGCACAGATTACAGTCAGGTATAGTGCCAGCAGCCACTGTGAGAGCTCTGCAAGAGGGTGCCACAGCTCTGACACCCACTGCCTCTGCAGCAGTGACCGCCAGTTAAGCTAAACGGCATGTTGTTTTTTGTTTGGGTGCTTTTATTTTCTGCATTTTTTTCTTCTTTCTATTAATATAATAAAGGTCATGGATGAGAAATTTGGTAGAATTTTGAGTGTGGGAGTTAAGTGTACTGTACCCGCGGTTTATGTCCATTTGCTTCAAATCGTCAGAAATTCAAGACATAAGCTTTCTCATTTCTGAGGCACGACTCCTGATCTTCCTGAACACTTCAATCTGCCCACAGAGAAACTAGAGTCTGCACTTCCTCAGGGTCCCAAGTGTGTACTTTTCTCTCATCACACACGCTGCCCACTAGATTGTTTGTTCTTTGACTTTCTGGAGTGTACTGACTGATGCAACGTAATGACGAAAATCGCAGCTGGATTAGACGTCTTGTGAGGTTGGAGTTTCACAGTTTGGTTCTCGCTCGGCTCGACAAATAGCCAGTGGAGAACCACCCGTACCTGTACCGTACCGAGCCCTCACGGGTCGTATGTGCCAGTGGAGAAGGGATATAAATGGCCAAATAAAGTGAAGGCACTCTAGAACGAAAAGCCCTCACACCATAGCCTTTTAATCAAGTTATTTAAATCACCAAGGGAACGTGATTGACAGATCTCAGAGTATGGGTTTACCAGTTGGTAAGGAATAAGTATCTCACACAAACAGGCAGGACCGAAACCATGGATAGCAGAAGTGAGCCTATGTAGGGAAACTGGGGAAATGTGACAGGTAGACTTGGTATGTGTTAGTGTTCTGGTGCAGAACTAGCTGCAGTCTATTCAGGGAGGCTGACTGTGGGCGGACGAGAGCGGGTCCTCATCCCGCAGGCTCAGTCCATCTCACATCTGCCTGTGTCTGAGTGCCTGAGCGTGCACCAGACAGGCTGGCAGTGTTTAGGGAGAGGTTTAAATATTATTTCCAATGCACAGCTCAGCAACCCAAGGTTGGCCACAAAAACAATGATCTCTTTCTGTTCCTCTGCCTTGGTCAGAGCTCTGCACTTTTACAAAGAAGACAGGCAGATGTTCAGTTTCTTTTTTATTTTTATTTGGTGGCATCGTTCTCTTCCAGGAGATCCGAATGCCTGTGGTCTCTGCTGCTCCAGACAGCTCAGTTCTCCATTATCTCCATTCAAAGAGGGGAAGGTAGAAGCCTGAAATACAAAGTAGACGTTATGAAAGTGTGCTGCTTTTATGATGGAAAAGCACAGCAAAGTATACAGAGTACATAATACACAGGCACGGTGGTATATATCAGCGATGTAGGGCAGTAACCATGTCATAGTGCAGTAAACACTTCCCGTAGCATTGTCGTGATAAATGGCCAAATACTGTGAAAATGCAGGGGCGTTTTTAATGTGGGTTTGTAACCCAAGGTAACATTTTTAACCCCACAGTACATTTTGTCAATTGTAACTAATAGATAAGGATGGACGGTAAAGAGAACTTCACTTCACAATTAATTCTAGCCTGTGCTGACGACTCATTGGATAAGATACATTCCATCATGGACTGAGCCGTACTGTTACATACTCTGCTTTCTTTGTATCTCTGAATGTTCAGCCAAGACTGATGCAGGACATATTGCTGCAGTAAGCAAGCTGTCTGAGTTGGGTAACAAATGCCCCATCTCACAAACTAGCACAGGCTGTTTAATGTTGTGGTTGGCCAGGGTAGACAGAGACAGATTTATGAAGGTATATTCAAAGTCAAACTTGCCCAATTTTTTGTAGAAAAATAGACTATTCAGCTATTCAGTGGCTCAGCAGGAGGAGTGGGGGTTGTAATAAGATTCTCTCTAGAACAGCAACAGATGCTTTTCAAAGTGCAGCTGCTCCCACAGAATTTGTACCTCCTTTTGTTTTAAATCTATAATCTGCCAATAAGTCAATGAATCCTGCACTCTTTTCACTCTGCAGGCCCGCCATGCAGCTACCTTCAGAGCTACAGCGTCGGAGGACCACGCAGCTCTGGGCTGCTTGCAGGCAGGCCCGCAGGCGCCATGCCAGTCTACAGGGGTCGCTGGTGTGTGGTGAGCTGAGGGCACCCTGGCCAACCTAAGCCCTCCCCACTGTCAGCAGTGGAATAGCCTGGATTCAAACCGGTGATCTCCAGGCTATAGGGCGCATCCTGCACTCCACACGGAGTGCCTTTACTGGATGCGCCACTCGGGAGCCCCACATTGGTAAATATTGAGTCACCCTTTTTATCAATCAGCATTTATTTCTAAATTGTTTAGTCATTCAGGGACATAATATACCTAAATGTTTATTATAAAATGAATGTGAGTTTAAATGATTAGTTAGTACACACATTTTCATATGAAAGCTGAACATTAATATCAGCAAACAACAACTAAGTTACAAGTGTTTCATGAAAAAATAATTGTAGCCAACTTTTTCACTAAAGTAATGTGATTTTGAAATGCCACTTTTTAATATATTTACTACTGCTTAATCTGATAAAAATTAAAAATTTTGGTGGGAATTGAACTTCGTCTCATGCCTCACAACGCACCCAAGGTGTGGTGATAGCTCATGATAACACACACCCTGTCATGGTAGCAGGTTGTGTGGCCTGGTGGTTAAAAAAAAAAAGGGCTTGTAACCAGGAGGTCCGAGGTTCAAATCCTGGCTCACTCACTGACTCGTGTGACCCTGAGCAAGTCACTTAACCTCCTTGTGCTCCGTCTTTCGGGTGAGATGTTGTTGTAAGTGAGTCTGCAGCTGATGCATAGTTCACACACCCTATACATATATATATATATATATATATATATATATATATATATATATATATATATATATATATATATCTCTGTAAGTCGCTTTGGATAAAGGCTCTGCTAAATAAACAAATAATAATAAATAACAGTCTGATACACTCTCTTCCTTACCTTCAGATATTTTTATGAAGTCACAAATTTAAAATATACAGTATATATATATATATATATATATATATATATATATATATATATATATATATATATATATATGTATTATTTATATATATATTTAAGTATTGATATTTCGTGCAGTCATCTCTCCTGACCTCCTCATGAGTTCACATTCACGTAACGACAGTTTGTTTTACTGTTCGCTAACGTTACCTACGGTGCAGGCCTTGGGTCGTGTAGGGAGAATTTATTATGATTGTTTATAAATGTGGCCCATCCTCTGAAACGTTAATAAAAGACCACAGTGAATAACAATGAACCGAGGAGATGCTGACTGCATAGGGTTATCGTTGTCTTAGTCTGATATTACTAAATATGTAGCGTCATCGTGATCAAGCAGGAAGGGGACAATGCAAAACAGGATGGCTTTAAGACACAGTTTCCTGTTCTCAGGCACTGAAATGACCTGCAGCAACGCAACATTTACCAAAGCCTTCTACTCCGTTTCCAGTAATCGTGACATTTCTAATATCAGCACAAATTTAAATACAGGAACATTGTTTGGCGGTTTTTTTTGGTTTGTTTTTTAGCCTACTTTCATTACCCAATAATTAAAATGATTTATTATAATTGTATATTTATTTTACTTTTTTTTTTCTAAATAAATATGTATTATCTTAAAATGTATTTTCTCTGCTGTTAAATAAAAATCTATTTTAAATCCTGTCACTTTAGTTTAAGGGTTTGGTTGAATGGAAAATAAAATAAAAACTATCCCTGTGCATGATTTAGTTTGTCTTCTGTTATTTATTTTTCTTAGCAGCAAAGTGGTTTGTTTTAAAAATGGCAATTTTTTTAAATTATTATGACATTTGCTGGGGTCCAGGTGTCACAAATTCCTTTTTTTTTTTTTTTCAGCTTGCACTCCTTTCTTCCTCTATACCCCATTTTTGGTCTGATTTTCTATGGTCTTACAGAATAATTTTTTAAAAAGAGGATGTCAGAGAACTGAACGCTGTTGGGACTCATATGCTACTGTTAAACTAATTTCTATCCCTGATGGAATGGGCCGTGCTGTGTGATGCATTGCTGTTGAGGATTGCAGACGAGCCCAGGTCTTTTGCATTGTGGTTAAGGTGCTCACTTGCGCTGCACAGGGTCGCAGATTCATGCCCAGTCTCCACCTTATTACATTGGTGCTGTCACCCGGATCTCAGCCGATCGCTGAGGTTTAAGTGTGGAAGAGTGTAACGGACAGTGTTGTGTGATGCACTGCCATTACGCATTCTGTCCCCTGTCGGTGAGATGAGATGAGGTTAAAAGCTCAAAAACCAGACTGCATAATCCCTGTGTTGTGTAAAAGCCAGTGATTTACACGCTAACACATACAGTAAATAAACAGACACACTACTGCTGAGCTCGTTTGAATGTTCCAGAAATGAAGCCTCAACTTAGGAATCAGGCTAAAAGCAAAGTGCAAAGTATATTGAAGTTAATATAAATGAACATATTTTAGATAGGGCTAATGTTAATGATTAAAATGTCATGCCTGGGTTTTAAATATGAAAGTGTCACCCAGGACCTGGTAATATTTAACTTTTCCCATCATTGCCTAAAACACAACTCATAAATGATTCCATGGCACCCTGTGACAGGGTGGAAGCCCTGCACATGGGAAATATGTAGTTTTATTGTATATTTTTGGGTTAATTGTTGTAAATAGATTGATTGAATTAATTGTTTAATTGCTGTGGCGCTCCACCGGGGATGATTACCATGGCGATCGCTATGATCGGGGCTGCTGCAAGGCCTGCCATTTTCACGGCCCCTTTGATTTATAGTTTGTTGTATTGTGTTTTATTTTTGGTGTTTCTACAGTCTTGTACTGTCCTCTGTGCGCTACCATTGCTGGTAGCGTCACATGACATTATTGTTTGTTTTTTTAAAATACTGAGCGTCGTGCTGGCGTGTTTCACTGCACTTCTTTGTCTCCGTGTCTCCATTCCGGGTCCAGTCTGCCTGCATCAGTGCGGGAACAGCATGTAAGAATGCCACAGACCCTTAGTGGTTTGTGATTGTAAATGCGCTTTCTACCTAGAAATAAACAGTATACTGTACACCAGGGGTGCCCAATCCTGGTCCTGGAGGGCCGATGCCCTCCTGGTTTTTGTTAAAACTGTACACTAAATTGATTAATTGGACCAATTAAGCTTCTAATAAGGGCTTGATTGGTCAAATTAAGTAATTTAGGGCACAGTTGCAACAAAAGCCAGGAGGGCATCGGCCCTCCAGGACCAGGATTGGGCACCCCTGCTGTACACCAAGCATCAGTTAATGTTTTCAGTCAGCACACTAGCTTGTCCTGCAGCCAGACTGTGTGATTGTGTAAGAGCTTGCATGGTGTGGAATAAGGTCAGCCAGGCTGAGCAATTTTCCATTTATGTCCATAAACAAAACCCAATCAGCTTAATCTTTGTAATGCCTTTGTAAAAATATTTGCAGTGAAGTTTTCAAAATATAAGATTAGCGTACATAGTAACGATATAATTGTGTGTTGTATAATGCACAATCATTTTAAATAGCAAATCCCGAAAGACTAGACCTTTACATAGGTGAGGCTTTATAATCAGCATGTGGCCTAGTGTAATCAACAAGATTACATTCGTTTCTCTCCAGGACTTTCCCCGTAACTACACAATGCTTGATGGGAAATCCTATGGTAAAACTGTAAGAAACTAAGACAAGCAGACAAACATTTCAGCTAGTGCGTTCTTTCATTTACTGAGGAAGTGACAAGCTGAAATGTTTGTCTTGACGTAGATTCTCTCTGTGACATACAGGTCCTAATGTCCTCTACATTGCCTGATACTATGGTACAGTTTGGGGGCAATCACATATAAAAAGGGACACTTTAAAAGGCGTTATTGCTTCCAATAGGGCCAACAGACATTTGGATGGTAGTCATTGCAGCTGCTGGGCCAATTCCAAGCTGAAAAAGTAAGTCTCCAACCATACAGTACTAGCTCAGTCACAGCCAACTGATCCGGTTTTTCCCACACCCCTGATGAATGAACTTGTATGATGTAGACTTGACAGATCAAGAAGGGTAGGCGGTTGAATGATAGACTGCAGGATTAATATGTCCTTGTGACACACTGCGCCCAGCACACCTTGAAGCAGCAGGGCACACCCAGGCTAGTCACTAACATAGCTACAGTACGTGACTGTCTCTTTGTCTATCCTATGATCTCATTGCTGGTTTCATGTTAACTGCATACCAGAAATGACAGAGAGTTGTATACAGTTGTAAAAAGGGTTTTTATTGATAGATATATTATTGACATATGGGTGTTAACAGATAAAATATTCCTTGCTCGGCTTTGTTTTAAATGTAGTGCTGGATGCTAGAGAATGTTTTTCACGTTTTATCATCAGATTGCTGAGCTCAATTATCACAGCGAAACCAGCTGCTACAAGACTCAGAAAGTAAACGCTTTCTGTAACAGGGCAATGCTTGGTGCTGATAGGTTGAAACAATAAGCATCCACCCTCACATGGCAATACTTTGTGCTAATTGGTTGAAACACTAAATGCCAGCCCTCACACAGCAATGCTAATTAGTTGAAACAGCTGATTCATGACAATATTACAGGCAGTGCAGATCAACCATACACTGCTCATATGTTAAGAGTACAGTTGTGTTTGGCCGCCAGCACCATTTTCTCCACAATTTAAAATGCCAATTTTTAATAAGCAGGACGAAGATGAGGACTCACATCCTCCGAAATGTGTGCTGTCAGCTGTCCGCTTCTTTTCACTCTGCAGGCCCGCCATGCAGCTACCTTCAGAGCTACAGGGTCGGTGGACCACGCAGCTCTGGGCTGCTTGCAGGCAGGCCCGCAGGCGCCATGCCAGTCTACAGGGGTCGCTGGTGTGTGGTGAGCTGAGGGCACCCTGGCCAACCTAAGCCCTCCCCACTGTCAGCAGTGGAATAGCCTGGATTCAAACCAGCGATCTCCAGGCTATAGGGCGCATCCTGCACTCCACACGGAGCACCTTTACTGGATGCACCACTCGGGAGCCCCACATTGGTAAATATTGAGTCACCCTTTTTATCAATCAGCATTTATTTCTAAATTGTTTAGTCATTCAGGGACATAATATACCTAAATGTTTATTATAAAATGAATGTGAGTTTAAATTATTAGTTAGTACACACGTTTTGATACAAGTTACAAGTATTTCATGAAAAAAATAATTGCAGCCAACTTTTTCACTAAAGTAATGTGATTTTGAAATGCCACTTTTTAATATATTTACTACTGCTTAATCTAAGTTAAAAAATAAAAGATTTTGGTGGGAACTGAACTTCATCTCATGCCTCACAACGCACCCAAGGCGTGGTGATAGCTCATGATAACACACACCCTGTCATGATAGCAGCTTGTGTGGTCTGGTGGTTAAAAAAAAAAAAGGGCTTGTAACCAGGAGGTCCGAGGTTCAAATCCTGGCTCAATCACTGACTCATTGTGTGACCCTGAGCAAGTCACTTAACCTCCTTGTGGTCCGTCTTTCGGGTGAGATGTCGTTGTAAGTGACTCTGCAGCTGATGCATATATATATCTGTAAGTCGCCTTGGATAAAGGCGCCTGCTAAATAAACAAATAATAATAAAATAACAGTCTGATACTCTCTCTTCCTTCAGATATTTTTGCATATCATAGGCTCCATGGTTAGGCGCCTATGATATGTATTTTAAAAGATACTCCACCTCCAGTCGTCATCAATCAGACATATCATATCGCCAGCTCTGCTGTTTTAAACAGATTTATAAAACGGCAGATCAACCAAAATGCAATATCCTGTACAATGAAGAAAGCATTACTCAAAACGTCCGACTATTTGACTTGGTTAGTTTTACATCATTTCAAGTCAACTGCTGTTCTCAAGTCTGTTAGGTTGGTTCTGCCGGGCGTCCCAATAGGGAATACATTGGGTTTTTTGTAATCCCTAATCTGGCACACGGTGAAGGTTAAAAATCCCTCCTGCACCTTTGTCTGGTTTGTTCATACCATAGTTACTTTTGATTGATCTGTAAAGTGGATCGCCATTGTTACTCTGTCTTGTTATCATCCTGCAGTACAGCATACATAACGAGCACTTGGCGGCCATCTTGATTATCTTATAGCTCTTTATTTAAGATATCTTACAGTAATGGATTTTAAGTTGTTTCAAATTATTTTGTTTTCAATGGTTTAAGTATCTCAAAAAAAGAACCATTACTGATGTATTATATTCTAATTCGATAGGTCTCTCAATACCGCTTTCCTGGAGACTGGCTGTTTACAGTTATAAAGTTGTAAAATATATCTATTCATGCCATCAGCACCCATGACATTTAATTTGCTCTGAAATCTCTTAAAATAGGTATATGTATCCTGCTTGAGGAGGCAGGATCATGAGTAAATTACTCACATGGTGCTACTGTGAGAACAGCATGCAGGATCATTTTAATGGCACACTGCAGAACTAAGTAGTGCAAACTTTACAAAGATCATGTAAACACAGTTTTGTGGGAAAACAGATAAGAAAAATGTGTACTAAAAAAGGAAGTGCTCTGAAGCGAGGTGGTACAAATGGAGGCCAGGACTGAGGGTCTTGCCCTGGGCTCGGTCACTATCTAGGAGTACAGTATGTCCAGGTATATGATGTTTCAGAATAAATAGCAATTTAGAAATCCCTCCCATTCCACACACACACACCCTCCTGCAGGGATCACACCTTCCCACAGCAGCGTAGCTCAGCGAAGCTCCCAGTCTATTCCCAGCAGGTACCCCAATAATAAAGGCAACAGGAAGATACCGCGCTGGGTGTGTTTTCTCCTGGCTGCCTGTAAGATATTTATGAGGTGACACTCAGCACCGCGTGCACCAAAGCAACCCAATTCAGTTCTGTCTTTCGCTTTTTATTCGGACACATTCCCCTTTCAATATATTTTTTATTTGTTAAGGCCTCGTCTGCCACTCTCCCCTTTCAGTTCTTCACAGTGGCCTTGTGGGATAATTTTGGTTTTTCTTCTGCTTTTAAGGTTTGCCTTGCTGGATGTTATTGTAAAATTCCAAAACATCCACAGCATGTAGCACATACTTGTACATCAATGATCTGTCCGTCACAAGTCCGTCATGATTTCTTTGAGAAAGGCTATTATTTGAGCTTATTTTATACTGGTCAATGCACAGTCCCTCGTTTTCATTAGTGGCTGCTTAGACAGTTCAGTGGTAATCAGCACGCATATGCTTGTAATCCCGATTTCCACCATATTTACAAACACATACCCCATACAAAGGAAAAAAATAGAATCCATTAAATGTAGGAATTACTCAATTATGAGCAATACATCACTCTGTAACTCGGACGAGTTAAAAAAAAAAAGAATGCAAGTGCAGCATTTCATTTCTGAAATTTCAGGACTAAATTCAATTGCCAATAATTTCGAATGCTAAAAAAGTCCAAATCAAGTTTACTACAGGAACCTTTCTTCACAATCCATACAGTTAAAGGACCTTTTGGTGGTGGGCTCTGACTTATGAGCAAGTCTTTGGTGTTTTAAAATGCACAGTCTCAGTAGTGGTGACTAATCTTACATTGAAATGGCTTGTGCTTTACCAGTTGCACCTGCTGGTACTTCTTAAACCAAGTACCAAGACAATCCCATTCCAATTTCCCTGTACTACTGGTTATAGTATAAAACATGATCTAGTGTTATCCATAGTTACATGTATATTTAATCGTATATTACACAATGTAGTCATATATTCTCCAAAATATTACAAAATGCCCTGAAATGCACTGTTAGATCCCAGCATAACTATTGCTCCTGGGGAGCAGCGCCATCTGGTGGCTACACAGGGAACTATGCTGGTACCTTAAATGCAGTTTATCCAGAAGGGCAAAGTCAGCTCTAACATTGTCTGGTGCTTGAAGGACTGCCAACAGAAATGTCATTCCCAGTGCAAGTGATTGGGATAGTGCTAAATAACTATCAATAGCAAGGGTGGAACAGACGGAATACAGGTGATGGGCACATTCAGTGGCCATGTGGCTTGTGGCTGTAGCACAGCAGTTTGCAAGGGTTACTTTCAGAAGCAGGGTCTACTATTGCTGTAGGCAGTAGCAGGGAAATTATATGTTCAAATATTAGTTACATTATTGGCAAGCAGGGTTTTTTTTATTTCTTTCCCAGGCGTGTGTTACTTTTGTTTAGTACAAACAAACTGGACAGTCAATAAGATATGATTTGAAAGATACACTACAGGCAAAAGTCGTAAAAGCAAACACCCAGGGACCTGTCTGTTGCAAAAATGGACTTGATGGTGGATATAATTACCAGGCATTTAATTTGATTTTGTACTCTTTAAATGAGTCTAAAAAGTTGCAGTAACAACATTAACCTTCACATGTGACACCGATTAGTTTATCCATTCCTAAAAATAGCATGAAATGCACATTCGTTTGGCTGGAGCTGTTTTAGACATAATTAATCAGCTCAATAATGTATGTGCGTGATTATCACTTGCAATACATATACATGCCACAAGATGTCACACTTGAACTTCTGTAAACTGGAAGGACATATATATATATATATGTGTGTGTGTGTGTACCGGTACTGGTATATATATAAATTAAATCATTCATTCATTCTAATGCCTGTAACGTATTATTAGCAGACCTGCAAACTTCCATGTGAAAAAAGTAGTTCAACGACCTTTTGATTTTTTGGCAAGAAAAATAGAGTAAGATATTTAAATGACAGGAAATCTAAAAGAAAATGTCCTAAAATAATTTCCTCAAATATGCCATGAAATAATATACCCAAGAGTCAAATACCCAATGATAGATGTTTAAAAGTAACGTTGATATGGTAGCAGAAGATCAGTGCCACGAGGATGAGTATGGAAGTAAAATATTAAAAGAGAGAGAAAGATGGCAATTGCTTTTTTAGGTGTTTGAGTGGGGTTTTGTATGAAACACAAGACGATCATAGATTAGTAAGGGGGAATATTACTGAACACATGAGCAGAAATGAAAATAGATACAAATGTTAACTTGGTGAGGATTACAAAGAACACATGGAGAAAATGAAATGAAGCAGTGGTGGCAGAGAGGCCTGGGCTACAGAGGCAGAAGCTGTTGCTGCTGTAGATGTTATAAATAGACCAATACATGTTTACTGAAATGTTGTATGCTTTAAATATGAAGGAACAGAAACTTCCGATCCATGTAATGGAGCGCCAATTAATAAATTTAAGTTAATTATACTTAAATGTAAAAGCAATAAATACATATCAAAAATATTGACTACAAAGAATCAGTCAAGCTAAAAAAAAACCAAATACATACACACACAAAAAAGAATGCAGAATAGGGATTTAGGAAAAGCATCAAACAATATTAGTAATGAAGAAGTAACTAAAAATCGAGTGTACACAAGTAAGAATATCAAAGTTAAAACAAACAAAGAGAAGATCACGAAGGATCATGAAGTGGACACAGTATTTAATTTATCTGCTAAAACAGCCTCACAGAAAGCATTACTATGTAAGGGGCTCAAGTTTGTTCCAGCAAGAAGATACATAAATAAGGATGAGTTAATAACAGAATTAAAAGAATGGGAAAGACAAATGAGGCCAGCGGAATACTTTTATAATGAAACACACACAGAATCTGAATATGTGCGTGAACATGGAATACAAATTAAAAGAAAGCACCATTCCAGAGGGACAAAACAAATGGTTAGACATTCATATTGAAGTACTTAGAAACGAACTAATAACAGGCCTAAGAAGTAAAGGTAAACTAAATTTAACTAAGAATGAAGAAAAGCTAAAGGAATTCATAGAGGATGGTGATATTATTATAAGACCAGCAGATAGATGTTCTGGGGTGGTAGTAATGAACAAAGATGATTATATAAAAGCAGTAGGGACTGAATTGAAAAATATAAATACATATGAAGAAGAAAAAAATAATAATAATAACTGCATAATAAAATAAGTATGAATTTTGGCATATAGATTTATATAAATATGGGTTTGTATCGAAATAATAAAAACATGTCATGCTTCTGCAAAGTCCAGAAGAGGTAACCCAAAAATGTACAAAGAAACCCCCAATGTGATTGATTGTTAACACAACTGATAACCCAACATATGTTATTGCGGAAATAGCTGTAAGGCACCTGCAGCCACATGTTGAAAGCTTACCTAGCTGTGTTAAAGATACAACACATTTTCTGAAAAGGATTAATATCATAAAGGTTAAACTACCATTTTATTTTGCATGGATGTAAAATCCCTGAACCCCCGTGTTCCCAGTCATGAGGTTCTGGAAAATAGAGATAAGAACATGATACCTATGGAAGAAATATTAAATATGATCAACATAGTCTTAGAAAACAGTTATTTTACATTTGGAAATATAATAATAATAATAATAATAATAATAATAATAATAATAATAATAATAATAATAATAATCTTTATTAAATACGGCACCTTTAAAGGCAACATTTCAAAGCGCTTTACAAACAAACAAAACAAAAAATAAAAACAGTCATAAAAATGCCTTTCTATAAAGGTAGGTTAAGCCAGAGCTCAGGGAGTCATTTCAAATATTTAACACCAAGGGACTAAGATTTGCAAGACAAGAACGAAAAAGAACAAAGGGAATAGGATCCAGGAAGCATGACATGGGAGGAGTCACAATTTGCAAACACGTATACGGGCAAATGGGAAGAAATGTTATTGAGTAAACTAGACAAGAAACCACTAGAATACATTATGGGGATGACATTCGGAATATGGACACATGGAGAAGAATCTCTTGTACAGTTTCATAAATTGGCAAATTATATCCACCCTAACATTTCAGTGGATTTAAGGTGGACAAAATCTGAAATTGAATTCTTAAGACACCTTGTTTAAACTTGACCAAGGATCTATTAAAACAGATCTTTACTTGAAACCTACTGATATGCATCAGTACCTACATATGTCATCTGCACATCCTATCTATACTAAAAGAGCAATTCCTAAAGGGCTGGATATCAGGATAAAAAGAATCTGTTCTGATGAAAATGACTACAAAAAACAGAGAAAGGAAAAATAAATCTTAAGAAAAGAGGATATGAAGAACAAATTACTGAGAGAGAATTGAGAACAGTTGACAAACAATAGGAATAAACTTCTTGATTATAAGAAAGGGGAAGAGAGTAAATTATTACTCAACACTTCAAAAATTGTTTGGCAGCATTTACGTATACTTCATAATTCAGAAAAAATGAAAAAAAGCACCGATGGTATCTTTTAGAAGGGATGCAAATTTAGCTGACATTTTAGTCAATAGTAAACATAAAGGGATCATAGAAACATTAAGGGACATTGAAACCTGTAAAAGCACAGGTAGTGTGCAAATATACTGGTAAAGTGAAATCGCAAATAAAGAAAATAAATATTCAGTCTTAAAGAATCCGTCATGCAAGGACAGCAACCTTGTATATGGTATTTTTTGCAAAATAAAATATATAGGAGAGACAGGTACATCATTATATAAAAGAATACAGAAATACCTATCAAATATAAAAAATAAAAAAGTAAATGAAGCAATAGTTCAGCACTTTACAAGGAACAGACACACCATGGATGACCTAAAGGTTGTGGTTTTAGAAAAAAATAAAATTAGATAATGTACAGTATAGAAGAATAAAATAAAATAAATTGATAAATAGACTAACCATGATGCCTGAAGGTTTAAATAGAAATGAACAGTAGATTGTTATATCATTAGCTATATAGTGAATGACAAAACAAAGACATTAGATTTAAAGAGAAATAAATGTGTGGTTACCATGGCATCAAAAACCTATAAAAACATCCAATGTTTGTTTTCCAATACACTTTCCCTTGACAAAGGTATGTAAAACATACCGGAACATTGGGAAGTTGGCTCTTTGAGCAAACACACACACACACACACATTTTATATATATAGTGACTACATTCACTTTCTTTTTAAGGTGTGATTCTACTGGACTAAATTATCTGCATGTGTATTTACTGTATCTTTAAAGATTCTTTATTTTACAATTTCCAGGTTTATCAAAAATAATTGATAACTAGAATAATAAAGCCCGCTCAAACCCATTTATACAATACACCACAGGAGCAGAGTGGCTTTCTCTGTGGATATTATCGTTAAGCTGGAGTTGCCATGGTGAGCAGGCTAAGCCATCCCACAGAGACTGCTGGAAACGACAGCCAGAAACTGCACCTGCTTGACACCGGCAATACAATCTGGATACTCACTGACTGGAGTCTGACTTATATATGTCAATGCACGGACTGTGGTGTTTAATACAACGTAGCGTCTTGCGTCTTAACCCTTCAATCGGTGTACAGCAATTGGCTGAAGACTCTCAAGATACAGTACATCATCAATCATAACCTTGTATATGACTTGTGTTCTGTGCTTGCAGAAAGAAGTACAACAGGGCTGGACTCTGAAGGCATAATCACCGAAGGCTCATGTATCTATCAAATTACTTAGACGTAAAGTAAAGGGTGCATCTAGTCATGAGGTGCCAGTTGTCTCAAAGTACTGTCAAGGTCTCCTCTCGTTAGAGCTATTCGGTGACAAGTGCTTTGGACTTATTTCAGGATTTTGCTGTTTCTGGCTAGGACTTCCGGCTGTGGGGCCTTTGTGACATTTGCTTATTCAAATGTGTTGCGTCAACGTAAGATAACAGGATATGGATTCTCAATGCAGGTACCTGGGTCCCCGAGGGTCTCACCTGGTAAAGGCACTGATGAATGCCCACTGCCCTTTAGTTCTCCTGAGCTACTGCAAGGAATTACTGTGGTGAGGGAGCATAACTGGAGAGTCTAAATTGAGGAGAAAATCAGGTACCTTTAGATGCAGCCACACAACATTTAGAAAGTGGAAACTCAAAAGACTGGAAGCATGTCTCCACCTTTTCTTGAAAGAGAAATGTATTTTTTTTATTGTATATACAAGACATTACAAACTAACAGTATCTGAGATCCTCACACGGTTTCATACATCATTTATGGAAATGAACAAGCATTTACAAAATAACAAGCTTTGAATAAATAGTATCGCCAGTCCTTTAAATATCATTCAGTTTATACAGAGGAAGTCTTTTTTTTTTGTTTAATCATCTTTCAATTTTACGTTACTGTATTCATTAAAAAAAAAAAAAGTTTTTGTAAAAAAAAAAAAGAAAGTCAACATTTTTTACTCAAAAATAAAACTAATAAATCATTGGAATGTGAATCCTGAGATTTAAGCTTAAAGTAGATTACTGCTGGAAATGTTAAATCAAAGAAGCAACTGGAAATAAAGCCAAGCCATGGCTGGGAATGAATTGAATAATCCAGTGTTGATTCACCCTCCAAATAAATGACATTAAGTACAGAACTCCCTTCATTCCAGTTCTGCTGCATTACAGAGCCAGACTGACACACATAGATAATCTAAACATGACAGTGTGGCTCTGCAATCTAATCAGACACCACCTTATTTATTCATTTATACACATTCTGTTCTTAGGCTTGTATTATATACCACAGTATAATATGCATTCTGGAGTCTTTGCTTTATGAAAACAGATTGACGATTACATTTCCTCTTGGAATGATGAAAGAAAGGAGGCAGTGTGGTCCAGTGGTTAAAGAAAAGGGCTTGTAACCAGGAGGTCCCCGGTCCCCGGTTCAAATCCCAGCTCAGCCACTGACTGATTGTGTGACCCTGAGCAAGTCACTTAACCTCCTTGTGCTCCGTCTTTCGGGTGAGATGTAATTGTGAGTGACTCTGCAGCTGATGCATAGTTCACACACCCTAGTCTCTGTAAGTCGCCTTGGATAAAGGCATCTGCTAAATAAACAA
Source organism: Acipenser oxyrinchus oxyrinchus (assembly GCA_030684275.1). Taxonomy (NCBI): domain Eukaryota; kingdom Metazoa; phylum Chordata; class Actinopteri; order Acipenseriformes; family Acipenseridae; genus Acipenser; species Acipenser oxyrinchus. Next base: position 90,949,001 of record CM060248.1, on the reverse strand, counting down.
ATAAAAAAAGAAAGCTGTGGACTGGATATCTAAATGATGCATAACACTAATCATCATGTTTTCAGTTTGAGTAGTACAACGGGAGATGATCAGGTCTCTATTATTTGTTTATTTAGCAGACGCCTTTATCCAAGGCAACTTACAGAGACTAGGGTGTGTGAACTATGCATCAGCTGCAGAGTCACTTACAATTACATCTCACCCGAAAGACGGAGCACAAGGAGGTTAAGTGACTTGCTCAGGCTTTAACCACTGGACCACACAGCCTCTCTTTTGCCAGTGAAAGAGAGAAAGTATCATCACCAGGAGGCTCTCGAGTGAGTGCTGCCTAGTTTTCTGAAGGCACAGGGGAGTCAGGACAAGCTGGCTGCAGATTCTGGGCCTATCCTTCATATCAGTGTGCTCCAATCCCTCCAAAGTGTGGGGCAGGCTACAGGTAGTGCTGCAGGAATACATTGTCCACAGTGCAACTAAAGTTGTTTGTTGTATTTTCTCAAATATAAAAATGAACTAAAATTCAGATCTCCCATTTCTTAATCCAGCTACGGAATAATAATAATAATAATAATAATAATAATAATAATAATAATAATAATGCAAAGCTCCAAAAGACAACTTGGCTGTAGTATGGATATATTAACCCAGAAATCCTCGTCCTCTTTCTGTGTACTGCTTCTTTTTCAGTTTCAATTGCTGTTAAAGCAAAAAGCAAGAGGTTACCTCATTGCAATGAGGCATATGGAAGCAGAACAAGAACACTGGAGGACATTTATATTAAGAGGGAAACCATAAAAGTATTCCAATGCATTGGGAATCAGTGTTGTTGCAGGGGTCTGTGACACTAAGGCAGGCAATTTTGGGATCTGTGGCTGAAGGGATTAGCTTTGCAGCCACTGCTAGTCTATGTATCAGGAGACACTATTCAGTAAAGTGGCTTGAATAATTCTATTGTGAAAGGTGAAATTAAAGTTGTTATCAGTCGAATTCTCACCAAATGAACATAAAAGTAATGCTGTTTGACATACTGTACAATTATATACCTGTTTAAAAGTATTTTGTGTGTATAAAGAGCCAGCACATTCTGCACAACTACAGTATTTTGCCCTTGATTGCACGACAGACCTAATTTTCGTCAAGCACTGGTGTTAAGGAGTCTCATGGGTGCCCCCCTCCATGAAAACAAGTCTATTTATTCACACACATTCATCGCCATTTATAGAATTATACGTCACCTTGGCTACGCACAGTATCCAATGACAATGCAAATGAAAGTTGTTTGTTTCTTAAGGACATGTATGCACCATTATTCCCCTGGCTGCTGTGTCATGATAATAAAAGCCATTCCTGTGTAGTGTTAAGTAGCAATGCAGCAAAGTTGCTTATTGTCTGAGCCCTGCTCCATCCCAGCGTAGCAGTAAGAGAAGCGTTCCCTTTCTCTGTCCAGCATTAGAGACCAATAATACCAATGCAGAATATGAAAGAAACCTGTGGAAGAGTGTAGCCACCTGGCTAGGGGTTGTTCAGTGCTTCCCTTCCACGAGCTTGTTATTAAACGAGTTTTTATTTTAAAATAGTCTCTACAAAAAGGGTCCATCAAAGCCAACCATGCTTTTATCAGGGTCCATTTTTTAAAATGTATTTATTTAATATTAATCATTATTTCTAGTAGTGTTATTTGTTTGTAATAGAAGGTGTCCAGTACAGTCCCTGTGCAGTCCCGCCGTCCCGGACCAGGGCTATTGTCAGATCCCTGTCTTGTCTCTGTAGAAGGGGGTGACGTGGAAGATGTAGCAGTGAGTGCACACCCTCACCGGCTTCACCTGCCCGTGCCGGGGCAAGGGGGCGGAGTGTGAGGAGCAGCGGGAGCAGAAGATCTGAAACACACGCACACAACAGATTCATTAATCAGGGTTGAATACTGAATGCATTGTGGGGTAAAACGCTTGAGAAATCTGGCCCATACTGTTTTTATACAGCAAGACCTTCTAATACCAAACAGTGAGCCAATACAGGGCTCAATGTTCTCGTATGCATGTTTATTGGCAGCTTACTGGATTGATTTGAAAATGTAACTAAGCCTTCATTATAAATGAAACATGCACAATTTTAGATTATGAAAATGTCCCCAAAACACTGAGAACCTACTCATTGGCTAGTTTAAAATACAACTACTGATCACTGTACTCTGGGGGATTATTTTTCTTACAAATCAACAGCATAAAGTATGTAATTGCACGTCCTTTGCACTTTAAATCACTTTATCACAGGTGTCGGATGCAAACAAGGCATCAGCTTCCAGTCAAAGTATTCCTAGATATGTTCTATCAGGTTAAAGCACTCCATGGCTGCTAGACACCCTTCCTTGTACCCTGGCAATACATCTTTACTTTAGTATTACGGTGCCACGTCTACTTAGAATCTCATCACTGGATCTTTACTGCAGAAAGAATTCCACTGCAGCCATCAGAATTAAGTCTCTGAATTCCAAGAACATGAGGCTCCACAACCATCTAGAAATGATGCCAGTGGCGTCTGTGGAAAGAGAGGTCAAGAAATTTGCCTCAACGAGCCATCTTTGGTGTGCTGGGGTCAGTGATACTGTACGGGTTTGTTTACAAATCAGCTCTATTTGTCCTCTGTAAGGATTCTGTGGCTCAATGACCTCCACAAAAACGAAGGGTGAATGAGGGTGAAAAAATAAACAATAAGGTATCGAATTTTGCTCTGAGCTTTTCAGAAGCTAGTTGGGTTGCTCTGAATTGGTTCAGAGCAGTTGAGCATAACATCGCCCCACAGGAGAAAGGGAAGCAAATGCAAGTGATTTCAGGGCCTTTAGCTACAGCACTGCAAAACAGAGGCTTGTAAGTGTGTTTCAGAATATGGTTGGAGGACGTTCCGTTCCACCTGTTATTTGACGGCAATTGTACTCAGTTTCACAACTTCCGGGTCCAGGCTATTCCCCCAGTCTGGCTCCATCTAATCCTCTTCTGCCCCTCTAAGCACTGTTATTACTACTCCATCTGTTTACATGAGCAGGAAGCTATGTGCAGTAATGCTGCGACGCTTCACCTGATTCTAAGTGTATCTCAGAGTAACACTTGAATGGATTTGCTTTAGCAAAGGAAAAAGGAAGAAGATGCTGGGTTCGAACCTACGGTAGCTCTCTCTTTTTATATTGGTGTGGTGTTGATTAATTGTTGCATCAAATTCTGTGCCTCAAGGAAACCTAAGCTGATATTTTACAGTAACTAAGCCTAAAAAATCTTGCTAAACATTGAGAGTTTGTATCGGAGATTGTGGTCTAGAGGTTTCAGATAAGGTTGGAAAGGATTTGTGGGAATTTTGAAAAAATGCCTTCAATGCCACTGCCTTTGGGGGCCCTGTTAATAAATATATAAATGATTTGCTTGCATGCACATTCTCATCTTTGATGAAGTTATTGGGATAATAAGCCTTAATCTATACTGCAATCCCTGACTCCATAATGTTACACGTCCACCCTATGTCTTGTTATGCAATTTCCAAAGGTCAGCCAATTCTGGATTTCGTTTTTCAATACTGTACATGGCTTTCCAGTGTGCAAAACGTCACCAAACAGACTGGCATTCTCATTTTTGCAACAGTACGTCAGGCATCTCACTGAAGGTAAATTCTGATGACTAAAAAGGAATTGTAATTATACATGATTCTACGACGTCTCGCAAATCTCAGAATATAATCTCATTCATACACTACCCTCCAACAAGTATTGAGGCACCCTATATTACAATATTTGTTGAAAGTTGTTAATTTATGAGTAAAATTTTTAGGCAGGTGAAAATAAATCCACCAATAATAATCACACTCCCATCACAGAGCACCTCCAGAAATGCAACTACGACATGGGAGCTAAAAGAAAGAAATATATAACTGTGCCATGCTGGGTAACAACATCCAGACAAGTGAATGGATAGTCTGCATGAAAAGAACACGTCTGCTCGTTTCTACTCCAGGGAGCTCTCCTCATCTCCTCCATCCTGACAGGAAGGGCTCCCCCTGCCCTAGCCCTGCTGATTAATCACCTTGCCGCAGCTCCTGCAATGGTGCTTCCTGCGGATGACAGTGAAGGGAGCCTCGCAGGCAGTGCAGTAGCTGGAGGCCTCGTCTGGAACCCAGTCTGGAGGGTCTGTGGACACAGAGGAGGGAGCGCAATTAAAACAGGATGTGCTTCTTAGCGGGCAATTAGACGGCTGCTTTGAGGGAAATAAGCCTCCGTTCCAACTGGGATGTGTCTGAGAACTGCACACAGTTCCTAGTCCCTTTAAAGTGATTGTAGCTGACTGCTGTGGACTACTTGTTACATACACGGTCTCAAATATTCAGTTTAAAAAAACATGAAAACATGTTCCAATAAACATGCATTTTTATTTATAAAAAAATGTATGGTACCAACCAGCTGATTCCCCTATTGGTCGACATGTTTTAGGTCAGTAACAGCAGTAACATGCTTTTACCCAGAAGACACTCCAAAGGTGAAATGACTCAGGAAGTGCAAGCTTTACAGATATCCTGAGAATAAGGCACAGAAACTGAGAACTTTCTTTAACCTAAAGTATTGCCAGATAAGTAGCTAATGGAAGTGTAACACAGGGAAGAATTAAGGATTTTTTTTTTGTTCGCTACAATTACTTTATAGAAGGTAAAATATGCTGTATGCCACAACAATTGTAATGTTCACCTTTGGACCAGTCTTTCCTGTTATCCGGTCACAAGTCAGAGGTCATATTCAGAGCAACAGGCTATATCTGCTAGAATAACTGCTCACAAGTTACACAGTGCTTTCTCTGGAGGCCTTTAAAGTATGTTGTGTATATGGACCACCCAAAAACTCCTTGTAGACTAACAAATGTATTTTGAACATACATCATTTAAACGGGATTAGAAACTGGCTGTAGTTTATTTTATACAGCTGTTATGCAAGAAACGGATGCCAGTCACATCAAACATCTGCCTTGATTGAAGTTTTTATAGCGAATCAGTAAGCCCCGTAGTGACCTAGTGAGAATCTCTGATCTAGTCCAGTAGAAGTCTGATTTCTGATTCGTTGTCACCAAGACTATATTTGCAATGCAGAAGTGAATAAAAAAAAATATATATATATATTCCACATGAAAAATGTTAATGGCCTAAGAACAGAAAGAATACCTGAGTCTTCAAAAGTAGAAGATAGGTAAAGGGTTTAAGATTTGGTTTCCATTAATTTGTTTACTTATTGTTTAACTGTTTAACAGCAACAGTCTCTCGGACACCATTGTGAGCTTTCGAGGCCACCTGGTGGGAGCTGTCAGAGTGTAAGAGCATTCTCCACATCTCGTAGAGTTATGGGCTCCCTGCTTGGCAGGTCTGTATTATCGTTTATCCTAGATAGCTGTACTATACAAAAAAGCTCTCATTTGCAATTGTCATTTTTTTACAATTGATTGAGGTATGTAAAAAAAAAAAAAAACTAACATTGGAGGGGTGTGGTATATTAAAAATATGTTGGACACATTGCAGTGGAACAAAGCAACAGCAAAAAGATTCATATTGATGAGGACGTGGTCATCAAGCAAACATTTGAATCCTTAAATAAAGAATACTGCCTTTGAATCCAACACAATGGACACCCTCAGCTACCACGTGCTGTAGTGGTGTAGTCCTAAATCTGAAAGTACCGGAACACCAATTTAAATATAGATTTTCTTAAACAATTCTACTAATTCATGTTTTATTTGTACATTGAAATTGAGATAACATTTAATAGGTAATGCATACGTCTTGCATGCGACTTTTATAGGTTACTCCCCCTTGGTCAGTGCTGTCAGATTGGCGGTTTTTCCATCCAAATTTGGCTTGTTTTGAAAGCATCTGGCGGGTAAATACTGTCTTTGGTGGTTCGGTTATTTTTTGGCTATTTTTTATCATGCATGTTTTTTTCTATTCCTTTCCATTATGAGGTCATCACCAGCGCAGAACTTCTATCACCACGATGCCCTGTATAGTATATCACACCCTCCCCTGTCTTTTTTCTGAGCGCAGCATCAAAATTACAAATCACACATAACGCTCAGTTATTTTTTATTCGTCACCAATTTAAGAACTGTATCAGTGAATTTTAATAGTTTTTTGGTTTTTTTAAAATTTATTTTGAAATATGGTATACGTTGACAGTTCTGGACAATTTAATTTTACACTACATTCTCAATGATTTTTTTCTGGACCTCCTGCATTTGATCTCATCAGGTAAAAAGAACAGCAGTGCTGGTACTGTAAATTGTGAGAAAAACAAGCAAAGCAGATAGATAAACAAACAGTTTATAACATTTTCTTTTAATAAATGTGTATCACTTATTTATGCTTCTCTATGGTATACATGTATTACATTTTAAATGTAAGGAGTTTTTGGCCGGGCTGTTGCAAAAAAAATATCTGCCATCACTGCCCTTAATTAACCTCCCCCAACTATATTAGACACACAGAGAAAACATGGACACACATTCCAGCCCACTGGCACCTCATTCCTCTCCCACCAAATCATAGCTTAACATACACTTTTTTCCATGCAAATTTACAATGTTACTCCCATACTAAGCCAGTTGCAAGGGCAGTCGTTCATTCCAATCCCCGGGTCTCTGTGCTGACCAATATACAAAGCAGCTTTAAACTGTCCACAGTCTTCTTCGTCAGCACTTTTACTAAAAAACAATGTTAGCCTTCTTAAAGTAGTCCTGTAGTTTGTAATAGAAGTCCCGAATGTTCTCTTCATTAAATCACAAGGACGACTGTGTGGAAATAGGGGGATGTGTGCGACTTTCGACTCTGCAAACATTTAAAATACACGCCGGTTAACGGAGACTCTGATTCGTGTACCATCAAAAGTGGCACGTCGTAGGGAATCGGACACTGATTTTTTTGTTCCTAGTGCCTATTCCATGGCATGGTGCAGAAAGACTAATTTGAGATCGCTTCATCGGTGCCCAGGCACCAAAATTAGAGAGGTCGGGCACTATATTAGCATTTTCATAACAAATTGATAAAGATTCTTAAGTCAAGGTTCTGCTTATAGAAAAAAGTACCGGAATGGTGTACCGGAACGTTCCGGTACCAGTGCTTAGCTGTCAGTCCAACTCACTGTCAGAAACATGACTGGAAGGTTGGAAGAAAGACAGGCAACAAAAAAGGCATCTTCCGGTTTTAAAGCAAATATTGAATATGTTGTAAAAAATTGTAATGGAAACCACTTCATGAATATGTTTGCTGGGAGTCAAGCAAAATGTGAGAGGAAAATAAGCTGTTACGTCATGAAAAACAAAACGTTACATTTTACCACATAACCTTGCTGGTATTTTGTAATTTTTTTTCAGAATAGTTCAATGAATGAATGGAAACAAGGCTTATATGTGTGTGTATGTGTGAATCCAGTATTAGATCCCAGCTGGACTGCACTTTGATCCATTCTAGACTTTACTGAGACCCTAATTAAACACATCCGAGCTTGTGACTGCCATGTTTATTTTCTAATTAAGCTCACAGTGAAATCTGGAATGGTGTAGTTTCCCCTACAGTGAAGGTTGTAGTTTGTTAAAATGTAAGTTTGGCTTGGTTTGCTCAGCAAGACTGTGACAAGTTTAGCAATATTGACGAGAGCTCCAAACTTGCCCTTATTTCCATTCCTGTAATAACAAGTACCTTTGCTCTTTGTATAGAACCTCCTGCTGTGTAATGTTGTTCTTTTTCCAAGTCGTGTGGATTTAGATAAGACTGTTGAAGCTGTGCTGAAAGATGAAAAAGGTCACCCATTTGTTCCTGAGGCTTGGGCTGCCCACATCAATTTTGCAGCAGGGAACTGGTAATTGCATTGCTGTCTCACATCATTTATAATAAGAGAAAACAGAGAGATACACACGTTTGGTTGTGCTTTGCTGCATTGCAGCAGCGCCTTCTTAAACAACACTGTCCTCGGGACTGAATGTCACAAGAATCAATCAAAGTTTTTACTCACCCATTTTTTTTTTCTTCTACTCAGCAACTCATTTTAAATAAAGCAAGCAATGTCAGCATATATATATCAAGGTGCGATCATCTGCCTTTGTAGAAAGGGTGTTTCTTTGTAACATATCCCAGTCTACAAGCTGACTCAGACACATTTCCTCTCTCATGTAAAAGACCAATGCTTTTTTAATGCTCATCTTCTATTTAGATAAACCACAAGACAGGGTTCGCCCATTTGGCTGCTGCTTCTATACAGTATAATCTTTCACGGTGACTGCCAGCGTAGTGCAAATCCCCTTTTCAAGTCTTACCTTCAAACTGCCCGTCCCTGGCCTTGGCAGCGATCTCGGAGGATGAAATGTTTTCCTGACACAAAGTGCAGTCCTCCAGTGCTGTACTTCTCAAGCCCTGGCCAGCTGTAATACAGACACTCATTAAACCACATCATCAGAGTGCAGCGCTCATTAAAGTTGTGCTGAGGCTCAGACTAACACCTTAAAATGTACATGTTAAAAACCCTGGCTTGATAATCTGATTTATTGACCAATCCCCAGCAAAAGCAGGTAACCCAGGGTTGTAGCAGGAAACTAGAAAACTACATGAACTGCATTTTATGTGTCTGTTAATTGTGTGCTAAATGGACAGAGACAAAAAAAGTGGGTCATAAAACTGAAGCTGTTGTGGGGTGTGCTGGTACATGCCCAATGCATAATGCCTTCCACCCCAGAGTTGTCTGTATTTCAGTGGATGCTCATGATCCAGCTGTTTGAAAAAGCACTTTGAGATCAAGTGTGACAAAGGTGCTGCAGTACATAAGTACATTTAAAGTCAACTTTGTAAATGGGAAGTAGAAGAGAGGTAAAAAACGTTACAAAGGCAACCAGGGACCGAGGCAGATAGGTAAGTTCCTGCTTCAAGTAATTTTAAACTAACTACATTTGGTAACATTGTAAGGTGCTGTTTGAATTAGCTGAGTTAGTGTGTGATTAGTACCAGGTGAGTGGTTAAATTGATTAGAAGTTGATTTGCTATTTGATTGGTTTCCACACAGTTTAGTTGGTTCTTTTGCCACGCAGTCGTAACATTTAATCAAGCAGCCTATTTCAGCGCCAGCAAGAAGCGCCAGCAAACTGAAGAGCCTCAACAAAAGAGCCGGGAGTCTAGCTGTGGGAGTCCAGCAAGGGAGGCCTGCGCCGAGACGCTGTTGGAATAGATCCGAACCTAACAGTGCTCTGGAAGAAGCCATCTACTAGTCAGGTCTGTACCCTCCACCCCACTGCTCCTACTGTGCCTTTTGTCTTGCCTGTCCTGCTATGACTGTCTCTCACATCCCTGTTCTGTCCTCTCGTCCCGTCCTCTGCCCTCTCTCCGCTGCTGCTCCTCCAACCCCTCTAACCTCATCCCTCTGCCTCTCCCCCTCCTGCACACTCTCTGGTGCACTCTGGAACTGTCACTCTTCTGCTAACAAAGCTGATTTCATCTCTGCCTTTGCCTCCCACCTCTCTCTCGATTTCCTTGCTCTCACTGAAACCTGGCTGTCCCCTGATAACACTGTAACTCCTGCTGCCCTGTCCTCTCTCTATGTCCTGTCCCATACCCGCGTCTCACTGGACGGGGAGGTGGGACTGGTCTTCTCCTCTCTCCCTCCTTACTCTTTTCTGTCCCCTCCGATCTCTCCTCACTCTCTGTCAATACCTTTGAATTTCCACGCAGTCCAACTAACCTCTCCCTGTCAACTCCTGCTCATTGTACTGTACCGCCCCCTGGGCCTCTCGCTCACTTTCTGGATGAACTTGACTATCTACTCTCCTCCCTCCCCTCTCTGTCTACCCCAACTGTCCTGCTAGGTGACTTCAACATCCATCTCTCCAACCCCAGCCACTCTGCTGGATTCCTCCCTCTCCTTCACTCCTTCGACTTCTGTCTCTCTCCATCCCCTCCTACCCACAAAGCTGGCCGTCAACTGGACCTCATCTTCTCCAGGGCCTGCTGCCCCTCCACCCTCTCTGTCACCCCCTGGACCTCTCCGATCACTATTTCATCTCTTTTTCTCTGTCTCTCCCCCTCTCCCTGCTCCTCCTACTCCCACTGTCACCTCTCGCCGTAACCTCCGCTCTCTCTCCCCTCTGTCCTTGCCTCCACTGCTCTCTCTCACCTCCCTCCTATCGACTCCTTTTCACAACTCTCCGTAGACTCTGCTACCTCCACCCTCTTCTCCTCCCTCACCTCCTCTCTCGACTCCCTCTGTCCCCTCACCTCCCGACCTGCTCGCCCCTCCCTCCCCATCCCTGGCTCTCTTCTGCACTCCGCTCGGCAAGAATCACACTGCGATCTGCTGAAAAGAAATGGAAGAGAACCAAACTCCCTGCTGCCCTAGACCTTTACCGCACTCTCCTCTCCTCCTTCTCCTCTACTCTCTCCTCTGCTAAATGTACTTATTTCCAATCTGTAATCCAAGCCTCCACTAACAACCCACGTAAACTATTCTCTACCTTCTCCTCCCTCCTAAACCCTCCCCCTCCTCCTCCCTCCTCTATCTCCCTGATGACTTTGCCTCCTTCTTCTCTTCTAAAATCTCAGATATCCACAAACTCTTTAACACCTCTCCCTCCCCGCACCTCCTCCTGCTCCAACCCCTACACCCACTGCATCCCCTACTAACTCACCCTCCTTCTCCACCTTCTCGCCCCTCTCAGACTCTGACCTCTCCTCCCTGCTCCAGGGTCACAAACCCACCACGTGTGCCCTGGACCCCCTCCCCACTCACCTCTTTCAAGCTGCTGCTCCTGCTCTACTTCCCTTCATCTCCTCCCTTCTCAACACCTCTCTACTTTCTGGTCTCTTTCCCTCTGCCTTCAAAAAGCCTCTATCACTCCCATCCTCAAAAACCTACCCTCGACCCCACCTCCCTCCAGAGCTACCGTCCTGTCTCCCTCCTACCCTTCCTCTCCAAAACCCTTGAGCGGACTGTACACCGCCAGCTCTCTGCTTTCCTGTCCAACCACTCTCTGCTCGACCCTCTCCAATCTGGCTTCCGCTCTGCTCACTCCACTGAAACCGCCCTCCTGTCTGTCACCAACTCACTTAAGTCTGCCCGAGCTGCCTCTCTCTCCTCTGTCCTAATTCTCCTCGACCTCTCTGCTGCCTTTGACACTGTTGATCACTCTATTCTACTGTCCTCTCTCGCTGACCTGGGAGTCTCTGGCACTGCTCTGGCCTGGTTCTCCTCCTACCTCTCCAACCGCACTTACCAGGTAACCTGGCGTGGAGCAACCTCCACACCTCACCCTCTCTTAACAGGAGTCCCCAAGGGTCAGTCTTGGGTCCTCTCCTGTTCTCTCTCTACACCCGCTCCCTGGGCCCCCTCATCGCATCCTATGGTTTCTCATACCATTTCTATGCTGATGATGCTCAGATTTTCCTCTCCTTCCCCTCCTCTGACTCCACCATCTCCTCCCGTATCTCTACCTGTCTGTCTGCTATTTCCTCCTGGATGCACTCGCATCACCTCAAACTTAACCTCTCTAAATCTGACCTCCTTTTCTTTCCCTCCTCCTCCCCTCCTCTGATCTCTCTATCTCTGTTCCTCTGGAATCTACCACACTCTCTCCCTCTTCCTCCGCTAAGAACCTCGGAGTCACCCTGGACCCCTGCCTCTCTTATTCCCAGCACATCTCCACTCTGGCACGCACTTGCCGATTCTTCCTGAGCAACATCCGAAGAATCCGACCCTTCCTCACCAACTACGCCACCCAGCTCCTGGTCCAGGCCTTGGTACTCTCCGCCGTAGACTACTGCAACTCCCTCCTGGCTGGCCTCCCTGCGGCCGCCACCCGTCCGCTCCAGCTCATCCAGAACTCTGCTGCCCGCCTGGTGTTCTCTCTGCCTCGCTTCTCCCACGCAACTCCACTACTCCGCTCACTCCACTGGCTACCGATCACCGCCCGCATCCAGTTCAAGACTCTTGTACTAGCCTACAGATGCCTTGACCAGACTGCACCCAGCTACCTCCAGACCCTCATCTCTCCCTACACCCCCACTCGACCTCTCCGCTCCGCCTGCACTAGAAGACTGGCTCTACCTCCTCTACGCTCCCCTGCCTCCAGAGCCCGCTCCTTCTCCACCCTCGCTCCGCAGTGGTGGAATGACCTACCTACAGATGTCAGGACCGCCCAGTCCCTGACCACATTCCGGCACCTCCTTAAGACTCACCTCTTCAGACAGCACCTGTAGAACTCCTCTGTTTCCCCCTGGGACACTTTCACCCTTCCTTAAATTTGCTTTACTTACTCTTACCTGCCTCCTATTTTACTGCATTTAATCCTGTACTTCAGAGTACTGTAATCTGCCATATGTTTAAACTGTAGCATTTGGTATTTAATCATATCTTGATGTAACTGTCACTTATCTGCTGTATTGAATTGTATTTTGTCACACTTGTACTTGCTTGAACTTGTCATTGTATTTATCTTGCTCTTATTGTATTACCTGTACTGTAACACTTGAAATGTATTTGCTTACAATTGTAAGTCGCCCTGGATAAGGGCGTCTGCTAAGAAATAAATAATAATAATAATAAAGAATGCAGTATGTATGTAGCGGGTGGAATACAAATAGATTTTGTATGCAGTTGTTAATTCGCCTCAAGCACATGCAAGCATGGAACTAGTTTATTGGGGTTCATGTATTACCTTTTACTACAAGTGCTTAAGCATGTTTTCAGTATTGTTCACTTGCTCTGTCTTTGGAGAAAGCCGCACCCTTACACAAACGCACTGTAGTACCAAAACATGTGTGCAGCACACGATCACTTGTACTGAAGTCTGGTACAAGTACTGTTTTATCCTGAAGTTTACTGCAGTGATGCTGCAGTATAATTCAATGAAAGGTAACAGACCCATATAGGCAATAAGAAATGTATGGCTCATGCATGAATATTGAGATGAGGGTGTTTTCAAGGTGGTGCATGCAAGTCCATCCACTTTATGATGAAACATGTCAAGATGGTTTTATTGTAGAACTGGGGAGGTGTGACACATCAGTGTTTGATAATGGAAACAGACTGACATCAATCCATCTTGTTTTTACAGGCAAGGTTTCAATCACCCTCTGCTTGAACAGTGCCTTACAGAGCACAAGAGACCGATGTGAAAAATTGCTAAAGGAAAACTACAGTGTACGCCCTGACAACTGTTACAAAAAGCACTTTAACTGCCCTTCACAACTGTGCTGCTACAGCACTGAACTGCAACAGAGTTTGAATGCAGTGTCACTCCCCCATGACTCCCTCAGCCACCGTCTCATACCTTTCTTCTGCTTGTCCTTGTCCTCCAGTTCAGGCTTTGTTGCCATGACTTCAAACAACGTCTTCAAGATACTTCTGAGATCACTGGCGTAGTTGGTCTGTAGCTGATCAGCCACACCTGGGACAAAGAAGAAACATTTTACACGAGCTATCAATGAACTACACATGGGTTAAAAGGCAGTGTCTGAGGAGGCACTGGGCTGCTGAAATGCACTGCTTGGTTCACAGCAGGTGGAATGGAGGCTGTGCAGATGAATGGTCAGAGCAAAGAAACAACCAGGGTTCCATTAATACCAATCCTCCTGCAGCTGGGCAAAATCAGGAATGGTTTTGGGCACCTCAGGTGGGTTGTCTATTCAAAGTTCCATCAGCAATTTAAAAATTAAAGTTAGTATTCCCTTTATCAACCAATGCTCCACACAGGGGTGTTCATTCCTCGCTTGGTACAGCGTGGGCTCATGGGATATGCGCTGAAGCACCACCATCGTGAATGTTTAAATCCTTGAGTGATCATCCCTGACTAAGACTGAGCAGTACATCTACATCTATGTAAAGGGGCTGGGTCAGAACAGAACCGGACAGCATCATAACAGCAGTTATGGTGCTTCTCTGCTTGCCACACAGATTAAGGTCGCTAAATAAAGTGTCAACTTCATGCAAAGCAGTTGAATAATGGGACATGCCAGGTGTCTGATATAGTTGATAAGGACTAGCATAAGTTACCCCCACATGGTGTGAATGTGTGTGGATTTTGATGAACACTGATGTATTTTCTCCATGTGGTAGATGACCTAGACATTAAATAATGTCTATAGAATCATCCACTTACCATTGCACCAATTAATATGTTGCAACTAGCACATAATATAGATGGAAACTCTTTTCAAGACACAAAGAAAGAGTGTGTGTGTGTGTGTGTGTGTGTGTGTGTGTGTGTGTGTGTGCGCGCGCGTGCGTGTGTTTGTTGGGGGATGTTCCACCAAAGGGATGTTAAAATACCTACGACAAGCAACAACAAACAAGATTAAGACAATGTCTTGTCTTGTAAAAATACTCCCCAAATATCTCTCTCTCAAAGAACTGCATCATCAGTCAAAACCGGAGTGTTCTTTATGTGTAATTAGACTAGACCTGACCTAATTTTCTACAGGTTTTCATTCTCTTGTTAATTAAATGATCATAGAATACAATATTTTATATGTATATACACATTAGGACATTGGGTTTTTAGACAGGAGGTCAGGGTATCACATCGGGATATTTAACCCGCACCACACCAATTCTGAGCTTGACTCAGACCACTGGCAGGTCATTCTTCACAACACTACAGATGGGCTGCCAGTGAAGCCCAGCAGTAAATATCTATTGGTGGATGTGCAGGCTATTCTCCTACATGGCTGCAATGTTGCCCACCTTGCCTCTGAACTGATTATTAGAAGCTGCAACACGATAGACACCCATACATTTAATGTTCTTTTAATGTTTTCAATGTAATGACCTCTGCTTTAGGCGATTGCTTTGTTGGTGTGTAAATGTCGTTGATATTTCTGTATCTCTACACTATGTACAATATCTGAGAACAATGTGAATATTCAAGTGGTAACATTCAATAAAGAACCTTTAAGACGTAAGGACTCTGGCTGAGAGTATAACAAATGACCCTTTATGTATTTATGTATGTACAGGTATGTATGTATGTATGTATGTATGTATGTATGTATGTATTTTAAATGTGAATCTCTATAGCTATGTTATTCTAAAATCAATTGGTATAGTGCACTGCAGTATAAATGGCCACTGTGGATAATGGTATAATTTGCAGCAATTAACAATGGATCTGTGGCTGCAGTGTCTTTGGTTTTGTAATGTAGAACGGGGATAAGACACACTCAAACATTGTGCATAACCCTTTGATTATTGACTACTGGCGTCGAAGCATACATTATCCACGGTCTTTCATACGGTTTATATAAAAGAAAAACAAAAAATCACTATGGAGCCCAAATAATGAGCAATTGTGGTGGTGCTTCTTTCAAATGCGCTGGTGATCAAGAGGGGACAGTTTCCTAAATCCCTGTCCCCCGTGGCGGGCTGGGTGTACCTGAGATACAGACGAAGAGCCGGTGGATGAGGTCGCTGCTGCTGTGGAATCGGGAGCGGATCTTCTCCCTGGCTGCCATCTTGGCTGCGTGCAGGGCCAGCTGGATCTCCTCATGGTCCAGGTCCCCCGAGGTGTACGAGCTGGTGGTCAGGCTGCTGATGGGGCTGCACAATACAGATACACGATATGAATGTGGCAGTGTCTGTCCAGTCAGCAGAGACCGGGGGGCAGCTTGGTGGACCAGCACGCGACTTTTTCGCCAGGTTCAAATCCAGATTGTGTTACAATTGTACAGAGTTTAACAATTCAATTCTTGGTTTCTCCAGGCAATCAGCTTACTGCTCTAAGCTCCAATACACTCAATCATGCAACTCATGTGGTTCAATACTTCATGATGGGGCTACTTTTTTTCTAAACTGTTCCCAAAGGTGACCCCACTCCGGATGTACAGTGCAAGCTTCCCCATAGAAAACACCTCCCTGCTATTTACTGCTAGACCGCTCCTGAGAAAATTAATTACATCAAATTGAAAACAAACAACATCAGGTGACTGCTCGACAAATGCATTTATGACCTAAGCTGCATTTTGTTTTTGTAGGTTGAAGGCTAGTGGAAGAAGTTATTGCTTACCCCTGCAAATGCAAGCAATAACATCAGCAGAGCATAGAGATTTTGAATTAGTAAACCCCTTAACACCTGCTGTGTACAACACATAATGTAATGCTATCTTTGAGATTGGAAGCAGTGTTCTGAGAAGTGTCTGTCCGGGCACTGCAACCCAATATTAACTTCAGCCTAATTGACAGCTCTGGCAGGATCTTTTTACTGAGCACCCAGTAAAGGAACCAGCAATATCAGTCTGTACTGTGACCGTCAAACTGACCCAGCTCAGCAGTCAACAGCTCTGAATAACCTTTCTGATGGTTCACCTAGATCAGGAGCTGCGATTCCACCGTCACTCCTCTTAGTCAATATCTTCCTTCAGTCCTAAGAAAGCGGACTAACAAGCCAGCCATTCAGCTCTCACAATGCAGGCCGTTTCTCTCCTTACAGTGCAGTAAGCCGTCAGGATTTGAACTGCAACATGCCCTCAGACCAGCTGATGCGAGATTCCAGACACCAGTCTAGCACTGCAAACACATAGGCTGTACTTTGTGGAGTTTCTGTACTATTGGGCTTATAAGCAACAGTCACCAATATCGGAGTTCTGCTTTCAATATATGAGTCACAAGCTTAACCCAAAGCGGCTTGAAAGCAGTGGGATAAGATTTTAAAACAAGCTGCTGTCATTGTTTTTGACATTTTGTTTTAATATCGTTTAATGCCTTTCAGCCCTCATTTATTTTCATTGTAAATGTGGGCAGGACATCCCGACAAACAAGTTAGATTACAGTGTATACATCCTGTATAAATATCTTCAAATAATAAACTGAAAGACAGCATGCATAATCTTGCCTCCCAGTGTCTGAAAGGCAGACAGTACTTTGTACATGCGCCTATCATCTGACAGTTTAATTGGATCAGGAAATTCTATCTGTCAAAGGCTATTTGTGAGACTCTCAGCTTAGAATAAAGAAGCCTATCCTCCATGCAGTTTTAACATGCTTATTCTGGCAGCTGCTCTGCAGGTATTGAATGTGCTTGAAGAAAAAGTGTTATTGGATTTTTCAAGCGACAGCTTCATCAAAGCTTTTAAAATTCTATCTGAAATCTGACCCTGCTGGGAGCTCATTGTTAAACTGTGAAAAGGGATATGCTGTGCAAAGCGTTCATAACTGTATTGTGATCCGTAAACCTTACACTGTGGAGAATTTGTTTAGCTGATTTGAATGAATTACCGTTCAATAACTGAACTGCTTTTCAGTATATTGCATCAAATTACATTTTCTTAGGTTTTTATTTATTTATTTTAATGTCCCCTAAACATTGTATCCTTTTTTGTTTCAATAATTATGAATTGTTCTTATTGTAATTATTTAAATACTTTCTTCAGATTGAAATCAAAGGACGACAAAAAAAAAAAAGTGAAGAAAACAAACAAAAAACTTGAGTATTTGCACTGAACTAGTCAGAATCATAAAACTTAAGCCCCTTTCACACTGGTGTGCTCTACTCGGGGCAGAACCTGGTGTCATGGGGTCGGGAACGCGATTTCACAATGCTTTTGTTAAAGCAGGGTTGACCTGGGTGACAGACGCAAGTACACAATGCGCGTATCAATGCCCCGGAAGCAGCTTGTTACGGACGCTTCTCTGGATTGAACCGTCGGCCCACATGTTGATTAGATTAAATGTTTCTTCATCCCAGCTGCAATCTGGCTCATGGTGTGTCTCCAGGAACAAATATATGGCTAAACAGAATAAACAAAAACGTTCCTTGCTGAGGTGAAACCTTCATGCAGGTGTGGCTGTTTGTTATTTCATCGGCTGTCATGCATTTTGTCTCGCTCAACCTGGGTCAAAGCGTGTCAACCCACATCCTGAGGTGGGTCGATGTGACCCAGGTACACCCGGGTACGACCCAGGTACATGGTTTCACACTACGCGGGATTGTGACCTGGGTAGCCAGAACCCGGGTCCGTGTGAAAGGGGCTTTAGAGACAGTAAAAAAAATTTAAAAAAAAACACTTTGAAGCTACTTTCTACTGCTTAATCTAAAGGCAATAATTATTCTGAATGTTTTTTTTTTTTTATCGCAATTACTCAATAAAAAAAAAAAATAGTAATTTAAGTGCGCGTGTCTGTGTAAAAATGTTAATTGAGGGAGGGTACCAAGAAAGTTTAAAAGTGAGGATACTGTGCTTTTTATTTTCCAGACTAAAACATTTTCTGTCAGCTGTAATTAAATTTTCCAGCACAGTGATCTGGGGATTCATCAGTGAAAACACGGTTGAGTGACGGACGGGGTGCATTTAGTGACGGACAGAGTGCGTTTAGAGTGACACACACAGAGTGCACTTAAGAGTGATGGACAGAGTGCGTTTAGAGTGACAGACACAGAGTGCATTTAGAGTGACAGACACAGAGTGCATTTAGAGTGACAGACATAGATTCAGCTCTTAGAAAGATTGTGTCTACAATGTGCTATACCTCTGAAAGGAGGAAATCTCTTCACTTCAGTGCTCTCAACTGCTTTTCAGTTCAAGTTGCCTGCCATGGACAGGGTTCAGTTCTCGGACCAATTTTGTTTTCTTTATGCATGCTGCCCCTGGACGATATTGTCCGTAGACATCAGGCCAACTTTCATTGTTATGCTGACGACACCCAATTACATCTGTTTCTAAAACCGGGCGGCTCCTCATCTATAAATATTCTGACCAGCTGTCTTGCTGACATTAAGCTATGGATGTCAAACAACTTTCTAATGTTAAAATTCAGATAAAACAGAGGTAATGATTCTGGGAACAAAAAATCAACAAAAAAATACATTTCTATCTGCTTTTACAGAGGATAATTTCCCATATTCTCAGAAAAATGAAATGAGGCATCTGAGTGTCATTTTTAACCCTGACCCCTCTTTCGAGCCACATATTCGGAAAATAACCAAAGAATCTTTTTCCACTGTAGAAATATTGCCAAGGTGAGTATGCTTCTTTCACAGCAAGATGCTGAGAGATTGGTGCATTATATCTTCTAAGATTGATTACTGTAACGCCCTGTTCACCAGAACTCCAAATGATGTTCTATCACGATTGCAGTTTGTACAAAATACTGCAGCCAGGGTTATAACTGGAACAAAAAAATGTGAGCACATTACCCCCGTGTTAGCAGCCTTCCATTGGCTCCCAGTTTGGTCCAGGATCGACTTTAAGGTTCTTCTCATTACCTATAAAGCCCTAAATGGTTTGGCTCCAGCCTATTAGAAGGTTATTTTAGTCCCCTATTTTCCTTGGCGGCCTCTCCGAGCCCAGGATGCAGGGCTGCTAACTGCCCCAAGGATTTTAAAGCAGACGACAGATGGTAGAGTATTCTGTTATAGGCCCCTGAACTCTGGAATGCTCTCCCTTGCTTGACGAGAGACGCACCTATTTGGCAATTTTTAAAAGGAGATTAAAAACTGACTTTTATAATATGTCTTTCACTCTTCCAACTAGGGATGCACCGAATCCAGGATTCGGATTTGGCCCAAATACCTACTTTTTGAGCAGGGTTCGGATTTGGACGAATACTTAGGATTCGGTGAACGGAATCCGAATTCTACATCCGCCCAAACACACATCCATTTTAATACATCCCTCCAATGTGTGCAGTTCTTCTTTAAATAAGACACAAATCCAGTATTGAACGTAACTGTTGTATTTAAGAACATGTATTCAAGAACAAGAACACGCTTTATGAACTCTGTCGCAGCTCTCAACTCCCTAAATTAGTGGTGGCGCACGCGTTAAACACGTCACGCAGCTGCTGAATGCAAACATACCCCCGTATGCAAAAGCACATTCACGTCACACTTTTCATGGAGTAAAGTTATGCAGTAAACATTGAGAAGTCATGGGGAATGGAAGGTGCTCACTTGAAGACCCTAGAGTTGTACCCTACTTAGCTCAATCCAGACGGTTTTCATGCTGATGCGCTGGGGAGACCGCATTGTGGTTGATCCCTGGAGCCAGCATCGCAGCCAAGCAGCGTGCTGATGCGTTATGGAGGTAAAATAAGCGGATCCCTGGAGCCAGCATTACACGTCAGCCATCAACACCAGGCAGAAGGATATCTGCATCATCATATGGAAGGAAACTCAAATGGATGGAGACACAGATGGATGACATTTGTTTACTGTGAAGCTACGTCTTAGTTGGTGCTTATCTTGGCGAGAGCCAAGTTCAAATCAGCATGAAGTTTTAACATCTACTCTCATGTAATGGAAATCATAATATATAGTAATGGCAAACTGTTGTAGACTTTTGTGCTTTGTTGCTTTGTCTGTGAAACGTGTTCATATTGAGAGAAAAAAAAAACCTTGCTGCACAGAAATATATATAGATATTTTTTGTAACTTTACAACTGTCAGATGTGCAAGACGTTGTGAACAATATGCTTTAGTAAATTACATTTTAAGTTACTGTAATGTGCCAATACAAGTTGAACCATTTGGGAACTGCTGTGTTTCATTAAAATAATTTTAAAACTATTTTGTAGCCTGTTTGATATGCGTTACACACACGGTGCATTTAAATCAATGTGGGTTTTATTTTGCAGGGAGATTCAGGTCACTCACAGTAATTTTTTCCTCATAGCTCAGATCAGGTGACACAGGTTAAACTGTCATTACAGAAAATAGTGGGTTATGGCAAAGATGCAGCTCTCCTTTCTTGTATTTTGACGTTTCTGTTGTGGGGGGAGGGGGCTAGCGGTAAATTGTGTACTTTTCAAACTGAAATCTTATTCAGGGATATATTTCCATTCGGTAATAAAAATACTATGAACTAAAAGGCTCAAAACTATAGATTGTGCGCGTCCCTTGTTAGTAGCTGCCAGTCTGTTTCATTCAACAGTTTCCTTCAGTTTTCTTGACAATGTTTGTAGGATTCAGTATTCAGCTCTGTATTCGGCTGAATCTTTTGAGATGGATTCGGTATTCGGCCAAAACCCAAAAACTTGGATTCGGTGCATCCCTACTTCCAACCTGATCTTTTGTTGTCTTTTATTCTTTTGTTCTATTCTCTTGTTTTACTGTGTTTATTGTACTTAAAGTTTTATTGTACTTAAATGTTTTTCTTCTTTGTTAAGCATCTTGAGATTGCTTGCCAGGAAAGGCGCTCTATAAATACATTGTAATTTGATTTGATATGTAAATGTAGGCTAGGTCAACCAAAGAGCCTTTATATTAACTTCTGCACCATCTAGTGCACAGCTTGTGTATTGCCAGAAGCACAAAAGGAATTATGCTCTAAAGCAGATCACTAGATGGCGCTAGCTCTTAGACACTTTGGCTCTTCTAGCCTGTGTTGCATATATCTATGGCAGGCAATTATAACTGAAGCTTTTAAACTTAGGTGAAGCAATGTACCACACGCCATAATTTTTGTGTAAATAAAGCACTGTACATGAATAATTGAAATAAGAACCACACAGAATGAAACACCATAAAAAGTTAAAGGGGCGATAAAGAAAACTAAGAAAAAACTAAACAGGTCAAGACAAATCTAGTTTTTTTCATTTTCTCAGGAAATTGAAACAAAGTAAGTTGTGGTTGTTTGTATAAAGTCATTTGTATGGTAGTTGCTGGAATGCCAAGGTCCTCTACAGCATTAGAAATCAAGATGTAACCCCTTCAAATCAGGTTCGCAAAATCTACAGTAAATGTAGCATTATAATCATTTTATAGTCTCTTCAAAAGATTTTGACTTTTCTCAACTTAAAAAACATGACACTAGAATCCATTATAGAAACAGTCCAAAACGTCATTGCCTTATTATTAAAAATCTTCACAATGCCTCCAAAAGGGTTTAGTGTATTTATATCAAAGTAGTCTATACAAAAATAATAGCCGTAATAAAATCATTAATAAACAAAAATATTTTCAACCCCACAAACAGCGATAGGGCTGGCAAGCTGAAGATTTCTGTACCCATCCCTGAATTTTTTTTAATAGCCTCCTGAACACGACTCTCTTGAAGCAGCTCACTGGATATTAAAAAACAGAACATTCATGGAAAACAAAGAGAAGCCTTTTACATAACGGCTCAGAAAAATGAAGTCCTTTATCTGTGACTTCCAAACAAATTCATTTATTGGGCCAGTTATTGTTCAAAACCTTATTTGTAGCTTAGTTCATCTGAAACGCCAACGCAAAGAGATTACATTCATTAGATTAATGGGTATCTCATAAAACCTTTGTAAAATGTGCTGAAATCGAATACTTTATTGCTATATTGAAAGCCAAGCTCACCTCTAGGACAATAATTCTAAAATTCTAATACTGTATTCTAGACGCAAATATTGAACCTTTTCCTATGAAGGCCGCCAGGATTCTCTCTGTAGACTCCCCTGATTATTAGACTGTGTAGAAGGGGGGGGATCCCAAGTGGCGCATCCAGTAAAGGCGCTCTGCGCGGAGTGCAGGATGTGCCCTAAACCCTGGAGATCGCAGGTTCGAATCTAGGCTATGTCACAGCCGACCGTGACCGGAGTTCCTAGGGCGGAGCACCATTGGCCGAGCGCTGCCTGGGTAGGGAGGGCTTAGTTCAGCAGGGGAATCCATGGCTCACCGCACATCAGCGACCCCTGTGGCCGATAGGGCGCCTGTGGTTCTGCAGTGGAGCCGCCAGATCTGTGTTGTCCTCCGGCACTATAGGTCGAGTGGATCTGCAGTGCGAAAAATGACGGCTTGGCAGGAGCACGTTTCGGAGGACGCATGTTCCAGCCTCCGTTTCCGAGTCGTATGGGGGTTGCGAGCGGTGAGCCGAGAATACAGATAATAATTGGGCATGCTAAATTGGGGAGAAAACCGGGGTAAAAAAATTGGCGAGGACTAAATTTAAAAAAAAAAAAAAACTGTGTAGAAGGGATAGACATATTGACGAGTGTCTACAGTCCTCTATAGGCATATACATACTGTAATGCAGCTTTATATCACCATATTGAAAATCGAGTTGTTTAATGAGTCAGCTACTGTAGTGCTTATTTGCTTGATTAAACATCATTGATTTATCTCTGAACTATATACTTAAGATAGATTAACCTGCATAGATAATACAGTCAAGGGGAACAGAACAACAAAGGGCATTTGCATGCAGAACTATAAGCAGTGCTTAGAGAGAAAAGGGCACTCCCATCAACTGTCCAGCAAGGCGAATGCAGAGGGTGCAAAACACATGTTAATAGTATAGGGTCCGCCTAATGTTAAATATCCCGCCGGCGACCTGGCCGTTTAAATCTTTTTACTCGGGCATTGTGAGAGACCTGCTTGTGATACACCACTGGAAAAAGGAAAATCTGAGGTTTAAAACGAGGTCCTGCCTCGTAGACAGCCGTGAATGTGAGTGCTTTGCAATGGTACTGCTGCGCTGTAAGACAGACCTACCTTGGAGCAGTAAACAAACATTTTCACACAAAGGGCTAGATGTACGAAGATGGGCCAGTCGAAAGCAAACATACCGCAATTCGCAAAGTGCACATTTTGTCGTATGTAGTAAAAAAAAAAAAAATATCGCCACCTTGCTGGCCTTTCAAGCCACAGTGAATAGCTCCACATGATCAGACTCCCTGGGACGAATCATTTGAATATTGTTTTGTTTTTTTTTGGTTGCTTTTGGTCCCTTTTGTCTATATGGCCATAATTCCTTTGTTTATTATACAATTTGTTAAAAAAAAAAAAAGTCCATGTCCCTACATGCTGAAGTTTCATTGTACACTGTACAGCTGGCCATGCTAAAATAAATTTTACAAACAAACAATAAATAATGTTTTCTAAAAAGTCTTTTTTCTGTGGTTTTTGTGTATGACATGTACCTGTAACCTTTATAGTTACAGCCACAAATCTAACAGTAAAAAAAAATAAATAAATAAAAAACAGGTAACAATAGCTCAGACCCCAATGCATATCCTAATAAACAGGTATTGATCTCAGACTTAAAGTGTCCTCCCTTTCTCTTACTTTTGAAATGGATTAACTCATTTAACTTGCACACTAACATCACTGATACATCTAACTTCAGACACGAGCCATCCCATCCTGTTCCCGTGATTGCAATCACATTGTGTGTTTGTGTAACTGTCCTTTGCAGAGGACAGTAAAAAAGGTCAGACGACAACTCTTGGTTCTGAATGAAAATGGTTTCCTATAACACTGTAGATTCCCAATACTTTGAGTAACTGTCCCTCTTCCAGTTATACGTGACATTTAAATAACCTTGATTCTCTGGTTGACAGCTAGATGGTCAAAGGGATGCACCTAATGTTTTTTAATGCTCCATTAGTGTAAGATGGGAGGGCTGGCGCTTGTGTGTGAAAGGTCATCATCATTACCTTGGTGTGTATGTGCTGGACAGACTACATGTGGTGACAGACACACTCTCACAGTCACTGCTAGAGGCGGAACTGAGCGGGGAATCCTGCAAACTGCCACAAGTACTGAAAACAAAAATACAAACAAACAGACATGGAAACATGTTTTGGAAACAGAATGGCATGAAAAAGTGGAATTCATATGAGCAAAGATCAAAGCAAATTAAATTCAAATTAATTCATACTGCAAAGAATACTACAGCAAACACACACATGCATGTAGCAAAGCAAAACAATAAAGAACAACTAATAAAAATGGGTACAATATTAATTTCATCCTTCAATATCAGAATTAATAATTCTAATCCACACAGTCAGTCATAAATCAACTTGAAGAACAGTATCTAAAAACATATTCATTTATTTATTTAATTGACACAAAATGTAGATGATTCAGGTAAGGCTGTATACTTGGCTATATATATATAGGGGAGGCCGTGGTTGGTTGTCACAGTGCTCATAACTATGACATAGAGTTTGTAGACGAATACGGAAGTGATTTACACTATTTTTCTTGGCTAGTTGTGTAAAACCTATATATACAAAAATAAAATATACACAAATTTCAAGTCTGTGTAAGAACATTGTAGTACTGTACGTTTAGAAATGTCACATAACTCTTTTTAATCGATAAAGTT
Organism: Acipenser oxyrinchus oxyrinchus; assembly: GCA_030684275.1. Lineage (NCBI taxonomy): Eukaryota > Metazoa > Chordata > Actinopteri > Acipenseriformes > Acipenseridae > Acipenser > Acipenser oxyrinchus. The sequence goes on along the minus strand of CM060248.1, from coordinate 90,923,942 downwards.
ACTGTGAAAATGCAAGTACAGTATCTCCAAACTTAACTTGCAACTGTGTTTCAGCTAGTTGAACAGCTCAGCTTTGTAATTGAATTGGGAGACTCAAAAACACCTGATACAAACCGCAAGACCCAAATGCCTCCAAATGTCCTCGACATTTCTAACACTAAATTACTTGCACCAAAAATGGCAGAAAACATCCTCTCACCTCGATCTGGACTTCTTATTGACATCTTCCTCTGCCTCTCTGTCGTTCGCTGTCCTGTCATTCAGCTCCGCTTCCCTTTCCTTTCCCCCACTGGGCTGCCTCCGTCTCTCGATCCGCCTCTGGTGGCTACAGGCCTCTGTATCCCCCTGCAGGACACACTCAGTCATCGCCTGCGTCCTTGAGGTTTGTGCCAGGCACTTGACGCACTTTGGGCTCTTTTGCTCGTTTTTCACCTCCTCCTGTATGGGCGATGTGCAGTCCAGTTTACTATCTAGAGGATCCATTTCCTTGTTTACAACTAAACTGCCTATAACCATGGTGGATGCCATCCTCTTGCCCTTGTCCCCCGAAGCTTCTATGCCATCCTCGCGGCTGTCCTCACAGCTCCCACAACACACGCAGGAATTGATCAGACAGTTCGTAGCTGCCAAGCCACTTAGCTTGTGAGGCCCCTCAAAGGGAAGTTCCGACTGGGTTTCCTCATGAGAAGCAGGGGACAGCAGAAGGAGCTTATCTGCAGCAGCCTCCACAGTCAGATCGGACAGGGTCGGGCATTTGGGGTTGAATATGACGGTGGCAGATAATTTCATCCCACCAGTCCTGTGGGCAATCATCTCTGCGGTTTCCAAGTCCTCAGTGCCCGTCTCCCAGCCATTGAGGTCCTCAGGCCCTTCCGAGGGAAGGTGTGCAACGCTCTGGCTGTCGGCACCTGCTGCTGCTTGTGGAATTGGTGGCTGTTGCAGTGCTTTGGTGTTACTTATTTTGTTTAGTCTCAGGGCTGCCTCCACCAGGGAGGCCCCTGGCCAACCATTATGTACCACTGCTGTGTCAGCTTCTCTCTGGACTTGAAGAGGAAGTTTTCTGGTGTCCCGCTGAGGACAGTGGACACAAGAGGAGGAGTTGCCATCCATCCCGGCCAGGGCTTCTCCAGCCCCTTCTAAATCATCCATGAAGAAGACACGGTCCTCTTCCTCTTCGTCGTTGTTGTTGTTGTTTGTCCGGGCGGGCGGCCTCCTCCCTGGTGAAGCCTCGGTGCTGGAGTTGCCGCTGCTCCCCCCTCGGTGTGCAGGGGACTGGAACAGGCTGGGCGGGGAGAGCAGGCAGGACATCTCATCGCCCACTCTGTGCACCATCATGTTGAGTTGCTCTAGCTCCTGTTCGTCGTACTGCATGGAGCAGGCCAGCTCGGCGTCCGTTTTCTCCGCCTTCCCCAACAGCAGCTGGTCCCCTGTTCCCCTGTCATGCACCCCTGCGCTGGGAGAGGCAGGTGGTTCCTCAGGGTCAGAGGGGCTCGCGGCACTGGTGGTGGGGACTGGAAGGAGATGGGGAGGAGGAGGAGGTGGCACTACCACCTCCGGAAGGGCCTGCACCACTGGGAACTCCCCGTCCTGTGAGATGCATAGGTTGCGCTCCAGTGTGAAGAGCTCCTCTTTCGACAAGGTCTGCAGCAAGTCCCTGAATAATACAATAAAACATTCGTAACATAGTTTACCAAGTGCCTACCATAACACTTAGAATTAGCAATATATGCACTGTGACATTGTAATAGCCCACGTTGTTATACAGTAGATGCTTGATTTGAATTATAATAGTCAATAGGAGTCTCTGCCCCAAATGATTGACTAAAGGCTACCAGGTTCACATACTTTATTGCAGTAAAGCTACATGAACTGCACCGTTAAACAATGGGTGGGACTTTGTCAAGAAAAACAACATACTTGTATTAAATTAATGTATTGTCATTTGACTTGGATATAAGATATTGCTTCACATTTACTAGTCTGCTGCATAATGTTAATTCATAGTTGATTGATTTTCTAAATGTGTATTACAAGTAAACTAAACTGAGGCATTCACAAGTTTAAAAAGTGGCAGCCTTAAGAATAACTAGTTAGATTTTTAAGTTGCCATAGATTGTATTGCCAATCGTGATACCCCTCGTTACATTGGGCCCTATTCAAGGCCTGTTTTAGGGATGGTTTTAAAGAGTGTTTATTAATATTCTCTTAGGTTAAACAGTTATTTGAAAACTGAGATTAAACTTCTAATCTTGTCAAAACAGTTGAAAAATATCTGCAAAAGTGATAAAAAATCATTTGGTTGAGATAAAAATAAATAAATAAATAAATAAATAAAAATAAAAAGTCCTTAACAAAACAAAACATCCCTTCAGTTTAGTGTGTTTTGTGGAAATGCAATAAAAAACAATTTCACTGTCAGCTCAACATTAGGGATTAACATTAGGCAGAGCAGTTGGATTGGTCTGAAAAGCACACAGCACACAGTCTTGGTACATGAATAACTGAACCTAATGCTCCATCACTCTGAATTAAATCCACTGGGAGTGGGCCAGCCAGGATATATTAAAAACATTATTCTCCTACATGGATTCTCCATGATTCACAATGAATTAGATTGCAGATTCTAAAAGAATAATACTGTTGAAGCTACATATAGAAGAATTAAAAGGTGAATATCTATGACAAGTACTCGGCGCACATCCCTCACCTTTTTACAGTACAGAACAGTAAGACCTCTACTATTAGAACTCATTTTAAATTATGCTGATGTCTTTATTTTAGTTTAAACTCAGGGCTTTAAAATCAGCAGGGCTCTGCTGTTTTGTATACAGTAAAACACCTGTACATAGACAAGCAAGAATCAGTTATCAGTACACAGAACCCATCTAATCATGTGGGACAGGGTCCTGCAGAAGCTCCTACCTGATCTTTCTGAGTAAGGTGCGGAACGGCCTAAAGAGCTCAGACATGTCCTCAGGCTTGCGATCCAGGTTCAGTGGTCCATCAGAGTAAACTACCAGCCCGCTGGAACAGAATCAGACAGACACTGGTTAGTGCCAAAATCACACTGTAAGTGGTTGTTGGCAACTCCCAAAGCTGATTCTGCATACAGAGCAGAGATTTTAATACAGGCACTGTATTTCCATTTTTTAAATATTTTTATATTGTCCGACTTTCAAAAATAACCATGAATCTTGAACATCAAATGAAAACAGTGGTTAATGTTGACACCAACCCCATTAAAGCTGAAAATGTATATGATCAACTTCAACCAAAATAACTTCTTTTTATTGTTGAGGGCTGACAGTATTGTTGAGAGTTCTGGAAATACTATTATATTTATTCCAAGTGTCAGGTTTGACTCGTACCAAACTGTTGTACTTACCATACAATGGCTAGTCTTGGAATTGTAAACATTAGTGCTGGCTCATAGTCATCAATCATGTCTTGTGTGAGGTATCCAAGCTTTAGTGCCCTATTATTAAAGCAGAAGAAGATTTCACTGGGAGTGCAATGGAGAAGTTGTACAAAGCGAGCCGTCTGTATATCAAGTTTTTTACTCCAATTTAAATTGTACCATTTTTGTCAAGGAAAATAAGTGTTACAAGCGAGGACCACTGAAGGTGTTGCTTGCTTGTTTTGTAACATTCCTGGTGGTGTGTTGATGTATTTTCATTGACAATGCTGTGCATAAATCAATAACAGAACGGAAACTGAAGACATATTGATCTGATTGCACACCCTTCAGTGGTTTCCCTGGTCAGAAATACCACACATGCTTCCCACAGTTTCACCACAACCAGACAAGTGGTTTCTTTGAGCCTTCAATAGCATAGGCATCAGGTGTCATTACAGTGAAAAATAAATGTTATACAACGTGTTTTTGAGTTTTGGTTGCTGTATTTCCATCAGGTTTTAGAGTTGTTTAAACAACCTTTTATTAATTATATGGGAACCAGATTAATTTGCTCAACTCTCTAATGTTGTTCTCAAATAAATCTAAGATGAGTAATTTGCAGTACGAGTTTTTATTTTTGGCTCTGGTAAAGCACCTATGCAGAGAAATACAAGTGTATAAAATACACCGCACTGATTGGCTCAGACAACCATGGCAAATGATGACATGATTCGCTAGGAGATGTAATTTCATTCCATTCATAGGAACTATATCCATGGATTGTCAAGACACTAGGTTTCACCGCAACTGTATGAACATGCTCAGCCTAAAAAGTACAGCAGGACAAGCTATAGTGGTCAACATACAAGATTTACAACAACAGTATAAAAGTATGATATCTAACAAGGATTATAAAGACACTTGTACAAATCACCAAACATAAATCACAATGTTTATGATATTATGAAATGTTACGGCACTGAAGTTAACACACATTTTAAAACAGCTACAAGACTTTGTGACCCAATGGTCCAAAGCAATAATGCTAAATGTGTTCTTTAAGAAGATGATACCACATTGACTTACCTTTCCACTGTTTCACAGAAGAGCACTATCACTTCTTGTTGAACGTAGTATTCTTTAGGTGTCTTTACAGGAACCATTGCTGACACATAACTAAGAATATGGGCAAAATCAATGTTAGAAAATGCTATCATTGGTGTGTTAAAGATAAAAGAAGGTTCATCCCCAGACATTCTGTCCATCCTCATTCTATACAAGGACACTGACACAGCTGGTGCTTTCCCTTGTGCTTGCCTACACTTCTCTAGCTGTCTGTGTCAATAGTTAATTGAAAGCAACACTACGTTGTTATGATGTCATTATTAACATTCTGAAAATCCATGGTGCTGATTGTTTATTGAGTTTCTCTGGTGACATCAGTGGCAATGTTCATCAACCAGAAACTAGCTGTCTGTGACATCATACCAGTTTAGAATGACCTGAGACATCATACCAGTTTGGCAAGACGTGAAACTAAATCTTTTAATAATTTCACATTCATCTGTTTTTTTCACAATAGTTCTTCATTGAAAGTGATTAGTGCTGAGAAGAATTTTCATATGTAGAAAAATACATATTTTCTTAGCTGTAATAACACTAAGGTCACAATATTTGTACTGAAAACATAGGAGTGTGTCAATACTTTTGGGCACCTCTGTATATCTCTTGACAGTGTACTGTTTAGTCATGAGTATCTTTGAAAGAACAAGGAAGAACATAAGAAAATGTGCGACGCTCGTCCGGTTCCTAGTAGCTGATGGGTCTTTGAACTTTGTCAAGTTGGGTCTTAACAGATCAAAGTCTTTGTGTCTCAACATAGTGAATGCCTTTTTTCCAAGCGGAGTACCGACTTCACTCGCCCAGATAAAGCTTTGAGGTAAAACGTTTTGCTTTCAAAGATGTGCTTCTCTGGGGGAGCTGCCACAATGACGCCTCACATCATCACTGCAATCTCAGGAGTGCCACTGCAGATTAACATCACCAGACCTTTCATCTGCTTTAATCATGCTATGAAAGTGAAAACCCCTCTGATGTAATGCTGAAGCAAGGCTTTAATCTATTGTGCTCATATCAATAATTGGATGATAATAGAATTAAGCTCCATGGAGAACCAAAGGAGCATTTGAGTTGTTCAGCAGCTAAAATCCTGGTTTATATTTGCTCATCCCATTTATCCCTTGTTTGTGTAATTGAAGGAAGAAATACTGCATTTCATATAGTATACGGAATTAAACTTTTCAATTACATGCACCCCAAGAGCACTGACATTTCCTAGATTTTCAATGCAAAGTGCTTCAATTACTATTAGCACTTGTGAAATGTGGTTATGTACTGTATGCACAATATATATAAATGTGACACTTGTAGTCTGGAGGTCCTCATTGCGCTCACCAGAGCTCGAACTCTGCGAAGAGGCTGTCAAAGTGGCGCAGTGACTCCTTCATCTTGTCGGTGTGGAGGTTGAGGTCGCGCAGGGACTGGTCTCGCATGGTGTTCCTCACCTCCTCCAAGCTGCGCGTCAGGTCCTTGGCCAGGGGCCGCATCGCCATGCTCTCGATCTCCCGGTTCATGATGATCGAGCCAGCAGCTAAACACTGTACATGGAAAAACACATCAGATAAGAGAGACACCAAGCCGTGAACGTTAATGCCAACTGTGAACTAATGTAGGTGTAGGGTTGTAGCTGAGGAATCCAGAGCTCAGGTACTGGAAGTTTGAATAATTATTATTATTATTATTATTATTATTATTATTATTATTATTATTACTTATTTCTTTGCAGACGCCCTTATCCAGGGTGACTTACAATTGTTAAAAGATATCACATTATTTTTACATACTGTAAACGCAGGGGTGCCCAATCCTGGTCCTCGCGGGCCGATGCCCTCCTGGTTTTTGTACACTAAATTGATTAATTGGACCAATTAAGCTTCTAATAAGGGCTTGATTGGACCAATTAAGTAATTTAGGGCACAGTTGCAACAAAAGCCAAGAGGGACATCGGCCCTCCAGGACCAGGATTGGGCACCCCTGCTGTAACGGATGTAGCAGGACAGGGGGGCCTGCAATATAAAAATGTTTTGTTTTATGGCAGGGACGGAGTTAAAGTCTCCCTGCCAAGGTAATTGCTTTTGTTTAATTTAATTGTTTTATTGTGTCGTTTAATTATCACCTGCACCTGGCAATTATTAAAACAATTAGAGCCAGATACAGGGTATAAAAGGGAAGCAGTCAGTCTGCTCTAGGCTGCTGAGTAGAAGGAGACCAGGTGGTTGCTCTGTTTCCGAGCAATCAATAGAAAACTAAGTGCTGGGATAAAACTGTGTGTTTTTGTTCATGCAGGTAAACGGCTTACCCATCCTGCGAGCTAGTCAGGGACCTGCATAACTGTGTAGTTAGCGCTCCGAAGGAGTTAAGTGTTTATTTTGGTTTTCGTTTGTTTTGTTTATTAAAATAGCGGCGTCAGCTTGAAAGATCCATTTCTGTGTCCTGGGTCTGTGCTTTTAAAGGGGCAACGAACCGCGGAGAGTGCAGCTTGTTTACAACATAATTACATAATTATTTACATTTTATTACCCATTTATACAGTTGGGTTTTTACTGGAGCAATCTAGGTAAAGTATCTTGCTCAAGGGTACAGCAGCAATGTCCCCCACCTGGGATTGAACCCACGACCCTCCAGTCAAGAGTCCAGAGCCCTAACCATTACTCCACACTGCTGCCTGAATTGTAGTTCATCCATGAAGTCAAGATCACAACACACATTAAACACTGACAAAGACATGTAGTCAAACAGTTGATCAATTGACCCAGGTAATATCTAATATTGTCAGCGCTAGTTTGTGTTGAAACAGTTTGGAATTAATAATCTATTTGTAACCGCATAGACAAACCTTTTAACGAGAAGTCTTTGTCTTTGGAACTGTGTTTGGAATGATTTTATAGCAATGACCACCACTAAGGTCTGCACATAATTGGCAATTCTGCCCACCATCTCATATCTCTGATACTATACAGATGAACATACCTTATTACAGAAATATGGATCATTTTTATTTTGTGGCTTTAAAAATGGTAATACTGGAACCCTAGCTTCTGTATTGAATGCAGTCATGGGACCAACAAAAAGTAGCCTTAATATCTTTTATTAAATTAATACCATATGATTTTCATTACTTTAAACGTTTTAAGTTTAGCCAATTTATGTAGAGTAACTGTCACTGAGCAGTTTAACCATTTTCTTGCTAATGTACTGTTTTAGTTTCTAATCAGTTTTGTTTGTATTCTAAATTAAACGTGTTCTTTCATAGTTGGTAGTTTCCAGCATGTTGGTCTCATTGCAGAGGTAATGTAACAGAGGTTAGAAGATAGTGACCTTTATACTGAATAGAGGGATGACCTTAATATTGAAGGTCAATATGAAGAAATCAGGACTGCAAGACTGTAAGTTGCCTTAATTGTGTAGTGGTATATTGACTGAAGTGGCTTGATTATTATTTAACTGTTTGGAATACTGTAATTAATATTTGATTGTGTAATTGATTGTGTAATTGTATAATTCGTTGTGTAATTAGTTTATTAATTAGTTACCTAACTTAGTATCAAGCTCTGAAAACCCCTTGAAATAAGATCTTTCCATTATGATAAAATCAAAGATTTACCATCAAGAACACACAACACATTAGTTACAGCAATTACATGCTGCAGGGTGAGATCTGCTTACCCTGTTCTTATTTAGTTCAGGTTCAGGGGCAGAGAATTTTAGGAATTTGGGACTTGCAAATATCTGATCCGCCCTCCAATCCTCATCAATTTTGAATGTTGAGTGATCAGTGATGACTGGTATTCATTTTCTCTGGGTTTAAGCCCTTGCCTATTCTAATAATGACCAGCATATAATCTCTTTACTCCTGGGAAAAAACACAGGACTACTGCTGATATTGCAAGTTTTGAATGTGTTCAGACTAATATTAAAAAACAACAATGTATATCGCAGGGTATATGAAGACAAGTAATTTTTTTCTGCTCCATTAGCTCCAACTCATATGTGTCTCTTAGTAAAAGAAAATATTTCAGTGCCTTGTGGATGAAATCATTATTGTGACAGTAAGAAAAAAAAAAAACTCTTGCAGGGGCTCACAACACACAGGGCTGACCTTAACACACCATTGATTTACTGCTGAAACCCACGGGTAAGGTGTTTAAAATCAATCTGTACAGCTAATATCAGGTTTCCCAAGTGCAGAGATTTCATTCCTGGGCACGTGCAGTACAACAGCAGCAGGAGAAACCATGATACACCTTTCCTGGTTACCTGATTAGCTTTTTTTCCCTTATCTAAAATCGGGTGGCTAACTTAATTCATTTGGGCTCAAAAGGATTGGAGGGAAGTCCCATACAAATTATCCAGGCATATAGCTTTCCGAAGACAAGAGTGCAGCTTGTGCAATTGCAATAGTATAATTATATTTTAAGAAATATGCTTAAAAAGGACTGCATTTTGAGATTTTCACACGCAATTATTTTTCCTGTCTATTGAAACAATGGGTATTAATGAGGAATCAGAGATCTGTTTGCTTATCATGAGCCTGATGTAGAGTGATGTTGCCAACACTAATTTTTACTGAAAAGGATAATTAATTGTAAGAGACCACCTAAGTAAGCTCTGTTAAGCTAAAGTACCAGGCAGTAAGATCACTTTGCAACTGATATCATTAAGTGAACAGAAGACAAGACTGGAGGATAAGCACCAATGCCAAGCCGCTAGACAGTACAATACTGAGAAAGGCCTTGTCCACCACAATAAATCAGAGAAAGTGTCTGTGATGTCCAAGAACGGTTATAGTCTATGAATGGTCTAGAGCACTTTGCCAAATCTCCCATCCTAAAATAATCTACTGCAGTCACACTATTAACATTTTAAACATATGTTCAAAAAAGGAATTTAATTGTTAACCATAATTTAAGGAATCAGATACTAGTACAGTAGGTTCATTCACTAGTTTTCTGTTACATTGTACAGCTCTATCAAAATTCTGTGTAGTCTCAACCTGCTGAACGCAGGACTCGTTTTTCCACACGCTAATCTCTGACAAATGAAATCCAATGCCAGTAACAAAGCACATGCATTTACAACAGCCTAGCAATGATATGGTAGAGAGAGTGACCAAAAACTCCAATTACATTCTGTACATCTGCAAACCTTCACAATACGAGTGCATTGTACTGTACCTCCGCCCCAAACCAGAGCTGCCCTGCCAGGTTGTCGTGCCTTATTTCTTCAGGGAACTTCACGCAAAAGTCCCGATTCGCCCGGTCGCTGGAAATACATTCATCCATGATTTGGTTTATGATGTTTAACACGTTATCCTGAAACGAAATTAAGAAGAAAATAACAATAATGGTGAAACACTGTCCTGAAGAATTTCTCTGCGGTAGACACTATGCAAAAGTTTCAGCTACTGCACAATGGTACATTTGACATGAGAATAAAAAAACACATTAAAAAAAGCAGTTCATAAAATCAAGCAACCTGAAATTCAGTCTCAAACGAAACACGCCAGTGTGGTACATCAAGTTTCATTCCTGGTTTCAGACAGCCCATTAGCACCAATCCTGGACTACCTAATGTTATCTTAGGTAAGGTAGTTCAAGACTAGTGCTAATCAGGCAGGGTCTAAGAAACTAGCTGCAAACATTTCAAATTCAATTATAGGTTTAGACTGGCAAGGCACAAGTGATATCGTCAGCAGGGTTCCCAAGGAAGATGCAATGTACTGTAGCTAAATAAGGAGTCAATAGTAGCTCTAATTTGGGTACTTAGCCTTTCACCTCTTATTCAAATAGGTTGATAATATCTTATGTTGACATGAAATGAGTAAGAAAGTACCAATAACGTTAGTTGGCTAGCGATACAACCCTTAAAATAATTGTATTCCTCTTGCCTTTGCACTTGCATCAGAAAGTGTTGTTTGTGGTGTTGTAGGGGTCGCTCTTCCCTTTGGAGTAAACTGCGGGGAAGCCATTAAACCAAGGTCCTGTCTAATTCATTGACAGCAAAATATCTCAAGGCCATGTTGCAATTGTCAGTGTCCTGGCTAAATTCAAACAAAGGTTTAAAAAAAGAAGAAAAAAAGAAAATCCAAACGAAACAAAACAAAACATAAATGCTGAATTACCTGCTGTGGCTATTTTGCTCCCAAAACAGTCCAGTCCTCCCAAGTCCTGGGGAGAGGGATTGGAGGACAACTTTGGAAACAAGCTCAGTAGATTCATCCCAAATACAGTAAATATGTTCTCTTTTTGTTATAAAATGTGAATTGGTTTCCAGTGGCGGGGACACCTACTGGAAGCACTACACTCATCACAAAAAAGTGAGAACTAATCAAGGCCTTGTATGCCACCAGCACACATGTATCACAATAATGACTAACAGGGTTTAGAGCTGTTCATGTTATAATCTTATAAACCAAAATATTGTGCTCACAAGAGCTGGCACAGATGGGGGGCCAAGCTGATTATCCACTGCCTGTTTTTATTACTGCTCCCAACTCTTTTTACACTTGGATCCTGGCCAGGCTTTTCTTTATTTGGCATAGCAGTTAATCCTCTGCATCTTAACAGAGAGTTGCTTATATAAAAGCGAGGCAGGCTCAACACAGTTCCAGCTGCACAAGACAACCTTTCTCAGCTGCACACAATCTCACTGTAAAGAACTCGAGTGACTTATTGCACAAGGTATAAAACAGATTTCCTTTACAACTGATCCCTTCTTAACGTCAGGAGGAAAGCAAAGAGCTCTTCTATTGCAGTATATTGTATATCACTGAGTAGATAGCTGTCTCCCTAATCAGACACAAGATTTTAATAAGCAAGGAAAGAGTGCATATATTTTTTGCATTTTCAGTGCCTCAAATCCCTTATCCCTCGCTCTATTCCGATTTTCCAAAACATTCATTAATAAAGTTATAAAAAATGACAAGGCAAATGGGTGTTCAATCTGCTAGCTCTATATGTCATCTTTGCAACTTGAAAGTGGAAGCTGAAGACACCAAAACAGTGTAAACTGAAATGAAAGCTGCATTCATCACACTCAATGCCGTGACAGTGATAATGGAGCGGGTGGGGGTTTGGAACAAACAGACTGCACTGGCTGAGCAGGGACTTATGAAAATGTAATTAATGATGACAGCAATATTGGACTCATTTTTGCATACTGTACTGAAGCTAATTATTCCAGCTAATTATGTTCTTTTTTTGTTGTTTATTTTTGTATTGCTTATAATGATGTATTATTTCCTTGTTCATTCACAATTAACATTCACATTTGCCAGATAATAAAATATTTTGTTGGCCCAAGAATTATGCGACTGATTAATTACTACATTAAAACTACAGAGACCTCATGCGATGCAAAGCACCGAATTCATTTGTCAGGACAAAGCAGATTTCAGCAGTGTGTTGCTTTGGACCCTGGACACTGCACAGGAGACAAATCTACTGTACATGTCCCTCTTTAATATTATATGTGCTCTCTTTCATTTTCTACTTTTGTTTCTGCTTAAAACATTATTTACCATGCTTATTGACGATGTCAACACTTCCTTTTTGGGAGACCTCATTCTAAAAATAGGGACCCTTAAATGACGATCGCGTCCTTTTTGTCTGTCCTTCTGTTTGTCAATCTGAACATGATCTTTGTCTTGATTTTGCACCAGTCTTTAACAAACTTTCATCATGCACTCCAAGCCTCCTATAGATGTTTTAGATTGCATTGGACTATAATCTGGTAAACTCTCTGTATACAAATATGTGTAATCTTTCACTTATTGCACACGTATCGATCTCTGTACCTGTGTGCACTGGTTTTAACTTCTGTGTCCTGAAATTACTCCTAACAGCTGAATTGTTCAATATGGTTTACAACCACTGGTGTATCATAACCACAATATACAGTACTGTGCAAAAGTTTTAGGCAGGTGTGAAAAAATGCTGTAAAGTAAGAATGCTTTCAAAAATAGACATGTTTATAGATTATATTTATCAATTAACTAAATGCAAAGTGAGTGAACAGAAGAAAAATCTAAATCAAATCCATATTTGGTGTGACCACCCTTTGCCTTCAAAACAGCATCAAGCATCAATTCTTCTAGGTACACTTGCACACAGTTTTGAAGGAACTTCGGCAGGTAGGTTGGCCCAAACATCTTGGAGAACTAACCACAGTTCTTCTGTGGATTTAGGCAGCCTCAGTTGCTTCTCTCTCTTCATGTAATCCCAGAAAGACTTCGATGATGTTGAGATCAGGGCTCTGTGGGGCCATACCATCACTTCCAGGACTCCTTGTTCTTCTTTACGCTGAAGATAGTTCTTAATGACTTTCGCTGTATGTTTGGGGTCGTTGTCATGCTGCAGAATAAATTTGGGGCCAATCAGATGCCTCCCTGATGGTATTGCATGATGGATAAGTATCTGCCTGTACTTCTCAGCATTGAGGAGACCATTAATTCTGACCAAATCCCCAACTCCATTTGCAGAAATGCAGCCCCAAACTTGCAAGGAACCTCCACCATGCTTCACTGTTGCCTGCAGACACTCATTCGTGTACGCTCTCCAGCCCTTCGCGAACAAACTGCCTTCTGCTACAGCCAAATATTTCAAATTTTGACTCATCAGTCCAGAGCACCTGCTGCCATTTTTCTGCACCCCAGTTCCTGTGCTTCGTGCATAGTTGAGTCGCTGGCCTTGTTTCCACGCCGGAGGTATGGCTTTTTGGCCGCAAGTCTTCCATGAAGGCCACTTCTGACCAGACTTCTCCGGACAGTAGATGGGTGTACCAGTATCCCACTGCTTTCTGCCAGTTCTGAGCCGATGGCACTGCTGGACATCTTCCGATTGCGAAGGGAAGTAAGCATGATGTGTCTTTCATCTGCTGCAGTAAGTTTCCTTGGCCGACCACTGCGTCTACGGTCCTCAACGTTGCCCGTTTCTTTGTGCTTCTTCAAAAGAGCTTGGACAGCACATCTGGAAACCCCTGTCTGCCTTGAAATTTCTGCCTGGGAGAGACCTTGCTGATGCAGTATACCTACCTTGTGTCTTGTTGCTGTGCTCAGTCTTCCAATGGTGTATGACTTTTGACAGTAAACGGTCTTCAGCAACCTCACCTTGTTAGCTGAGTTTGGCTGTTCCTCACCCAGTTTTATTCCTCCTACACAGCTGTTTCTGTTTCAGTTAATGATTGTGTTTCAACCTACATATTGAAATGATGATCATTAGCACCTGTTTGGTATAATTGTTTAATCATACACCTGACTATATGCCTACAAAATCCCTGACTTTGTGCAAGCGTACCTAGAAGAATTGATGCTGTTTTGAAGGCAAAGGGTTGTCACACCAAATATGGATTTGATTTAGATTTTTCTTCTGTTCACTCACTTTGCATTTAGTTAATTGATAAATATAATCTATTAACATGTCTATTTTTGAAAGCATTCTTACTTTACAGCATTTTTTCACACCTGCCTAAAACTTTTGCACAGTACTGTATATATAGTGGGGTATGCAGTGTTTGTCTGTCAGTCCATCCGACTGTCTGTCTATATTGAATATATCTAGCGAACCGCTTATCCAGTTATCATACAAAATACATTCTTTAGAACAAGTTATTAAGAGACTCAGAATCTGGAGCTCACATAAAAACAGCCATGCATCAAAATCAGCCATGCTCAGGTTAATAGGCAATATTGCTTAACTAATACTAATTTCAAGCATTCTAATTCTTGGAATAACTACTTCAGAAGTAGACTGACTTTTATAAAGTAACACCACTTAAAATGTCACAAGTACATGCATACGACTGTAGTTTGTCATTCTTAAAGCAATCCTTGACGCTTCCATCACCTTTTCTAATACGTCAAATGGAAAATATCCAAGATGCTAAGAAGGATGGTATATATATGTATATATTTCATTTCCAAATTATTAATTATTATCTTAAAACCTTTTTGCCAGCCCTTCCGATCAAGAGCATGAGGATTAGAAGAATTCCCCTTCTTTCCTGAGCAGCTTTATTTAGGCGGTCAAAACAAGAGCTTTGTTTTGTTGCAAATGTATAATCAATTGCCACATTTGTACTGTGTGTTATCCCTTTTTCCAACTGTTTGATAGAAAGATGAACAATGACGGTCATTGCTTGAGAAGAACTCCCTGGCTCAAAGGTTATATTTACTAGCCTTTTCCAATTCATTTTCTATCTCCCATTAACTTCCCACCTTCATGGTCCCTGCAGGTTTCTGGTACTGTAGATAAAACTACACCCCGCTGTTTTGTGTGGGAGGGGTGTTCCTTTCAGGTTAAGGCTCAATGCTTTGCTATGCTGTCCAACTAATGAGGCACACGAAATGAATTTGAAAAGGCCAGCAGGGACAGCTCTAGCCAGACTGGAATATGAGCTCCACACCCCCACAAGTGGCACAACCAGATAAGCATCAGGAAGCCACTATTTTCACACATACTATTTTCACACATGTATTTTTGGTAACAGATTTTTTTAGTAGCAGTAATGACAAATTGTGAACTATACAAGTACAGTACACAAATGTAGTTATTATTGTTGCTATGTTACCCCATATGAGCTTATGCATATTTGCATTTAATAGAGAATGCACCACAAATGTTCATAGATAAGGCTGTATTTATTCACAGTTATCACAGATTTCTCTGAAAGTTCCCATTTCTGAAAGAATAGTGTAAATATACATATGTTGTAATCATTTAAAAACAAATACACAAACATTTGCTTTACTGACGTACTACCGGCATAGTTGACTTTAGGAACCTGGCAGACGGTTTAGTTTGCTTCCGGTAAATGATTGAACACACAGCATAGAGCTGTATGATTTCTTAACTGTCTTAATTTTTTTTTTTTAAAAACAGCTGAGACATCAAAGAACAAAATAATAGATTTTTAACGTAACAATGCAATTTTTTTCTGCTTTAATAAATATGTTTAAAAATCGTGAAATATCTTTAAATATTTTTAGGTGGTGAAATAAGCATTATTTTCACTGTGAAAAACAGCCCTAGGCCTATCCATACAGTACTGTAGTTAGGCCTATCCATACAGTTCTGTAGTTATTCCACTGATGAGGACGATAGCAGAATAAACCCACAAGCTCATGTTGGTTGTTTATGGTTATCATCATAAGGGAAATAACCACAGCACTCAATGAACGTTCATGGAGCATGCCGTTTATATAACAAGTGTACGGTTTGAAAAATAAAGTATTTTAAATACCATATTTAACAGCTGAATTTCAAGAATTACTTAAAATCAAGCTCTGCATCTGCTTAACAACGCAGAGTAATCTGGAACACTGCGATTTGCCCAGTCATTCTGTTGTTCGATTTGAATAAATGAAAATGAAACAGTTATTCAACACCAGATCTCTCAAAACACTTGTACAATAATTCCTGTATAGTGTATGTGATTTAATCAAATAAGCATTTCATTTTTTGTAGGTCAACCAGAGACGGATTTTATTATATATATATATATATATATATATATATATATATATATATATATATATATATATATATATATATATATATATATATATATAATATACTTTCCCCTTGGTCTCCAGCTGCTGCAGTTCTGTGTTGTTGAGTAGGATAAATAAAAGGATGACTTACCAAGTTCCAGCAATCAAGTTGCATTCATTCACCGGCAATAATGAGAGCTACACACGGTGCGTTCCTACTCGTTTTAGTTGAAGCACTGGTTGTGTAACATTCAGAGCAGGTAAAGTAGTGCATACCGTGTGAACACTGGGGTGTTGGGAACCCTTTAATGAAGTGTAATTAATGTCATTTAAGATGGAAGTTTCAATCTGGCTGTCCCTGAATTCCTTGGTGCCACTCACAATCAATCACCACAAGAGAGGTCCAGGGCAGTGCTTATCCTATAATTACTGGGGAGACCTTGTGGTGGCGGTGAAGCATGAACTCCAATCTGAAAGCCTGTCGTGTTCAGAGATCACAGCTAACCTGCATCATCTTCTTTTATTCATTGATTTTTTAGAAACCCCAGATGACTGGAATCGTGTTATATTTTCTATCATTCCTTTTGAGTGGATGTGCAAGGGTGTTAGTTCTTTCTTTTTCCTTTTAAACCAAAAAATAAAAGGCAAAGCAGCTGGATCTTTCTTTCTGCAAGCTCAGTGCAGAATGATACTGGAGTCTGCTCTGCCTTTTCACAGAAGGACAGAGACCTGACATTTCCAAGCGTTTGCCAGCTCAGAGTATCATGATTAATGTAGAACACATGACAAACATGTTGTTACATGCAGTCATGTCTCATGTATATGCATTATATACCTATATAGTACCTTAGGGTACTCGTGTGAATATGTCTTAATATTTTTAATTAATTTCATGTGTGGTCTATTAAAGTCAATTAAAATTAGACAATCACTAAATTGCCTATTTTAACAATTTTCAGTTTAATTTCATATGCACAACAAATCAAAAGCAATGGGGTGTTCTAATAAATGTGCACATTACTGTACATTAGATGGTTTGAGATACTGACTGCTGATTTAAAAATGTATAAAAAGTATATATAAAAGTATTTCAGCAACAGGACTCAGAACCCTCACTCAAAATGATTGCAAATATCATAAAACACAGATAAAACACAATACAGTTTTACCTGAAATACAAAAATCTAACATGCAAATAATTATCCTGCCTGAAGCACCAGTTCTTGTACTCAATGGGCCAAATCTTTTACCCGACGTGTGTGCAACATACTGAAATTAAAAATAAGTTGTAAGTAATCTGTAGCTTCTTGGCCAGTAAGTGGAGATATCTGTTGTGAATCCATGAATAATTGTTATCGCTGGACAAATGGACTGCACTGTACTGGAGGAGGAGGAGGAGGAGGAGGAGGAGGAGATTAGCTATGAAAGGGTAGCTAAAGCACCACTGATGATTCATACAGACTGGTCACGTAAGGGGATTAGTGTGGGTGAAGGGATGATCTGATTTAGTTGTTATTCACAGTTTTTGTGTGAGATTATTTTTAGTATTCAGAAACATGAGAGGTGGTTCTGACAGGCACTGGAACTTCAATAGTACCATTTACTAGTAACACATATCTGTTGTAAACCTGCAAGTGTACCAATGATAAACTGGTTAATTTCCCCATAAACACAGATCACAATGTTCTTTACTGAGAGGTGTTGCATTTTTAATTATCCCCAGTTCACAAAAGGGATTTAGGACAGTCTTATTGCAAAGCATTCCTCCTATAGCCTTGATCGGTCAAGGTTAAAAGTATACATGTGCATTCAACTGAAGACGTGGCTTTTGTTTAACTACAGCAGAGAACACCTACAGCTCTCAGGATGTGTTTTTATCATGGGGTCTTGAAGTAAACCGTCTCTGAAATTATAAAAAAATGAAAAGCTGCAAGAGGCATTAAACTTTTACAATTCAGACCGAGGTGAGGTTTATAAACCGTAGGCTTCTTTTCTTCAATTCCAAATCTTTTCTTGAAGTCCACATTTTTGGGTATGTGTCCGTCTAAAGCGAATTACGTTTGGTGATCTCAGCTTAGCCCTCTGCTTAGTTTTTACCAAAACAGCATTCTCTGCTTGACACAGGCCTAGGCCTGCATTTACATACAGTATACCATTGCCTCTTGTGTTTTAAGAGTACTATACTAAAAAACACAAACATTAAAAACAAGAAATTCTTCTCACTCATTTGCTGCACTGTCTCCCTCCCTCTTTCTTCTCCAATATCTTTATAAAAGCCAGAGAATAAGTGTTACTGGAGTGTTAACCAGCGACAGGGATCAGCCACTTACAGCAAAGTAGTCCTCAGTTATGTAACCTACCATTGCTCTCATTATGTTCAAAGATAAATGTCCACCTCAGTGCCAATAGGCCAGAACACCACAAACCTCCATTTATCTGTACAGGAGCACTAAACAAAACAGAAAATCTATTCAACAGTGACAACTTTCAACCTTAGAACCTTCTGTTACAAAAAAATGGGGTTTTCAAAATCTTGGTTATATTAGACCTTTAGTCTTAGTGTGTTGTAATGAAGTTTTAAAATGCTCCCCTTTACGGAAGGCGCCTTTAAACAAGCAGACACTGACATCAATGTGCCACGCTTCAGAAACAAACTGCTGTGCAAATCGGTGAATCGCCCTGCCTGAGCCATGAGGAGCTGGAGGGGGGAGAACCCTGACCTTATTAACAGACTCCCACCGATAGATGCTGGGGTCTGTGGAGTTTTTTCAAACGGTGCTGGCTTTTAATTACTTCTTTTAACTCTGCAGCCCGCAAATAACTCCATGCAGCAATTTTAATCAGATTAACCTAAAATAGCAGGATCTCTCTCTCAACTTTCGGGATTCAATATGCACAACACCCGCCTGATTCAGAAAGAAGACACTTAAAACTGTTTGTGCTTCTTCTTGGCTCAGTTCCCCACAGCCAAGTCAATCTAGCTGATTACCGTAAAACTTAAAATAATCGCTGGTCTCCAATA
This sequence comes from Acipenser oxyrinchus oxyrinchus, assembly GCA_030684275.1. Classification (NCBI taxonomy): domain Eukaryota; kingdom Metazoa; phylum Chordata; class Actinopteri; order Acipenseriformes; family Acipenseridae; genus Acipenser; species Acipenser oxyrinchus. The sequence continues at coordinate 90,904,916 of CM060248.1, read as the reverse complement.
CTCGCCGGGTCTCTAATAAGCGCCGAGGCTGCTGGGAAATATGGTAAGTAGATGCCAGGTCTCTTAAACGCCAGGTTAAGAATAATATAATGTGCGTCATACTGAATGTTCCAGTCAATGCACACACATGGCTGTACAGCGAGCTTACCAATTTGTTTTTCAACAGCAATGTAGAGACCCCGAGGCTCAGGATAAATGATAACTTAATTTATTTTAAAAGGTATCAGGTTTTTTTTTTATGATGTTATTCATTTTAAAACCAGTTGTGAAGCTTTTTTGAGCGTGCTGAAAGTAATTAAAATACAAACTTGTTTTCTGATATTAACAAGGTTGCCTGTTAGTGTATTTGTATGTGTTTTTATTTATTATTATTTTTTTGTATTAACAGTATTTAGTGCATTTGAGTCTTGCAATGAATATTCGTATTTTGCTCCTTTTCCTTTTTGTAGATACTCCTGCATCTTCTTTGTCTGCTCCTCATCATTTTCTTCCAAGTACTCTGTGACCTGTAGGAAGGCTGATGTTTTCTCTTGATCCTCGGGTCGACCTTGTTTTGGTCTTTTTGACAGTGTTGGCAGCATCAGAACAATGCATTTGTGGTAACTGCTTTCCACGCCTGAAGTTTACACTGCATGTTTGATGATAAACTACATCTGCAGCATGGAGATCCTGTGCATAGGCAAGTCTAGCTTCAGCTATTTTGGACCAATCATCATTCCTGTCTTTACATAACTGAGCAATACAGTCTTGGAAGTCTTTGGTTCTAACTAGGATAACATCAAATGCTTTTTTTCTCCTTCATACTTTGCATGCTGACCACAGAACAGACAATGTTCTTTGAAGGTAAACTGGCTCCTCTGATTGTAGAACACGATGATCAGATGGAGAAGGGATAGCAGCTCTTTTTCTCGCTGGCAACGTTTCGTGGATTACAGAAGACTTGACAATGTTCTTGGTGGACACATTGCCTAGCATGTGTTTATATATTGCTTCCACGTGCTTCACTAGCTCGATTTACCCCATCGCTTCCTTTATCACGTAAAATAAGTGTAGGCTGTCCATCACGCAAAGACTGATCACAGATGACACAATTGTCCATGTTCATCGACAGAATCAAACTAATAACACAGAATCCAGTGCTAAACAAAAAGATAAATAATACATTTCTCTTTGCACTACACCTGAAGTTACTTCGCATGCACAGTACTGTAGCTTCTAAAATGTTCAAACAGCTTTGTAACTTGAAAACTGGGTAATTGTCTGCTGTCAAATCAATATAAAAGGATCACAGTACAAAAGGAATCTGAAAGGTCTCTCAAGTACTACAACAAACCACAAATCACAACCAGTATTATCTTCAGATAGCATTGAAGATAATTTATTTATTTTATTTTAAACTATCATTGCTGACTGATGTTTACTTACAGACATGGCAAATACAACTACAAACAGCAAAAAAATGGGAGGATTAGAAAATTGGGTTTAAAAATTACTTTTTAAAATATTTCCACCCGATATATTCTAGTAGACTTTTAGTATGTTGTTCTGGGGGACCTCTCAGAAACACATGCAAGGCGACTTACAGAGACTAGAGCAGGGGTGCCCAATCCTGGTCCTGGAGGGCCGATGTCCCTCCTGGCTTTTGTTGCAACTGTGCCCCAAATTACTTAATTGGACCAATCAAGCCCTTATTAGAAGCTTAATTGGTCCAATTAATCAATTTAGTGTACAGTTTGAACAAAAACCAGGAGGGCATCGGCCCTCCAGGACCAGGATTGGGCACCCCTGGACTAGAGTGTGTGAACTATGCATCAGCTGCAGAGTCACTTACAATTACCTCTCACCCAAAAGACGGAGCACAAGGAGGTTAAGTGACTTGCTCAGGGTCACACAATGAGTCACTGGCTGAGGTGGGATTTGAACCAGGGACCTCCTGGTTACAAGCCCTTTTCTTTAACTACTGGACCACACAGCCGCCTAGCCTAATTTCACAAAATAAATAAGATTGTGGTAATAATGAGTAATACACAACTTTATTTATGCTGTTTTATATTAATATTTTAACAAAAATCACACAAATCACTTTTAATGTTAGTGCACATATAACACATGCAAATAGTTGTTATTTTATGTATGCCTACTTAGCACAAATTAAATAACTAATTCTAAATTGAATAAAAATAAAACTTTTGAAAAAAGGATATGTTTTTTTTTAGACATCTTCATCGCCTTCCTCGTCGGTCGGGAGTCCAGCATCTCTCAGGCGAGCTTTAAGGAGGCGTATGTGAAGGGTATGTGAAGGGGTATGCGTATGCTTTTATTATTTTAGCTTTCCTTTTTGCTTGCATGGACATAAAACAAATAAAATAAATATGTAAATATTATATTATTACATTCTACATGAACATATAGTGTGTGTTTGCTATGACAATTCAAATACAATATCGATGTTCTATGATCATTTAAAAGCTAAATCCACCTCTGCAGTAGGCTCACAATAATCCTGGTATTTTGGATCAAAGTAATCCTGATCTGTTTAAATTCTGAAAAACCCATTTAAAATCGTGACTAAAAGTGCGATCGGATTACCAAAACAAAATCCGGATCATAGTAATCCCAATCTCATTTTGATGTTTTGAAAAACCCAATTTCACAATATAATCCAGATCAAAACGCGGAAATCAGATTACCAAAGTTTTGAAAAACCGTCCCCAGGAGAGAATGAAACACGTCTAACAGCAACGCTCTTCTTTGAAAGAGTCCCATTGGAACTTTTATTTCAGGAACCCACACTTAGCTAGCTCCTTCCCCCTGTGAAGCTGCTGCTGCTTCACTCTGGGCTTCTCAGCTGTCACACCACAATCATAGACAGGAATCCCAAAGCACTTCATGCACACACACAAAAAAGAACAATTACATCATTAAATTAAAAACAAATAGTCTAATACAGAATTTGATCAACTGAAATTTAAAAAAAAGTGGTTTCAATTGTAAAATTAAAAAAAACTAAAAAGATTTTAAAAAAAAGCTAGTTTGTAGAAATAGAACAATTAAGAGTCTAAAACAAAAACTGTGTAAAATTGGAATAAAAAACAAAAAATGCAGTTTTGGTTTTGTAAAATACATGGAGAACCAATACTGTGGGGATGGTGTGTCCCAAACACCAACGTCCATGGCCCGGCATCGCTGCCAGCAACCCCACTTAGGGTCACCTCTGTCTGACCCCACCCAAGCCGTTGAGCCAGTCCCCTGGCTCTGTCACCTCAGCTCTTCAGCAGTGGGGTGGGAGCAGTGGCATGCAACAGTATAATCTTAGGTTGCGGTTTTCCCCTTGTTGTACAGTGGAGGGGCCTGTTTTAATTACAATTATCTACTCATCTACAGCATTTAGATCTGACACTTCAGATTCACTGAATCAACTCATAACCTTTTTCATTTTACTGGCAGATATCAAATTTGCTGGGTACTGTTAAATTTAAAAAACCCACAAAAGTTTAGAAGCCTGCACCAGGGTTAGACACTTACACTTGTCCTACTGTACACCAAATGCTGAGCTTCAGAACTCCCCTTTATTATGAGGAGGATGTTATTATGATGTGCCATGAAATTGAACAAATCTAGCCCCTGAGCTGGGAGGGCATTAACAGGAAAAAATCCTCTAGAGCAAACCCAAACCATGTAAGCGATGTGAATGATGGCAGAGTGCTGGCAGGCCAATGCAAAGGGCAGAGACAGAGACAGAGCTCACAGAAGAACAACAGAGAGATCAATCAAACGCAAAAGGAAGCGAAACTGATGACACCAGCCAGGACATGAAAGGGAAAAGGAGGGCAAGAGCAAGAGGGGGAAAGCAAATGTTGATTTTTGATTTCTCCTTTCATCTCACCATAAACAAAAAGGCTCTAGGCTATTATCTGGTTTATTACGTCAACCCACCTTCTAGTCACAAAGAAATATGTTTTTTATTTGTTTGACAGTTCAGAGCAAAGGCATAGCAACCCTCAGCCTGATCAGTGGGTATAATAAATGAACTGCCAGAGACAGTTGTGCACTTTTCATCAGGTCTTTTCGCATTTAAATTCCAGGTTTGATTTTGTGATCTGAAGTACTGTAGAGATTTGACAATTTAAATTTTCATTATAATCAAACAACTGCTGGCTATTAAGATTTTTGGATTTTTTAAAATTTGAAGGGACGTTGCCCAGAATGGAATATAAAATAATTAAAAAAAAAAAAAAAAAGGTGCGTGCCTTCCGAGTTAAAGTTGCCCCTGCTAATCAGCTGCTTCGTCCAATGACTGACTTGCTTTGCAGCCAGTGACATGCGTTAACACTGAAGACACTGCTGAGGCGAATGACTTACAGTAGGACTACCAGGAAGCATGCCTTCAGAGTTTTCTTAACCCTGGTGTGCTTCCAGATATCTCTCTTTATTTTTTATAAAAATGTAGATTTACTATAATGCTATCCTCTTGCAGAACTGCACATATGAGAGCTACACAGTGAGATGGAAGAGCAGGTCAGATTAATGAAATATTTTATTAGCTGTAACTCCTTTGAGAGTTTCAATAGACATGTCAATTATCCAGGCATTTGAAGAGCCTCCATTTATATTTCTTCACAGTAAAAACAAAACCACAAAATCATGATGGATACTGCTGAGGAGTCAGTTCCTGTGCAAATAAACGCAGTTGCTTTTTGTCCTCTTTTCATACCTGGCAGGATCTGAACTGGTTGACGAGCAGTGTGCATCGCTGTGGGTCCTTCCTGCCGTCCAAGCTGTCCAGCTCAGCTGCCACCTGGTTCAGCTCCTCATCCGCATAGAAGAACTGAGCGAGGAGCTGCGGGTCCGACCTCTGAGGAGACAAACGCATAGACGCTTTACACTGCTGACCCACATCAAGCTTACAAAAAGAAGGGCATCACTACTAGAGTTGGGGTAAATGCCTGTTTTTCATTGAGAACTGAGAAACAGGAATTGACTCCGATCCTGATCAGTACAGCAGTACGCAGCACAGAGAGGACCAAGGGCCACATTTACTTCACTGCACATTTCCAAGGGAATACAAAATGTTTACTAGAAGAATGTTTAATATAATGTTTCTAATGTGCAGCTAAATGGTTTCTCATTAGTTTTGTAACATTATATATATTTTTTCCCTTTAAATATAAAAGCTGTGCATAAAAAAAATCTTTAAGTTGAGGCAAAAGTAGACCCTAGCTTTCTAACCACATGCTCTGCCAAATATTTGTATTTCTTTTTTTTAAATACAAACATTTTAAACGTCACTACACAGTGAACCTGTGACTCCATAGCATTATCCATGCTGTTTCAATTCTGATCAAGCTCTGGTGAACGTAAAGGTGCCTAATTTGGCCAGTACTGCATGATGGTTAAAGTTGCACCCTTCACAGTGAGTCAATTTTTGCCCTTGTGAAAAGCTCAATGCTGTATTTTAAAAAGGATGTAGATCCCGGTAATGGTTAAACATTTAAGTCCATTAGGTTACAGAAAATGTTTAATCTAGCGCATCAACACTGCATATCATTAACACCACCTGCAATCCTAAAAACAAACAAACAAACAAACAAACAAACAAAAAACTAAAAAAAACCCTGTGCAATATCATTAGCTCAATAGAAAGACACGTTGACCCAAACAGCACACTCCACTGGGGGAATTATTTTGCTTTGCCACATGCAACACTCGTGTCAGCACCAATAAATCATAAAAAGGGAGAGCGCGTGCAAAGTGGCTTCCTAAACACATCAATAATACAGCAGCTCCATCTGCGGTCTAAACGCTGGGGCTGTGGAGACATGCAGCAGTCTTTGCTACTGGCTTGCCAGGGAGCCTACAGTGCCCTGTCACTTGTTAGCAGGTGGGAGCATTCTATTGAAAAGCACAAATCAAACGCTGACCCGATTAGCACAAACAAGAGACCGATTCTCTGAAAGCCTGCAGTTTTATTGATTTTAAAATGTGGGTTTCAAGCATAAACCAGCAGCAAGAATGCCTCCTCTTCCAAGTGTAAACTATAAAACTGTTGGCAATTATACACTAGTATAGGGTCACTCAAGGAGAACATTTTCACATCTTTGGGTGTGTGTTTTCATTTTGTTTTTCTCCATCAACCATTTATAGAGTCTCGTATGTACAGTATGTGGTAAAAAAAAAATAATTAGGTTGCAATGAACCTTTTTTTTTTTCAAGGTTACAATATTTCACTGGATTTCACATTACCAACACTATAAAAAACAAAACATACTTTTTGTTTGCATGTATTTCTTTAAGATATCTACAGCACTGGAGGTCTTGGTTACTATTAGGTTAATTATTATTATTATTATTATTATTATTATTATTATTATTATTATTATTATTATTATTATTTATTTCTTAGCAGACGCCCTTATCCAAGGCAACTTACAATTGTTACAAGATATCACATTATTTTTACATACAATTACATTATTTTTCCACATTATTTTTACATACAATTACCCATTTATACAGTTGGGTTTTTACTGGAGCAGTCTAGGTAAAGTACCTTGCTCAATGGTACAGCAGCAGTGTCCCCCACCTGGGATTGAACCCACGACCCTCCGGTCTAGATCAATGCAAGTCCCCGCTTAATTTTTTAAATGGTGCATTTCAGTGTTTATTATCATGCATAACAGTCATCTATCAAATTTCTCTCTTTTAATTACTAATTACAGCTAATTACATTCACACATAAGAACATAAAGTTTACAAACGAGAAGAGGCCTTTCAGCCCATCTTCCTCGTTTGGTTGTTTGTAGCTTATTGATCCCAGAATCTCATCAAGCAGCTTCTTGAAGGATCCCAGGGGGTCGGCTTCAACAACATTACTGGGGAGTTGGTTCCAGACCCTCACAATTTTCTGTGTAAAAAAGTGCCTCCTATTTTCTGTTCTGAATGCCCCTTTAGCTAATCTCCACTTGTGACCCCTGGTCCTTGTTTCTTTTTTCACTTCGAAAAAGTCCCCTGGGTCGACATTGTCAATACCTTTTAAAATTTTGAATGCTTAAATCAGATCGCCGCGTAGTCTTCTTTATTCAAGACTGAATAGATTCAATTCTTTTAGCCTGTCTGCATATGACATGCCTTTTAAACCCGGAATAATTCTGGTCCCTCTTCTTTGCACTCTTTCTAGAGCAGCAATATCCTTTTTGTAGCAATGTGACCAGAACTGAACACAATATTCTAGGTGAGGTCTTACTAGTGCATTGGCTTGGTAACATACAATGAATCCCTGCAAAGCAAAACCAATGAAACCTTCTCCTGAAATCTGTTTGTTGCAATAACAACAACGTATTTTTATGCAGAATATGGCTTCATTTCAAGATGTTAAAGTAAAATAATAAAACTTTAAAAAGACAATGCTTTTGCAAGGTGTCAGGCTGATTTGGTTACACTGAGCTACACAAATCTGCAGAGCAGTGTTTCTCATGCTGCTATGTAATAAAAATGTCTAATCCCCTGTATGGACAGCACAGATAAAGAGGTGGGTGCAGCTACAATGCTGAGATGCTGGTGCCTTTGTTTGCCAGGCAGACAGGACACCATTCCTCATTTCCTCAAGGTCTCTGTTTTCTGTTGTCATTCAGCACTACCGAGAAAGCAAGACAGGCTCTCCTTATCAGTATGGTCTATGCAAGAACACAACAATCAAATACTGCACCCGGACATTTGTCTTTCATTGTTCCCCTGAAAGTATATCCAGCAGTGTCCTAGATCGGGAACAATGACTAATTGCACAATTGCTCAAGCTGGGGAATCTTTTCTTGTACTTTGGATTGCACAAAGACACATTCAGTGTTTTAGATACTACAGAGCTTACAGCAGCAGCACGCCACACTGAGGTCTCTTTGGGCCGACAGTAATGCTGTGTGAAACAGTAAAGTCATCATCAATCTCTCTGTAAAGAGCCGTTCCATTGTTTTTCTGTTGGTGTTTTGTGTGATGGGATTCGACGTTGTACCGACTGGTTTGATGTAATTCTAAGCCATGGATGGCAGCTACTGTGCAAGCACAGAGTACATTTGTTTTAGCAGGTTACATTTTTCAGACCATAAACTAGTTCCACAGTCCTTTAACATGTCACAGACACAAGTTCTACTATTATTGAGCCCAAAAATTAACTCCCATTACCCTGGATACATCTAAGGCACATTTACACAGCTCTATACCCTCTTTACAACAGAGAGATATTCTGCCCAGTAGGTGGTGCTAAGGGTACAGTAACCAATTAGTAAAGGTGCCCTGGACTGGAGGACTGCTCTTTAGAGGGAGGGAACAGTTCACTTGCCTGAAAAGGTGACCTGTGCCGAATTGTGTGGCAATTCTGTGACATGGAGTAGAATCCAGAGGGCTACTGTAAGCTGAAAAACTAATTTCATTTGTGAGAAAATCTCACAGTAAACCCTGGCCTCTATAGACTACTGCATTAACTTACTGTTCCACTTACTGTACCCCCCTTCCTAAGTTCTTGTATACAACAGTAATGTTAACTGGGATTCAAATTTACTGCAAAACAGAGCAGTATCCGAGAGAGCTGAAGGTTGCAATACAAAATTGCTTTTGTTCTTGACCTTTTTTTTTCTTATGACAGTCGTAGGATTTACAGCCCCACAGGGAAAAGCAGTATTATGTCATTATGTGCATTTCCTTCCCTTCTCTCTGCTGCTCAGCATTTGATACGAGCCTTCCAGTGGCAGGAGCATCAGAGCCGTTGTGATTATCTAGAGCTGTTTCAGTCAGTCAGCCAGCCAGTCTTGAGGCCGCAACACTGAAGCTTTTGTTGGAAACATGACACAATCAGATTCCAGTCAAAGCCTCGCAGTGTTACATTTCTTACAACATGCCCGCACGCTATCCCGGCGAATGGCTGCTTGCTTGTTTCGAAAAATGGAAAAAATCTGTGGGTCTTTCTGGGGAAACACAGAAAAGCTCAACAAAGAAAAAACTATGTTGACTACAGACCATCCTTTTGGCTCTGACTACATTTGTAAGATTATAAATACAGGACTCTTATTATGGGCTTTAGGCAGTGGAGTAGAAGCAAAAACTGCCATGCCGTAACAACTGACTGTACTGAAGAGTGCTTTATGATACTTTTGTATGAAAAGCGCTATATAAATGTAATAAATAAATAATTTGTATTGACTGGGATGCTGGGCAGCCTGCTCAATGCACTAGGGTGCTCAGCTTCACTGCACTACGTCCTTCTTGTGGGATGTACTGGGACAGTGGGATTGAACATCACACAGCAGATATCAGGACTCTTCATGCCAGCTTGAAAGGGGACATTTTCAATAGTGATGGGAACGAGGGATGCTGACCTAACAGGCGTCAAACTGAAACTACAGCATATATCCCACACCGCTATATTATACAACACTGTTTTCTTCGCTGTAATGTGTTATTGATATGATTTCAGACCATCTACATGCAGTAGCTTTGCTAAACATTTGTTCCAGAGAATAGTACATGACGCGTCAAAAATCCATCACGGGAGGGAACTAAAAGGAGCTTTTCTTTACATAGTAACAGTATATATTCTTATCAGATCCCATTAAAAATATGCTGTATCGTTTATTGTAACCGAGAAACTGATTACATCATTAATTTGCATTTTTTGACCCAGCTGAAGCAGAACAGTTACAAATGGGATGTGAGAATAAGGCAGGTTTCGCTCCTGACTTTGCCCAGGCATTCATTTTCCCTTTCTAAGCTGTCGTACGCACACACAGCTGCTCCAGCCCTCCTGCCGGTCAAACACATCTGCAATCAGGCTACCATTTTTCAAAAAAGGGGACAAAGGTTTGACAGTCTGCATTAAAATCTTGATCATCAAGCATCGCATAGGTAGTTAACCTGGATTGCTTGGCTAAGAACACAGTACCTTTCTAACAAAGATGGTAATGCCCTCTAATCAGGCCTCCAATTACAAAACCTCTTAGGATTAGCTACTTGGTGTACTGCAGAAGGTTTTCAACGCACACACACACACACACACACACACACACACACACACACACACACACACACACACACACACACACACACACACACACACACACACACACACACACACACACACACACACACACACACACACACACACACACACACACACACACACACACACACACACACACACACACACACACACACACACACACGTCCTCCTAACTACACAGTCCTGGGCAGAGTGATGATATGCTCCATCAACCTTTCCTAAAATTGAATGTACAGCACAGGGTGTCAGTCAGTCTCTCGTGTGACACGGGGAGTAGAAAGTTGATCTCCTTTTCATTCCGTTTCTGCTCAGGGTAATTAGGATTGACACTGGTGCCCTAAGAGTGGATTCCATGCATGCTGTGCAAATGCAACAAACGCTGCCGTCTTGCAGAGTAGGCTTTCACTGTACTGAGGTGCTATGGTACAACCCATTGGTAACATTTTCAGGTTGACGCAGTCTGGTAACATTAGTAACAGTAACCCTTTGCTGTCCAGTGTCCAATATATGTGACATTGAGAAAATAGCCATTAAATAGGTATGGGAACCTACCATGGGCACTAACCATATTTTCACATACTACTAGTATCACAATGGCAAACCATTACAAATGTAATCCTATAATCTTTTGTTGCCATTATTACTTAATGTGGTCTGCAATGGTATTAGAAATATCTTTATAGTGTTTTTCTATGAATAAGCAAGATGAAAAAATGAAAAAAAGCAATTTAAAAAAATTGCTAAGGAAGAAACAGCCAGGGCTAATAAAGCTCACAACGGATTAAAATGGGTTTTAAAGCCTTAACTACAAGGACAGCAGTCAGATAAGATAACGACACACAAGACTATTCTGTATCAAGCAATACTGCCCCATCACAGGCCAGCCTACTGTACCTTGTATTGGAGCATCTTTTCCCATGGTGCTTTGAAAAAGCCATAGACCTGATCCCACCCCCATTCCTATTCATGCATCAAAAATTCACAGTACCTTGAACAGCAGTTAAACAGCATCCACAAATTAGCAGGCTCAGCAGTGGGATGACCTTTATCATGATATACTTTCAAGCCTTCCAGCTTTTGGGAGTTTTAAGCCCTTGTACTGCGAACATCTGCTGTTCTCTTGGCACCCGATACAGACAACACTAGATCAGAGAATTGGCAGAACTCAGGCCACTCCAAAGAGCCCTCTAGAGAACGATCTGGCAGCGTCTGCCCTGTCAGGCTTTGTGAGCGTTGGCTGTTGCCATTATTTTTGGCATTTATCATAATCTTAACTACTGCTTAGCCAGCATTTCACTGTAAGCGTTTCAGCAGAGCAGGTTGGGTAAAAAAAAAAAAAAAAAAATCAAAATCTTTGCCTCCAGAGTGGCAAAGTATATCATTTTAATTGTAGCCCACTTTAGTGGGCTTTACAAAAAAGACCTACAGTACGTATCTCCCTCTCGACAAGGTATCAGTACCATGAACAACATTAAAAGAATTTGGCTAACAGCTCTGCAGATCTATTCTTCATTACCCCCAAACCATCAGTCTCCGAGTGTGTCCCTAATACACCCCCAAAAAATCTGCAACACAAATAAGGGACACAAACCGCTACTAAAATATATTCTACACTGATCAAAGAAATCTGTGCATGCTAGATATGTACTTGCAGATCAACTGCAGACAGAAGTAGGTTCTGGCATGTGGGTGGTATGAAAGCTGTGGAGTATTCAGCTGGAGAGCCAACAGGGACAAATCGCTTCTATTTACATCACACAGCGACTCTGGAGATACAGGAATGGAGCAGATGCCATTCGGTTGAATCTTGACCAGAAGCATGTGAAATATGGCAGGGGTTGACAGAGAGTCCAAACTGTTGTCTTCCACTGCATTTTTTCCTTTATGATTAATGATCAGAGATTGTACCCCTCTAATGTCAAAAGTAGATGGAAAATACTTTGTGGTGGAAAACAGCAATAAACTCATGAGCAGTTTTAACAAGCTATATATCACCCTATACATCAATTGATCTTTAAAACCTTTAATTGATCGGCTTTTCCTAGGCTGGCAACATTTTTATTATTAAATCGAGCTCAGAGTTTATGCAACACATTTAATCTCACGCCAATTTACGCCAATTTATTTTACCGTCTCAAACTCTGAGGTGATACTATTGTAAGCATGCAGTAAATTCTAATAAAGATGGAATGACAACAATAATGTTATTTAGTCTCCTCTTATTTGAGTAGGATCACATCCAAAACATTAAACACTATACATTAGGACAGATTGATTGTGAATGACTTTTGCAAATTAACTCAAGTGTTTTCCACAAAAGTGTTGAAATGGCAAAGTGAACTGCGACATTGATTTACTTAGTTTGATTCACATTTGTTTTACAATAACTCCCAAATTAACCGAAATCGCACTTAATGCGCATCAAATTGCTGAAACAAATTAAGTGTGAAAGAGGCATATAACTTTCTCAGCATATTTTTACTAAAAGGATTCCACAACAAGAGAGTTAGGTGGACGAGCATGGACGGGTCCACTCGTTGGTCATTTTTTCCCCCACTTGTGTCCTTATGGAATTCTAGCCTGAGGCAGTCCATGACCACTAGAAGTATACTGTACATGTGCTATTGCATAATGAACTCTAATCACTGTCAAAAGAATTGTCTGCTCAAAGGCACACAGACAATTTATTAGGAAACGAACTTTTAACTACAGTAAGAAACAAATGCATATGTAACAGGCAGTGATGTACTGCAGTGGTTGCCCTGATGCTGCCACTTCAGTGTGTATTGTTTCTTCTAGCGCAGAAGGATGTTCTTAAAGATATTTCATGTGTTTGTCAAGTCTCATCAACAGACAAGATGTATCTTAGCTTTTGAGGAGACTGAGGTCACTCCAGAGAATGTTATTTGTCAGAGTTTCCTTTTTTTTGTACAGCCTATGTGTCTAGAAATGGCGTAATGTAATTGAAAAGGACAATTACATTTTACTGTGCGACAGTTTCTTCTCAAAATGTTTTGCTTTACAGAAACATTTGTTGTAGAACAGAAATGGCAATACTGTAGCAGACATTCGACATGTAGCAAAAGAAACATCCCTAATGTAGCCATGAACTGGACTGAATATACCTCATAGCATTGCACCAAATTATTAGAAACTAAGGCTGGCAGAAAGGGAGCATTTTAAACACAGACCTGAATTCCTGACCCTCACAAGGGAACCCCAGAGTCAAGGTACATTATATTGTAATTTACTGAAATAACCATATTACCATACTGTTAGAATACTTGTACATTACAAGCTTTGCAGAGTAACATAATTAGGCATAAATAGTGCCTGAATCTGTGGATCTACAAATATTCAATATTGTAGACTGTAGTGTGACAAGTTTTACAAGCTCTATTTCAATAAAAAAAAATCTATCTATCTATCTATCTATATATATATATATATATATATATATATATATATATATATATATATATATATATATATATAGACACACACACACATCCAAGGCTAACTGCTGTGTTCCCTCTGTCACACTGCTTCAGAAAAAGGTTGTACAGAATAGTGTGGGGAAAAAAGCCATGGTGATTAGGACTGCAGACCATTATGATAACAGAATTCTATAACAGCAAAAGTAATATCTCCCAATAATAAAGACAAGTCACTGGCAGTCTGGACGTACCAATTTTCAACAAGGACAGAAGGGGGAAAAATGACCCTGCTACTGTTATAAATTCCTGGAGCATACAGTGTGTGGCTCCCACATTTTGTCAGCGGAGAGGAGCAGTCTCTGTCAGACAGAGATAGAGGCTACAGGCCAGCAAAAATCATGCATTCATCCAATAGTCTTTCCTGGTACATAATAACCACAGTGCTGTGAGGGCCGAATAGCCATAGGGGGATGCTTATCAAGACCTGGCACGGACACGATACTGGAGTTGGCCTCGTCTCTTCATTATGCGCCCTCATCTTTCCTCTACGGACAGTCTCTTCCTGACCGCAGATTATCTGGACACGCTTGTCTTAATGCTCAAGTGAAATTTACTGTCATGTTTAAATAATTGCTTCTTGTTAATGCGCTGCAGGTTACGGTCAAACACAATGCTAAGTGTCTTAAGTAACCACTTACACCTGCTTGCTATGTGTTTGTGGCAAAGTGGTTTGCTGTGCGCAGGGGTAGAGGTGATGTGATTGTGAAACAGGAGACAGACAACAAAGTTCACGATCCAAATGGGTTTTATTTTTAGAATCCTGGTTTGGTGACCACAAAGAATAATCCCAGACAATACACAGCAATGTTTAGTGCTAGCCTTAAGCGACAGCTCTGGATCGTGTTAACCGTCTAATAATAACAAACAAGTAGACACGACAAAACAAACAAAATGCTCGCTGTAATTCACAATACTCCTTCTGGTTCAGCTTAACCATAAACAAAAGGAAAAGATCACCTTACTACGTCCCCTTATATACCGTCAGTCATGCCCCCTTGGTTAATGAGTGTAACCGTTTCTCCTCCAATCCAAGGTTGCCACATCACTTCCCTTCTGGGGCAATGATTTGGTGTACCGTAGCTCTGCCCCCTTTCTAGATGGCCAACTTCCACCTAACCCTGGGAATGAATTGTCAGGCCATCCAGTCCAGGGCACTCCACTACCAAATAAAACTTGACTGCAACAGAGAAATGCCTCCATATACAGTGTCTGTGTGTGTGTGAGAGCGAGAGCGAGAAAGAAAGAAAGGAGAGAGAAAGATAGAGAGAGAGAGAGAGAAAGAAAGAAGTCGTCAAAGGTTGACATACTCCAATGTGTGGAAATATACTGTACACACACTGTGGATTTAAACTGCTTACGACAACTTTGTTGTCAACACTTTGTGCTTAAGCATTTGTTTATTTCTTTCTAAATAAAACCCGATTTCCACATGAATATTTATTCTTTCTTGATTATATATAATAATTCTATGCAATTTTTAAAAAAGCATTCACTTGAATTTGGAAAAAAATTTCACCCGAAAATCAGACTCTCTACTTATATTTATATAAGTTTATTTGGCCTCCCCAGCATACCAGCATACACAACTTTACAATGAATTTTGTTTATTTAAATGTTATATATTTATTGGAGTTAATTAGTTCATTCTTTTCTGTTGAGTCCCGCTGGCATAATCGTGTTCAGTCTATTTATCCATTTACTTTCTTTTATTCTTCTATATGTCGCATTGTCTAATTTTAACTGTTCTAATACTACAAACTTTACATCATTTATGGCATGTCCTTGACTGGTGAAGTGCTGTACTACTGGTTCCTTCATTTTCTTATTTCTAATTCAATGAAAGGTGGTTCTGAATTTTTTTATATAAAAGTTGTTCCAGTCTCTCCAACATATTTTATTTCATTACATTTTCCACAGGCTATTCCATAAACATTGCTATTTTTACAGTAGGTATTAGTTTTTTGTGGATATGTGTTGTTCTTATGTTTAATTATATTTTTACTTTTGTCCATGTATTTACACACTTTACATGTACTATTGCAAGTATTTGTATAAAAATATAAAAAAGACAAAGGCTCCGTCAAGATAGCGCAACTTAAATCATGAACTCGCAATTATGCAAAATTGTGTAGTGGTTTGGAAATGCTGCACTCGGCTAAGAACACCAACCTGTAAGATTGCTCAAAAATGAGGTGTTTTGTTTGTGTTGTTTAAGGGCCATTTAGGGTGAACAAGGCAGAAAGTCCTTGACTGGACAACATTGCGAGAGTCACTCAGATGAGCTCTGTGTGCATTGGAGAAGCTGTCAGGAAGCTTGCACTGCACTTAACTTGGTCGGTTTCCCAGAAGCAAGAAATCCATATTGTATCAAATCACCCAGCTTACTTTATACAGATATCTATTCCCTCTTACGTAAAAACAGTAGATACTGTACAACTGTATGCAACTGCTTTCAATTTCTCAAGCTGTTTTACAGCAAATCCCAGCGTTGTACTTGAAATATTTAGCAGATCAAGCACACTGGAATATACAGCAGGGAAAATAAACAGTACAAGGAAGAGGAGACGGTCACAACCAGGCAGAGAGACAATGAACAGTACAAGGGAGAGGAGGCGCTCAGAACCAGGCAAAGAGACAATGATCAGTACAAGGGAGAGGAGACGGTCAGAACCAGGCAAAGAGACAATGATCAGTACAAGGGAGAGGAGACGGTCAGAACCAGGCAGAGAGACAATGATCAGTAGAAGGGAGAGGAGACCGTCAGAACCAGGCAGAGAGACAATGATCAGTAGAAGGGAGAGGAGACGGTCAGAACCAGGCAGCGAGCCAATAGCCCTGCGAGGCTCTGGATTTTAACTCTAATATTGTCAATGGTCAGCACGAGTAGCCAGATTGTATTTAGTTAAATTGAAAACCAGCATTAGATCAAACTTTTAAATTATCATTATTATTTGTTTAAATTATCTCTGAAGCAATAAATGCAATTTGTTTGCTGCCGAAAATTGTAATTGTAGGTGGCGTTTGTTTATAAAACAGTTTAGTTCTACTGTAGCAAGGCTTTGTCTCCAATGAGGCCCTTCCCTGCCTGAATCAGTCAGGGGGGTAGGCCTGTGGTACATTTACTGCTGTATAAGGTCCCTCATACACACAGTCACTTCAATGAGATTCAAGCACAAATCTCCTGGCTCACCCAACACCCTACGTAACAAAATTGATCTCTTGAAGTCAGAGTGCTACTGTATTTGAATACAGTTTAAATAATCCCTAGGTCTAATTATGTTCATCTGGCACAGGGTGCTTGTGTCACGTGTGGGTAGCCGCTGCTTAAGCAATACAGAGAGACATGGGAGGTGGAGTTGAAACGCCGGCACAGGCGCGCAGGATTTATTAACACAAAAGAAAGGAAATTAAAAAAGGGGTCATGTGACGTTAGCAGCGATGGCGACGCACAGAGGAGAAATACAGTAAGCTGTTCAAAAGGCAAAATAAAACACAGTACAAAAACTGCAAATAAAAAGGTGGCACACAGGGCGAGCGCTAGCCTTATAAAACAAGGCATCCCGCTCCAGGAACCGGCCACACTACGTAACCCTCGCTATACATTACTTGGGCTCACTATCCCCTAAACTAACCTACTTATGAGCCGGTATTCATATGATGACTCCTGCTGCTTCATACGGCCTTGGCTGGGCATTGCCTTCAGAAGCAACGCTTGCAGTTTCAGTGTTGCGTAGCTGTTGTTCCTGCAGAGCGGACCCTCGCCTCCCAAGTATATGCAGCCCCCCCTCTGTAGCATGGCGTTGCAGTCGCCCCAAACGATCTCCACCGGATGTTTTTAAACTGATGGACACTCGGTCAAGACCCACCCATCTGCTGATTGAGGACCGGCACAGCCAATCATCCACTGCGCCTCCTCTCAACCAAACCCAGCAGGCAGTAAAGTCTCAAACGAGCACCTACTGCAAACAATCAATGAATCAAAACAAATAAACCCATTTCCCCATACAAATGACAGCAACACTAATTCCCATCTGTGCAGGGCAATCACCCTGCCACATCATCTTAGTCTTTTACTCAATAAGCGAGAGCAGTTATTACCATGGTCCCTTGCAATGCAATAGTATTCCCTCTACAATTACTGTAAATCCTCCACCATCCATCATTATTTTATGCTTAAGGTACATGACATTGAGGGTCTCTGTAGAAGGTCAAAGATGCAATGATGACTCTGTGATGAACTGGCATAGTACGGTATAGGTAGTGTTCCGCGTTTTCGATTGTTCTCTTTAAAAAAATGTTCCGGGAATTTTTTGGAGTTTATTTTCATACAATTAAAATATAGATAAAAATCAGTAAAAACTGTTTTTTAATTGAAACATCTGTAAAAATCGGGGGGGGGGGGGATTTCAGTATAAACACTTTACATGTGGATGATGATGCGTAGCAGTTCTGGTTTCTGATTAATAATGTCCCTTAAATGTATGATAAAGCAGAATCTGTGCAAGTCAAATCCACATTTTCCCAAGCTAGACTTTGCGAACGTTTGGGCAATCGCTGTGCTGACTGAAATAGCATCTACAGATGGTATGAACATGGCATCAGCACAAAACAAGCCAGGTTTATTCGCTTTAAATCATGAAAAAAGAAAATTGACAGAACTGGATGGTGCAAGCCATCGGGAGACGGGTCCAAACTCACAGTGGACATTTCCAACAATGCATATAAGTTTACCAACTAAATCATCACTATTTTCTGTCAAATATTTACGATTAAGATTGTCGGCTTAGGCAGTGTTTAACTGATGGACACTGCAAGTGCAGCATGAGAACTCCCAATAATGAGTACACCGGTAATAAAAGACTAATCCTTCAGAGGATTCGATAACCTGAATGCATTTCGGTTTAGTGTTAAAACGCACTACGATTACTCGTATCCCAATTTTGTAGTCTGTACTTTTCAGTGTGACCTCAGTGTGTTGTTTGAAAGAGTCTTTTTATGGAATGTTATTCCTTGACCAATACTTGAGAATGTCACCTGATGTTGTAATATTTCAAAAGGGAGTGAAGTGTGAAATGTATAGCCTACATTTTATGTCAAGGAGGTTAAGAAATACCTTCAAATGTATAGCTAGAAAACAAACTTTTGAACCACATGGCTCCCTACCCTGCATCCTGCTGCCCATTACGGATTTTCACCATTACTCTGAATAACACAACTGAACCTCCACTGAACCCATGCAGTCTGGGGTGAGCTGCAAAAGTATGGAGACACCGCATAAGGGTGGCCAGAAAGTTCACTTTCTTCTATGCTTTAAAAGACCCATCTTTGGAAAGGATCCATGTAATTGGAGAGAATTATTGCACTAAATTAATTTGCCAATTAAATAATTTCATAGCATCCTGAGCCATTCCAGGTTTTATTAAGAACAAAAGTGGTAATACGACCTGGGTTTAAAGATTCAAGCTTAAACGACTAATTATCTCAAAGTAAAGCTTGGACTTGTTATGGAGTGCGCGTGGTTACATTTCTCTTAAAAATTGGAAGGAAAGAGTTCAAGTAGTCTAGTATTCATTTGATTGATATATTATCTACAACACTGTAATCCTGTAATACTAGGCAGATATACTGTAGGCTGTGTAATGTACCTTGCCCATAGGTTTAATTATTCATCAATCCTGCCCTTCAAAGCCAAATTAAAAGACCAGTAAAGATAAGAGGGTTCTCACAAGTGTTCTTTTGATGCTAAACAGATCTTCTGTAATGTTTAAAAGGCATACTTTCCTGCCTCTCATTAGCTCCGCTCCCCTTACTGCTATCCAAAATAAATTCCAGGCATCAGCAGCTGTAACACATGTTCAACACCATTTTCACACTTTCTAAAACAGTGTAAGAACATTCCAAAGCTGTAAGAAGCTGGAGTTTTTTTTTCATGTTCACTCTTTTTGTTCCTTTCTGTACAACTCAATAGTAAACCCCTGCTACCAAGAAGATTGGCATGATTTTACTGCAATAATTCTGTCTCTCTGTAGTTTTTCAGTTTTGGATTTCAAATGAAAAAGAGATGTATTGAAGACTATATATTTTCAAGATACAATGCTAGAGTACGCAAGGCCTAACTATTAAGTGTGGCTACATTTTCTACTGTGTATCTGCTTTTATTTAATATCAACGATACCAGCGCCGGTAATTTCCGTCCATTAAAAAAAAATAATAATAATAATTCCTGGGCAGTATTTAACATGAGATTTATAAAACTACTGCCTGGTTATTTTACTGGCCAGTGATGGGTTTAGATGTGACTTACCATCACGGATTGCTACCTACAGATTGTATCTAACCAATCGTCAGAGGTATGCAAATGAGCTGTGTCCCCTACTTAAGACGTCAACGGCATACACCATCTGTTTACTTCAACATGTTAAGACTACGGGACATGTCTGGAGGCAGACAGCTTGTCTGAAATATCGAGATGTCAGGTTTTTAAACAATTATAATAAATTGTATACACAGGTGCTGGACGCAAGTGAGAGGCCAGGGGCAGTGTACGTTTTTTTGATAAGTGTACGCTTCATGATATTTTTATATAGCTTATATGCACATGCCTTCTCGAAAATGAACTGTAACCATCAGAAATGTCATTTTTGTCACAGTTGGTGATATTGGACTTTTTGTTGAGAAAAAAAAGGATCTCTAAACATTAGTACGCATTTCCTTTCCATTGCACAAGAAAAGGCACTGGAGCATCAGCAAGCTCCGGTATTGTTCTCATATGTTTAAACGTTTGAATGACACATAGCACAGCAAGACAGCACCACACAGTCACATTAAAATAGCTTACAAACTGAAAAAAAAATGTGTTACTGTATTCCCTCAGTTTGCAAACACCTGCACAATTCATTCACATTCAATACATACAATAATACTACATCTCCACTCTGTTTCTCATCAGTAACTCCGAGAGACTCACTGCATGATTATTTTAATAACACTAATGCTTTTTGTGTGTTTAAAATAGCTTTCATGTTATATGCAATATAAATGCTTATTTCTTTCTGTCTGTCTCTCTTCGGTGACTGCTATTTTAGAGATTTTTGTGTGTTCATTATTACCTACCTATAACACAGCACCCTGTTCAAAATTATTTTAATGCTCTGTTTCGTAGCGAAATTGTATTAGAAAATGCCCCATATTTCTTGCAATTTATTTTTAGTTACTAAAATACAACTTCTTGAACTAACTAACAATCCCGTTTGACATGAATATCTATTTTTCAACAGCTATGGCCAACAGTTTTGCATCACCTAGAATTTCAGGGCTGAGACATAAAAAATGTGTATATATATATACACACACATACATACATACATACATACATACATACATACATACATACATACATAATCTTTTATTTAACATCTTGTAAGCAAAGAAACTACAAAATGATATCGCAAAAGTCTACCGGAAGCCATAGTACTGTATTTGATGTTAGATTCCGAAAAGTTGTCCGTTTTTCATTAAGTACCATTAGGAAACATTAGGTTATTCTCATAGCCCTGGTTACCTGAAATCTAAATGTAACCAAAGCTGCTTAGCCAAGCCTGTGATACAGTCATGCCCGCCCCCGAGGGTACAAAAGACTGCACGCTGTAGGAACAATTCAATAATTGATAATTTGATGTTTATCTGGGTTGATTAGTTCTCTTACTAACAATATTTAATTGACATGTTACAAAGATCGAGGTATATGGCAAGTTTAGTATATGGCAAGTTTACTTTTAAAGAAATTCTTCACACTACAATATGAGGTAGATTACTTCTAGTAACTTCATCAAGTTTCACTAAAAGTTATTTCACACACAAAGTGTGCAAACTAAATATTTAACAGTTCAATTCTATGTGAATGTGTTACAATGAATTAATTTAGTTCCATGAAAGGAAAATGCAACTGGAATTATACTCAATGGTTCCTTGAAGCTTAGACCTTTGGTAACTCAATCTGTTGAAGTGTCCAGTACAAAAGCTCTCCTCTTAGCAACAAAGTCTTCAATCCTACATTGGATCAAACTCGGCAACAAAGCTTTCAATTCTCGATAGAATCAACAAACAGCTGCAACAAAGTCTTCAGTTCTCAATATAGGATCCACAACAGTGCCCGTCCGCTCTGTTTTCTTCGCTGAATCTTTTAGCTACGCCGGTAGCAGGGCACAGTTTCTTTTGGATACTGTAATTTTAGGTGTACAGCAGACCCAGACTGGTTAGTCTGATAACAGTCGCTGTAAGTATTACAGCAGTCCTCCAGCCAGGCCTCAGTCTCGTTGCTTGTGGTCGTTGACTCGCTTGCAGCTTGCTTCCTCTTCTTGGGTCCGTTTCAGGCAGAGTCCCGGAGTTGCAGCTTTGCTTAGCAGAGTGTCAGCACCTTGTTTAGCATTCGATGTGGAGCGCAAAATGTTGAGTTTTGCTTGGATATTTATAGTCTTTTTCACTCTGCTAAATAGCCACTTTCATGAAATCATTTGTGTATCTTGCCTTTGTTTAAAATCACAGTCCTTTGATGTTTTAATGTCCTTTTCCACTGGAACATCACTAGTTTATGTCTTCCTTACGTCAAAATGATTGTTGTTGCACGTGTGAATTATCTGTACATAATTCAACTGTCCGCTCAGCCTAATCCAGTTCAGGCGTCAGTCCTATAATCAGTAGGTCACATAGTTCAGTATGTCTGCAAGCCAGAGTCCTCCTTCTCAAGACACAGCAGTTTGCCCTGTTTCTCAAGACACATATTTTCATTAATGAATCCAGTTACGTTTCTAATACACGTTCATGTATTATCATATTCAGGGAATATGTCCCACAACGCACAGATCTCAGCGTCATTTTTCCTTCAAGCCTGCTGCAATCATGGATGCAGCGACCTTGAAGGTTAATGGTTACATTTTTAATTTCAGGGAACCAGTGTTATGATATGATAACATGGGTCAGTATACATAAGCCGTCGCAAGGGCTAGATTGCCGCACAACTGGAATGCTACAAGGCTAAGCTACAAGGCTAAGCTGCCTTGTGCGTTACCATATGGAACCCCAGTAACAAATAGCTAGTGTAAAAAAATTGAGGGTCGACTGGGAAGTTGCTCTTAACATTCTAGTTCCAGAACCAGGGTTGTGAAGATCCACAACATTCAGCCTATAGAACCTAGTGAAGCTATGGGGATTAGCCAACACACCACTACATTGCAAATGTCTTTGACAGATGCACCCTGGAATAAAGCTCACGAAGTTGCCATGCCCCTGGTGGAATGGGCAGTGAGATTTTCTGGGGGGCAAGTTGTCCAGCTCATAGGCAGTCCTGACCGTGTCTGCTATCCACTTGGACTGCCGTTGCTTAGACAGGGCTTGACCATGGGACTTCGCCCCATAGCACACAAACATTTGTTCGGACTGCCCCCAACTTTTCATCCTGTCAACATAATATGCTAGTGCCCACACTGGACAGAGCGTATGCCCTCTTGATCAGTGGTAGAAGCTCTGCCGACAGGGAGAGCTTAACCGCAGGGATGAGCTGTCTGACACCATGTCCTCAGACGGGAACGCCAGCACATGTTCACCCACCTCCTCAGAGGCGGCGATTGAGAGCACGTCACCCTGCTGCCAATTTGCGCTCGTAGCCCCCTGGGACCCCATGAGGACAGGTGGTGCCGAACATTCACGCAGTAACTCTGCGAGCACCGTTCCTTTGTGGGAAACTGCTGTCCAGAGCTTCTCGATTGCTTGGAACGGCGACTCTTTCTTCTAGGGAGGAGGAAGAGATGCACAGGAGGATGAGGAAGACAGTGAAGACGGCTTCCTGCGTGGGCTACTTTCCCGGGTGCGTCGTCCGCTCTCCCTGACACAGAGCCATGGGGTGAGGATGCAGCCACCCCTCTACCAGAGGGTGATGGGGAAGAGCGCTGATCAGGAGTGAGGGACGCAGAGCGCTCTGTAGAGCTGCGGGATAGAGGTTTCTTCAGCGTGTGCTTGGAGAAATCTGCAAAGAACTTGCAGAAACTGCGGCTCACCAGTGCCTCCTTTGTGTGCTCTGGCCCCAGGCAGGAAAAATGGCACAGAGATCTGTGTGCGCAGTCTTTTGTACCCTCGGGGGCGGGCATGATTCCATCACAGGCTTGGCTGAGCAACTTTGTTATCTTGTTCAGGTTTGGGACCTTTAGGAGGCTGTGGCAGGGTACAACAAGGCCCTGCACATAAATAGGGGACAGGGCTAAGCCCTGCAAGAAATATATTATTTTAGGGTTTAAGAACGGGCGATTTAATGTATTGTTTTGTGCGTATTTAAAAAAATGGTTTGTGTGTTGTATTGTATGACTTAAATGAATTGGTTTGTGTTAATTTAAAATATGTGTTTATTATTGTACAGTTAAATGTGCTCTGGCAGAGACAATGGTAGCATCTTGTCTCTGTCAGACATCTCATGAGAATGCGCGGTCGTCAGCGAATTAAGAGTTACTGTCAACCACGCAGATATTAAACTTGTGCAGAATGTGACCATCTCTTAGACAATGAATAGGCTACAAACCTGATTTTTAGGTTTTCCAACCAGTAATAACAAAATACTTAATTACAGGATAATTAAACAGAAGTGTTTTTTTTTTTATTATTGCTATTGGCTTAAATACACCTTCCAAAACACAGGAATTATGCTAGGAAATTATTACCGTTAAGACACATCTCATTCTCTGACTGGTCTGAGGCACGTGTAAATTTTGATGCCGGTGAGGGTCAATTAATGGCACAATACAGATTTATGAATCAGACCAATAATATCTTGATGAGAAAATCTCTAAAAGGGCAGGTTATTCTAACATCGCGATGAGCGATGTTTTCTGACATGGCATTTATGCATCACCCGATGAAATACTGTCATGTTAAACACTATTATGGGCCAGTGTAGAGTCCTGCATCAGGTCGCCTGGTCAGAATGTGAACTTTTTCGCAGTTTGCAGTTCGGAGTTCGGGTGCAGGGGAAAAAAAAAAATGTAATTTTCAGGTCAGCTCAGGTTTGAATTGGAATCACCAAAAACGTTTTCTGTCCTTTCAGCTTACTCGTCTGTAACCTTTTCCCAAATAATGTATCAGAAGGTAAATGTACCGGTATTTCCTGCAATAAAGCAGGAGGCGATTAAA
Source organism: Acipenser oxyrinchus oxyrinchus (assembly GCA_030684275.1). Classification (NCBI taxonomy): domain Eukaryota; kingdom Metazoa; phylum Chordata; class Actinopteri; order Acipenseriformes; family Acipenseridae; genus Acipenser; species Acipenser oxyrinchus. The sequence goes on along the minus strand of CM060248.1, from coordinate 90,880,199 downwards.
TGACTAAGCAGTGTTCTAGGTTTGTATTGCAGCTTGCCGCTTGTTTGATACGTCACAAGATCCTTTTATCATGTCTGATTGGTGATATTAAAAATGTCTGTCGACGAGGTGAAACAAAAGATAGCGCAGGGTTTGTATCATGTAGTGGATAATAGTTTGAGAGGTAAATCAGAAATGTGGAATTCTTTTGGAATCATAGCAAAATGAAAATAATGAACATGTGGCTGGATTTGTTGCTTGTAAAACCTGTCATTTGCTTTTGTGTACGACAGCCACAAAACTGGTACATCTCTGCGAAAGCACAGTTGTAGCTCCATTCAACTGGTGGCACGAAAGGAATGTATTTTATAGTAAAGTACGTAGAGATAGTTAATACCGTATGTTACAAAGATTAAAATATATCCAGACCACTAGAGAAAGCTACCATGCTGTAAAGCCTGTAAAACATAAAAAGGTTACAAACGAGAGAAGACCATTCGGCCCGTCTTGCTTGTTTGGTTGTTAGTAGCTTATTGATCCCAGAATCTCATCAAGCAGCTTCTTGAAGGATCCCAGGGTGTCAGCTTCAACAACATTACTGGGGAGTTGGTTCAACTGGACACAATATTTGACATGAGGTCTTACTCATGCATTGTAAAGTTTTAACATTACTTCCCTTGATTTAGGCTAAATTCAACACTTTTCACAATATATCCGAGCATTGTGTTGGCCTTTTATATAGCTTTCCCACATTGTCTAGATGAAGACATTTCTGAGTCAACATAAACTCCTAGGTCTTTTTTCATAGATTCCTTCTTCAATTTCATTATCTCCCATATGGTATTTATAATGCACATTTGTATTGCCTGCATGCAGTACCTTTCACTTTTCTCAATTAAATGTAGTTCTGAATACTGTCTAGATCATTTTGAATGACCTATGCTGCTGCATCAGTGTTTGCCACTCCTCCTATTTTTGTGTCGTCTGCAAATTTAACAGGTTTGCTTACTATACCAGAATCTAAATCATTAATGTAGATTAGGAATAGCAGAGGACCTAATACTGATCCCTGTGGTACACCACTGGCTACCACGCTCCATTCTGAGGTTTCTCCTCTAATCAGTACTTTCTGTTTTCTACATGTTAACCACTCCCTAATCCATGTGCATGTATGTTCTTGAATCCCTACTGCGTTCAGTTTGAGAATTAATCTTTTATCTGAAGCACTGAACAATACAGTAATTTTTTAATTTTTTTTTGTGGTCAGGTTAATACATTGAAGTAAATATGGACAAAATATACAAATAAATCTACCGTTAAGTTAATCTCAATACAATAAATGAAAAGAGCCAAACCCACTATTATAGGCTGGATTGCTTTAACTAATCCAGAGCCTGAAAACTTGTGCAATGTTACAGGATGCCTTGCAGAGGAGGGGCAATGATCAGTAACACACTGGCACTGTTCTTCACATCCAGTACAATATCCCAAAAAAACAAAGACTGGCACTGTGTTTAAAATGAAGAGGGCACAGTGAATACTGGTGTCCCTGAATGCATTATCTTGGAAGATTATTTAAATTGAAGGAAATGGGTCCGTCCCAATTAGTACAAACTAGGACTCCAGACAATCTATTGTCCTGTGAGGGAGCAGTTCAGTCTCGATGCCCAATCCCCAACCTCTTTTTAAGATTGCCGCCTTCTTAGTGCCAATTGCACCACCGAACCCATAACAGTATGTGCATGAGTGCTTGCAAACTACACACACAAAGTTTCTTTAACGTTTTCTCGGACCTGAATACCCCCACTATAAAACGTTTAATTCAGATTTCTCTCGTACTTCATTTTACTTTATTTTCTATTAGTAATGTTAACGTTTGCCAATTCGTCAACCCAGGGTGAAATCCCCAGCTGGATTAACATGCTGAAGAGCAGCTGTATTTAGATCTGCCAAGGTTTGGAACTCCTGCGACTCTTAACTTGCGAGCAACTAGTTAGATTGATTCCAAAATGCATTTAAAGTCAAGGGGCAATGAAACATGCACAACTACAGGTTGTAATAGCAAAGCACCCATCCACTGGCTAATAACAGGCCAAGCAGCATAATGTTTTGCAATCCCACATCGATGCTGTGTTAGGAAAACAACCTTGTAGTTCTGCTTGCTTCAGTAATCTGAATTTTAAAAAATAAATAAATAAAGCCTTGTGTAATTTAACTTATTGCACCACCTCCTCGGACTTCCACATCCAGGATATATATATATATATATATATATATATATATATATATATATATATATATATATAGAAAACCAAATAAAAATGTAGCTAACTTCTTAAAATGGTAGTGTTTAATTAAACACAGGAGCGGAGCATGCCAGTTTCAACTCAGTCTTGTGTGCTGTTCTGCTTGAGAAGAACCACACAAGCCTAATGACTGTAATGAACTGTGTGTGTGAAAGGGGTAACAGCAGACAGTGGTGCATTCATAACAGAACACAAACTTCTTTTTTCCCCCTCAATTCTAGGTAAAAAAATAAATAACGTTTGAGCCAGCAGGTATTCTCCCTCAGTGAGGTGATACTCTGAGATGGGGTGGGTGTCAGAGTCATGGTCCCCAGCAGGTATTCTCCCTCAGTGAGGTGATACTCTGAGATGGGGTGGGTGTCAGAGTCATGGTCCCCAGCAGGTATTCTCCCTCAGTGAGGTGATACTCTGAGATGGGGTGGGTGTCAGAGTCATGGTCCCCAGCAGGTATTCTCCCTCAGTGAGGTGATACTCTGAGATGGGGGGGTGTCAGAGTCATGGTCCCCAGCAGGTATTCTCCCTCAGTGAGGTGATATTTTGAGATGGGGTGGGTGTCAGAGTCATCGCCTCCAGCAGGTATTCTCCCTCAGTGAGGTGATACTCTGAGATGGGGGGGGTGTCAGAGTCATGGTCCCCAGCAGGTATTCTCCCTCAGTGAGGTGATACTCCAAGATGGGGGTGTCAGAGTCATCGCCTCCAGCAGGTATTCTCCCTCAGTGAGGTGATACTCTGAGATGGGGTGGGTGTCAGAGTCATGGTCCCCAGCAGGTATTCTCACTCAGTGAGGTGATATTTTGAGATGGGGTGGGTGTCAGAGTCATCGCCTCCAGCAGGTATTCTCCCTCAGTGAGGTGATACTCTAAGATGGGGGGGGTGTCAGAGTCATCGCCTCCAGCAGGTATTCTCCCTCAGTGAGGTGATACTCTGAGATGGGGTGGGTGTCAGAGTCATGGTCCCCAGCAGGTATTCTCCCTCAGTGAGGTGATACTCTGAGATGGGGTGGGTGTCAGAGTCATGGTCCCCAGCAGGTATTCTCCCTCAGTGAGGTGATACTCTGAGATGGGGTGGGTGTCAGAGTCATGGTCCCCAGCAGGTATCCTCCCTCAGTGAGGTGATACTCTGAGATGGGGGGGGTGTCAGAGTCATCGCCTCCAGCAGGTATTCTCCCTCAGTGAGGTGATACTCTGAGATGGGGGGGGGTGTCAGAGTCATCGCCTCCAGCAGGTATTCTCCCTCAGTGATACTCTGATACTCTGATACTCTGAGGTGGGGTGGGTGTCAGAGTCATCGCCTCCAGCAGGTATTCTTCCTCAGTGAGGTGATACTCTGAGATGGGGTGGGCGAGAGCCACCGGTCCCAACAGGAAGAACACTGTTACAGAGGTGGCAAAGACAGAAGCAACTACTGTACATCTCAGGTTTTTAAAATGGTTTAAGTTTCACAAAAGAAATGACAAAGAAATCAATACATAAAGAAAGGAAGGAAAAAAAACTCAGGTGTTACAATAATATATCTTGTACATACTATTAAAACAACCTATTGTTTTGTTTGTATTTTGTTCACCAACAATATTACTATCGTACAGGTTCTGGGGAGTTGTTCAGGCTCAAGTTTCACAGAGTACTTTACTCATAAATTAAATGAAATTAGCTCTGGAGCTATCCAGCACATGGAAACATACCAGGCAGCGTTCTGGAGCGTCTCTCCAGAAAAAAAAGACATCATTTTAATTCACTAAAAGTATTACAGGAAGTCTCTTGGGTTGGCAGGGCCAACACAAGCCTGTTTGAAAAGGGCTTTCAATATCAAAATCCTTTGAAGCCTCATCATTAAAAGCCCTTCATGCTGCAAAGGCATTCACTCTGCTTTTTATAATAAATCTAGGACAACCCCTCAGGTTAAAGTAGTTAAAGTAGTTTGTATGTTTTTTTTTTTTTTTTTTTTTATCAAAGCAATAGATACTAGGTACAGTAGTAGAAATACCTTTTTGCATAATACTGCAATACACTGTACAGTAAGACACACTGAGTGTGTGGAGTAGTGGTTAGGGCTCTGGACTCTTGACCAGAGGGTCGTGGGTTCAATCCCAGGTGGGGGACACTGCTGCTGTACCCTTGAGCAAGGTACTTTACCTAGATTGCTCCAGTAAAAACCCAACTGTATTAAATGAGTAATTGTGTGTAAAAATAATGTGATATCTTGTAACACAAGTCGCCCTGGATAAGGGCATCTGCTAAGAAATAAGTAATAATAATAAGTAATAATAATAATAATAATAGGACACTACTTATTTCTGCAGGGGAAGCTAGTATATCGTTTAAAACATTAAAAAAAACTAATAAAACACACTAGTCTAGATAAAACAGTGTGATGCAGTTGCCAGGGATTGAAACCTAATGCTCCCCCCTAACATTCATATCCAGGCTCTCTCTAGCAGTACCATGCTCCCCCCTAACATTCATATCCAGGCTCTCTCTAGCAGTACCATGCTCCCCCCTAACATTCATATCCAGGCTCTCTCTAGCAGTACCATGCTCCCCCCTAACATTCATATCCAGGCTCTCATTAGCAGTATCATGCTTTGGTGGTGCTGCTGCCCACAGTCCTAGAACACCAATGCTGCTGAGCAAGCAGCTTTCCTGGAACTATGATGAAACAGATTAGAATTGATATGTTGGTCAGCCTGTTTCTACAACCAGACATCTAATTGATATTAAAGTGTGCCAGTAAATATACACTGTAACAATATAATACAGGAATAATTATAGGGAGATAAGGCAGGAGAACTTTGTGGCTAGAGTTGAGAATTGGGAAACAGGGTATCAATCTGATTTAAAAAACAAAATAAAAATGTATTTGTGCACTGCAACAACTTACACAAAAGGTTTATTTCTTGCATAATAAAATCATGAGTAAGGCACTATTAAACCTTGTCCTGCCAGCTTACAGTATCACTCCCTCAGCTCAGCAGCACAGTTCAGTACAGGAATGTTTACAAAACCAACCGACCGGGGGTAGAATAACGTTACTCAAACTTGGCAACGAAAGTCCATGACAAAAACCCATGCTACAGAAGTAGTACATTTTGTATGTACCTGATGTTCTGGGAATCTGGCCTGAACTACTGACATGTAAAAATAAGATTCAAACATTTCAAATAAATTCAACATGCCTGCGCAAACGGGAGGATGTAATAAACATTCTTCTTCTTTCTTGTGATAGTGTGAATCACAGCAAACATGGACAGTTATTAAACTTGAATGTCCAGACGTGTCCTACCTCTCTGCACCAATTGTGTGACATAAAAATAGACTTGATTGACATCCCTCAGATACCTTCCAGCCCCTTGTGCAAGCAATGCCACTTCTTATCAAGGATGTGATCGGGGCAAATGGGGGTCCAACTAATATTAAGAACAGCTCCTAATAAAGTAGCCAGGCAGTGTAATTTTGTATACATTTGTCAGTAGTTACTGCTGTGGACTGGGACGTTGGACTATTTAAGTGTTAGTGGCCATCGATGAAGGCTCTACTGTGTGGTAGTTGACCACAGCAAGTTATGCATCCCGAGCCAGCCACATGGCAGTGTCTTCATTTTTTCTCATTATTTTCATTAAAAAAAAAAATAAAAAAAAACACGCACACTAAAACCTAAATTTACCTTGAACTTATTCATGGGGTACTGTGACACAATGGCTCCTGTGGGGACGTCAGACCAGGAACTGAATGGACACGGTCTGTTTAGTAAACACGCTGTTGCACCGATTTATTGTAAATTAACAAATAAAAAGGTTTAACAAAATAGCAACACAGAACAAACAAAACGGCACAGTGACCAAAACAAATAGGCAAAATAAACACTAACAAACAAGTACCGTGCTGGTGCTTCCAGCACGAGTAGCAATTGGTTTATTTTATAATGGATTTCTCCTGTCTCTCTCCCGTGCCTCCTCACTGTACACCCAACCCCGTGTGCATGAAACATTCACTCTTTTATGCAGCTGTGCTGAGACTCGATTACTAATGAATCATTCACTTGAATCTCGGCACAGTCTGCACGTGGACTAATACAAACACTCACTTTAATGTGCTACATTACCCACACTACATGCACCACTACAATAATGCATATAACAGACAACATAAAACACAAAAAGTGCACAGGGGCGGGGCACCCTGCCACAGGTACCCTTCTGCGAAGGAAGATTTTAATAAAAAACAAATAACTTCTTATTTGTCAGAGTTAGTTATAGTTTATCTGGACTGCCAGACATCTGAATGGAGCAATATTACTGAACTGTTTGAGTCTATTGTTGTTGAAAGATGCTGAGCTCCAGTACAAGAGGACAGGATGTGATTGGCTGGCTCTGCAGTTGCAGGTACAGGACTGGTGGCTTTCGTGCAAAGCTGGCTTTGGTGGATAATAAAATACATTTACACCAATCGTGTCTCTCCAGTATGTGCTGTCCAGTAGACGTGAACTGAGCTTTCAATATGAAAACGCCCGTCGATGAAGGCTGTACCGTCCGATTCATTTTAAATTGGAGTCACAGTTTATGCTGTGATGTTCCAGCGGCCATCTACTCTGATAGACGCCTGCTAAAGCTGGAAGCTGATTGGCTGATGGAACTGAATCATTTTCTAATAGTTAATATACAGTGATCACGAAAATGAATTATGAATGTCCAAAACACAATATATAAAAGTGATGCTCCAGTACATACATATTGCACCAGCAACCGACAATTTTCTGAAGTGAATTGTACTGAATTGAAACCTACTGCTACAGTTGGAATTGTGGTTAAATCATCTTAGAATGCAAGAATTGTAACAGTTCAGTACATACTGTATATTTTGTATAAAACTAATTTAGATTACAACACTATATCTGTGGGCATTGGTGTATGAATTCTAACCTTCTCATGTATATTTCATCATACAATTTGTACTCCACTCAACAAATAATGAATATGGTAATCATCCCATTTCCCATGACACGTCTCTATAGCAACAACAAAATGTCTACATCAACAATAAATAACCACCAGGCCCTGGGTCACAAGCTAAGTACAACTGGGTTTTCTATTAAAAAAGAAACATGCCTTCAGCAAAATAAATAAAAAAAAATAAAAAAAACAAAAACTAAACACATACATATATATTTTTTAACTTAACCCTTTCACTGCTAAATGAAGAAATTAAGGAAATTAACGGTAAAGTACGCAGGAATAGCGTAAAGGGTTAATGTTGTACATAATTATTTTGTAAAGATGGAATTAACATGGATTTAGTGTTTGACTATTCTTTCAAAATTCAGACGAAGTAGATGTATTATAAAAGTAGATTATAAAATATTCTATGTACTTCACTATAGAAATATCTCCTACAGTAGTATTACTCAAGAAGAGACACCAAGGTGAGCGTTGTTGTGAAATGATTGCATTGAAACATGAGCCACAAGGCAAAACAGAGTACAGCAACCAACTAGCTGTGCAGTAAAATTGCACAACTGTGAAGGACTCCAGAGAAAAGAAACTGGTCACCCAATCCATTTTATCACGTGTTTGATTTATTTCAGAACTCGGTTATTACATTCAACATTAAATCAAATATGCATTTGTTATCTTATATGTTTTTGGCTCACTATCTGCACTTTTTGTTTTCTGTAACATTTTCATCACATATAAAAAAAACAAACAATGAAAATAACATGCCAGGTGGTTAAATGGAAAATTGTGGGAGTTCACAAGGACTAAGTAATGGACAATGAAATCGCTTTCTGCTACTTAGACTGCTTGACCTTGATTTTATTACATTGGTGATGACTTCATCCATTACAAGCATAACTAGTCTGTTTTACAGTACTATCACCTAGTTTATGGTTCATCCGGCTCATCCATTGATTCATTGTGTGACCCTGAGCAAGTCACTTAACCTCCTTGTGCTCCGTCTTTCGGGTGAGACGTAATTGTAAGTGACTCTGCAGCTGATGCATAGTTCACACACCCTAGTCTCTGTAAGTCACCTTGGATAAAGGCATCTGCTAAATAAACAAATAATAATAATAATAATAATAATAATAATAATAATAATAATAATAATAATAATAATAATAATAATAATAATAATAATAATAATAATAAATAGGCTACCATGCTTCAGTTGAACAACAGGAGGCTTTTAAAATCTTTGTGAAGAAATTTGAGAAACGACAGTAAAATAAAAAGCTTGCCATTACAAATAAAGGCTCTCTGTGACATTTGTTTTGCAATAGAGTGTAAAAGAAAAAAGAAAAAAAAAACACTATGAAAAGGTTTTGCCACTACATTAGTTTCCTTAAAAATCACTTGACAAACGACAGCCACTGAATTGCACTTGGGACTACAGTAGAGATGTCAAAACACAAATATGCCACTGTAGATAAGCTTTTAAGCTCACAGTCTCTTCTGTGAGAACGTGCGACACAGGGCATTTAAAAATAGATCAGCGCTACAGTAATGTACCTGTCATTTAATGCTTTATTCTCCTGTGCTCAATACAGGTTAAACATACAGTGTAGTACAGTGCTATTTCCTCAGATGTTATGTTTAAAATGAAGAACTGCATTTAAAAAGTGACCTTCCTCCTTAAAACGGAACAGGTTTCGCAGGGTCACTAGAGGTAAAGTCTCTACTGGCATTGAAAACAGTGAACTCAAAGAGTGTTTATAGGCCTGAATGCCAATCAAACTGATGAAGGGCACAGCTACTGTACCATACTACCAGACATGAGAATTTTATTCAAACAAACTGTGTGTGTGGGGGTGGGGAGGAGTCTGAACAAAACCAGCAGGACCTGAAGTGTCCACTTCGTCAGGGGCTATCACTAGCTCACGTGCAAGTTAGTGATGTGCAGATAGTCAGAAGGGATGATAGCCATTCTAAATCCCAAAATACATGGGAGCAAAAAAAAAAAAAAAATTAAATAGATAGAGATAGATAAATAAATAAATAAATACATAAATAAATAGTTAAAGGTAATCTATGGTAACTAGACTACTGTGTTTTTTTGTTTTTTTGTTTTACTGTTACCAAAAAAGTAATTGTACACAAATTACCGTCCAAGTGCAAAGTACAATAAAACACATCATTTAATCTCCCTTCTTTTATTTAAACTATTGACTGCCACGCAAATAGAACTTCACAGTTCTTCCCAGATGATGGGAATAACGGCATGTTCTGTTAATCTTTGTGAAAGAGTCTTACAAACAATCTCAATTATAAATCTACAGGAAAACACTTTGGTGCAGTGATACTGTAACATATACATTGGGAAGGGAAATCAGGGTTTGTGATTACATCACCTGCTGGGAGTTTCAGAATTAGCACATTTAAAAGGGTTATACTTCATGATAAGTATTTTCTTAAGTAAAATCATTTTCAGATGAGACACACATTCTCTATTGCAAGTTTATATCTGAGCTTGTTAAACTGGGATATTTTATAGGTCTAATGCAAAATCAGCCTGCAAAGCAATGAGTGAAAGCTTAACTTCCTTGGATAAAGGATCTAATTGAAATAAATATGCACTGGTTATTTCACAAAGCACAGCACAAACACCTCCCAATTTATTACATACATCATGTACTGATTTAACAGCATGCTTTACCCAGGAGTTACAATAATTGTCTAAAGCAAAAATAAAATACCCTCATACATCTTCATATTTCTAGTTGTGACAGAACTTGTTAGCCAGTGATTGGATCAGGCAATCAATCCTAGGGGTAATCACATTCTCCCAGTCAAAGATGGAAACAATAGAAAGGATTTTTATTAAGTACTCTAGAGCAATTTTCTTTTTACAACCTAAAGTGCCTGCTTGGATGACAGCTTTCCTCTATCTAATCTTAAAACCATGTATTGACATTAATTCTAAAACAAAAAGACATGACACTTTTAAGAATTAGAAATGTCTACAGAAAAAAGTTCTTCACCCCCAAGGCTGTTTCAATGATACGTTACTTAAAGCAAAAGAACATGAATAAATCAGTGATACTCATATATAACTCATTTATATGCATGTGCTGTATTGTAATTACAAACAGGATTTATACAATAACATATCCACTAAGAAATTGATATAGTTTACTTTCCTTTGGACTGGGTCAGCAAAAGCCTGATGCAGGGTGCACTGTAAACATTATTATTATTATTATTATTATTATTATTTATTTCTTAGCAGACGCCCTTATCCAGGGCGACTTACAATCGTAAGCAAATACATTTCAAGTGTTACAGTACAGGTAATAATACAATAAGAGCAAATAATATCCACTGGGGACGAGCATATTTTTTTTATGTTTGGATATTGTTTCAAATTACCTGGATAATAAAAGTATAATTCATGGGGCTCCCGAGTGGTGCATCCAGTAAAGGCGCTCCGCGTGGAGTGCAGGATGCGCCCTATAGCCTGGAGATTGCTGGTTCAAGTCCAGGCTATTCCACTGCCGACCGTGGATGGGAGTTCCCAGGGGGCGGCACACATTTGGTCGAGCGCCGCCTGGTGGGGAGGGCTTAGGTCGGCCAGAGTGTCCTCGGCTCATTGTGCACCAGTGACCCCTGTAGACTGGCCGGTGAGGGCTTAGGTCTGCCAAGGTGTCCTCGGCTCACCGCGCACCAGGGACCCCTGTAGACTGGCTGGGGGCCTGCGGGCTCTGACGCTGTAGCTCTGAGGTGGCTGCATGGCAGGCCTGCAGAGTGAAAAGAAGCGGACGGCTGACGGCACAAGCTTCGGAGGACACGTGTGTCCGTCTTCGTCTCTCCCGATTCAGCGCTGGAGTGGCAGTGGTGAGCCGGGTTGAAATAAAAAGAATTGGGCTTTCCAAATTGGGGAGGAAATGAGAAAAAAATAAAGAAAAAAGTACTCTTCATACCACAGTACCATTTGTCTGAGCACCAATTGTTTTAAAAGGAAAAAAGAAAAGTGCTATCATGAGAGTGCCCATACTTAGCAGCACCACTGTACTGAGTAAACTGAATGGGGGTCAATCCCACATGCCTACTTAGAGGAAAGGACCCTGGTAGGGGAGGATGAAACCAAAGCCAAAAAGAGCAGAGCCAGGTGTCAAGTCTGTTTTTAAAAAGATTTTTATTTTTTTGCCGTTTGTCTTTCAAGCATGTTGATCTGTCTGAACTAATATAACCTCGTCTTTATTTTCTATTTTGGGGACCAGCAAGAATACAACAGAATTGTTTATTATCAATCACTCCAACTGTACCTCTTGACTGAGGGTCCATCTGAATGCAGGAGACCTGTGGAGATCATAACATGGAAAATTACCAAAGTGTTGTGACAATAGTGGAGTGTCAAGCCTGAAAAGGGTCAGAGTTGCAACGCAGTAGGCCACCAATACTCAACCCAGAAAATATGACTGTACAAATATGAAATGGAATTAATTTTCTAGAATTAAAATGGATTTTATTTCAGCAAGCATTTGTTTAGCACAGTCCTGTAGTCTACAGTAAATCGTACAATGCAAGTCTCTGTAAATGATACAGAATGGAAAGACACTCTGCAACTGGTTCACTTACACATTACCTTGTCAAATGTGAAAAAGAGGTCTGCTATATGGTTACCTTAAAGATAAATTAAGGATAATTCATTTTGGGCACTATATATACAGATATAGTAGATCTGTTGCAAACATTTAATATATGTGGCCAGGTTAGATTGCCAATTAATTAGCCAATTATTACCAATTATCTAACCTGAGCACATTTCACATGTTTGTTCGTTCTCCTCCCATTAGGTCAGGTCTTCCATTGCACATGAATGGTGCACACTAGAATATGTACCTGTATTCCAAAGCTTACTCCATAAATATAGTACAGTTGAAAAAACAAAAAAAAGAGTGGTTTTCTTGAGCTGCAGTATACTGCTTCATGTTGCAAGTTAGTTTACAGAGAATTTATAAAAAAAAGCAAATTACACGTCCTGTAGATCTTCGTATTAGTTACTGACAGTTTTTGCATTTCCTCCCGTTCACAAAAATCGCTATAAAAATGAATAGTTGGTTTTTAAGAATTAGACGTCAATAGGTAAGCAAATGAGGTGTCAGTATCATGGTAAAGTACATTACTATATGTGGAATAGTCCAGGGGCCAAACAAGAAAAAACGTTTATTTAAAGTTTTTTTTTGCTCCCGAGAGGAATACAGTTTTACCTGTAGAGGGACTCCTGGGGTTAAAATGAGGCAGATCACTGCCAAGGCTGAGCTCAAGATATGTGATAAAATGTAAGTGTGATATTTACAGCCAGATGTACAGACACAGAGGCACCTCTGTATATCCCCACATTCTGATACTCCCAATAACTTACAATCTGCGCATCCAGTTCCTTTCAAATACATGTTTTTATACATAAATCCAAGACAATAAGCTATATAAAAAAGGAAATTGGACCACCAGAATGCATTACACATTAGGCACTAAATGGAAGAGACATGTACAGTATTTGTATTCAGTCACAGAGACTGACCTGTACTTGAACTGAACAGAACAGAGGACACCTTGGGTGAAAGCGATTGACATGATAATTCATGCAGGTAAGTACTGCACATGAGGGTACTTCTGTGTTCATAACACTTTCAGAGTTGCAGGTGTCACACTTTATGTAGGAGAATGATCAACCAGTTGTGAATTAACATATAACTCCATCATTAAATGTACTGGGTTTCTGTAGCTTTAGTTTGGGTTTTATAATGTCATCACAGAACCCAGACGTATATAATTTGGATTTAATGGTCTAAATCTTGGGCTGTGAAATGAATAAATCAAAGCGGATACCATTTTTGCTATTTCCAAGGAACGTTTAGTTTAAACTTGTTTCTCTAAACCCGGTGGAACTGTGTGGTATTGTGTACAGTATTGTGCCATTGCATATGAAAACAGAAATAAAGGTCCTGTCAAACAGGAAATGCAGCGCTCTGATTATCTAGCGAAAACAACATTACTTACAAACAAATGCAAACAATGAAGTCACTGCACCACAACGATACAGTGTAGGGTATGAATGAAATACCACCACAATGTATTTGGCAATAGGCAATGAGCGATTTTTCGCAGCATTGACACGTCAGACTAAGCACTTACAGGGCAAATCTTGGAAACCAGTTGTTAATGAAACAAGCAAAGGGTGTTTGTTATGAGTTGCACCTTTATTACATTATCTTCACTCTTATTAAAAAGTGGGATGTATTAACAAGACTAAGTCCACATACTGTAAAACAGTATTTTAAAAAACAAACTTCCCATTCACAAATCCTTCAGTTTGAGTGCTTTGCTATATAATGCGGTTCTGTAACTAATTTCATATTCAAACAATGACTATACTCATTCAATCCTGGCATGTACTCGATGTATTAAAATGGTGCCACAGGTAATGAATTACGGTATGCTAAGAGGGTCAAGGCAGAGGATTGTGATTAATGTGCGTTAAAAAAATGTATCTCAAATAAAATAAACGCGTTGCGATTAATTGACAGCCCTGATTATATATATATATATATATATATATATATATATATATATATATATATATATATATATATATATATATATATATATATATATATATATATATATAGACTACTAATCAAAAGGTCTGACAGAGCTGGTGTCAGACAGGGGCGAAGGCTGGAGAAAAGAGCCAAAGTGAATGAAACGCTATCTAGGGCATAATCAATACATCATTACAATAAATTCCCATCTCCAGTCGCTGTGGGGTGTGTATACAGGAAGCTTGGCAAATCTCTATACTTAGTCTCTGTTCTGTCTCTAGAACAATGTATGTACACACTGTCTGCCTGTCAGCAAAATACATATGCCTGAAGGAACTACAATAACACATCACAAGTGTACTGTACCATGAAAAAGGACATTGCAGAAACACGTCTTTATATAGAACAGATATCCCTCCCAGCCACGTGTCATTCCTATAAAATACACTTAGTGTGAATACTGTATACCATTGCACTAATTCACTAAAGAGTGGACGATTTTCTATTTGTACACTGCTTGCCCACTTTATTAAGAGCTTTACCTAATGTCGGACTGAGTCACCAACACAATTTGGCACGCCACAAGGTACTGGAAGGTGTCTCAAGTGATGTAAATCCATTCAGTAATAATTATTGCACTCAATTGGTGGAAAGAGGACGACTGCGCCCTTCAAGTGCTTCCCAAATATCCTCAATTGGACTGATCCAGGGCTTATGTTGGTAATGGAAGATTCCTGAAGTCTCTCGCTGCTCAAAGCAGTGGATGGATGCATTATGGTCTTGATAAGTAGCCATTACCATCAGTGTATAAGTGCCATAACATGTACAGTACTGTGATATGTATGACATCGTGGCTTGCATATGATTCTATACAAATCATATTGTGACCTTAGCATATTGCTACATCCCCACCCTCTAAAATCACAAATCAGCACAAGTTTTAAATGTTTTGGTAGTCCAGGGTATGCATTGGCACCCCTACTGTACTAGAGTATAATTTATTTTTTATTTATACACACATATTTTTTTATAAGTATTTTTATTACATTTTTAAAGAACTCATAAGACTGTATTTTAAACAAACATTCTCAAATATATAACTAACATTCATACATGTATAAATATAAATCCACAACTCACACCTTCAGTGATGACTATACATAATTAGAATAGTACGATAACAAATGTTCCAACTTTTTTTTTTTTAAAGTCACTGTAGTTAGCCGTCAGTAATATATATATATATATATATATATATATATATATATATATATATACACACAGTATATATAAATTTATATATATATATATATATATATATATATATATATATATATATATATATATATATATATATATATATATATATATATATATATATATAGTGACAAATAAAGAGGTTGGTCTGAACTTGTACACAGTAACGCAGTAGGGACATTTACAAATATGTTCAACACAACAAAGTTCTGTGTAAACAGGGCGGCCCCTGGTTTATTGTTCCACAGTTCCAAAAAACAGGTCAGTAAACAGGCAAGGGTCAGGTCCACGTAGCAGATTATCCACACACCCAGGGTCTGTCCACAATTTGGGTAATCAGAACAGTCCAGGTCAAAACTCACAGGTATCCGTAACTCAGTCTCACACAGGCTTTTCCTTTTCCTATCTCTCTCTCTCTCTCTCTCTCTCTCTCTCTCTCTCTCTCTCTCTCACTCTCAGCACAATGCTGTCTCCTACTCCTTCACTATCTGAATGGGGCTGTCCCTCTTTGTAGCATACGAACGCCCAGTCATTGTGACATCATTTCCTTACATGGGGCTGTCTGGGAAATGCAGTCTCCCCAGGTCGACCATCTTGTTTCAGGTAATGTGAGGCCATAGTTTGCCAAAAAACTTGCCCTCACGTGCCTCCCATTAAAGACCGTACCCTTTGTTCTGTTACACACCTCCCTCCCTAGCTCGAACCTCTCGGATCGAGCTACAGCTGCAAAAATGAATGAACTCTGGAAAGCCCGTCGTTCCCCATTTCTTTTCGGCCCGATGTTTAATTATGTAATTAAATTGCTGGAACGACAAGAACCATCGCATTACCCGGGCGTTTTATCTTTCATTTGGTTCACCCAGGTAAGAGGCGCATGGTCAGTAATCAAAGTAAATTGTCGTCCTAATAAATAGTAACGCAGGCTTTCCAGAGCCCATTTTATGGCGAGACACTCTTTCTCTATTACTGCATAGTTACGTTCCCGGTCCTCCATCTTTCTACTTAGGAACATAATCGGGTGTTCCACCCCATTTTTTTCCTGGGACAGTACTGCACCCAAACCTACTTCTGACGCATCAGTCTGGACAATGAACCTTTTATTAAAATCAGGTACCATTAACACTGGGCTACTACAGAGGGCTTCTTTTAAATCTTCAAAGGCTTGTTCTGCCTCTTCTGTCCATTTGACCATAACGGGCCCTCTACCTCGGGTCATCTCAGTCAATGGGTGTGCAATAGTTGCATAATTGGGTGCAGAACCTTCTATAGTAGCCCGCTATGCCCAGAAATGCTCTTATCTGCTTTTTATTAACAGGTTTCGCCACTTCTTAACAGCGGCTACCTTTGCCTCCTGAGGTTTTATTAATCCCCTACCGACAATATACCCCAGGTATTTAGCCTCCTCCATACCCAGAGTGCACTTTTCTGGGTTAGCCGTCAAACCAGCCTGCCGAATGGAGTCCAAGACTGCCTGAACTTGGGGTAGGTGACTCTCCCAGTTTGGACTCTGTATGACCGTCATCAAGATACGCCGCAGCGTACTCTCTGTGAGGTTTCAATATCTGGTCCATTAGCCTCTGAAAGGTTGCGGGGGCTCCATGTAGACCGAAAGGCATCACTGTATACTGATATAGGCCATCCGGGTACTAAAGGCAGTTTTCTCCTTGGCTGCGGGAGACAAAGGTATTTGCCAATAACCTTTGGCTAGATCTAGGGTAGTAATGTAACGGGCCTTGCCTATGCTCTCCAATAATTCATCTATTCGGGCATGGGGTAGGCATCAAATTTTGAGACTTCATTCACCTTACGGAAATCGTTACAAAACCTCCAGGTGCCATCAGGTTTCGTTACCATGACTATTGGGCTTGACCATTCACTCACAGATTCTTCTATTACGCCCTTGCCAACATTTTCTGGACCTCATCCTTTATGGCCGTGCGGCGTGCTTCCGGCACCCTATAGGGTCTCATGCACACTTTGGCTCCTGGAGGGGTTATAATGTGGTGTGAGGTGAGGTGTGTTTTCCCTGGTATTCCCGAGAATACCTGGCGATTCCTGTATACAAATGTCTTAACCTTGTGCTTCTGGGAGGAGGACAGTGTTTGTGCTACCTTCACCTCTGGTGTTGGGAATGTTCTCTCTGGGGTTGCCGCTACCAATGCTTCCCTTTCTTTCCAATGTTTCAACAAGTTTAAGTGGTACACTTGTACTTCAGGCCGACGGCCAGGCTGTCGAACTCTGTAATTCACCTCTCCTAACCTTTCCAACACCTCATAAGGCCCTCTCCACTTAGCTAACACTTTACATTCCACCGTGGAATTAACACCAACACCTTATCCCGGGTGAAAAACCCTTACTGTGGCTTGTCGGTTATAACTGTACCTTTGATGCTCTTGTGCTCGCCGTAGGTGTTCGCGTACTATGGGGGTGACCGCGGCTATCCTCTCTTGCATGGTGTTCACGTGTTCAATCATACTGTGAAAGGGGTGGCCTCGTGTTCCCAAGTCTCCCGTGCAATATCAAGTATCCCTCTAGGATGTCTGCCATAAAGCAGCTCGAATGGTGAGAAACCCAACGACTCCTGGGGTACCTCCTGATGGCAAACATTAAGTATGGCAGCATACAGTCCCAATTCTTCCCATCCTTGTCTATTACCTTGCGGAGCATAGATTTCAACGTCCGGTTAAACCGTTCCACTAAACCATCCGTCTGTGGGTGGTACACCGACGTTCGAATCTGCCTCACATTCAACAGGGTACATAAATCTTTAAGAATTCGGGACATGAAGGGGGTGCCGTGATCCGTCAAGATCTCTTTGGGCAGCCCAACCCGACTGAACATCAGCCATAGTTCTTTAGCGATGCCTTTGGTGGCCATGGTTCTAAGGGGTATAGCTTCGGGATACCGGGTCGCATAGTCCATTACAACTAAAATGTATTGGTGTCCCCTAGCCGACTTTGGTAGGGGACCAACCAGGTCCATAGCGATTCGCTCAAATGGGGTCTCAATTATTGGGAGGGGTATCAGTGGGCTTCTAAAAGCCGGTTTCGGGGCAGTTAATTGGCACTCCGGGCATTCTCGACAATGTTGGCTTACCACAGCATGTACACCGGGCCAGTAAAACCGCTGCAGAATCCTATCACGGGTTTTCATTTCCCTAGGTGTCCCCTAGTATGTGTCCGTGGGCTAAATTCAAAACCGTGGCCCTATATCTATTAGGCACCAATAACTGCTCAACCTCCTCCACCCGATTTTGTCTATCCTATACAATATCCCTCTTTCATTGCAAAGTAGGGGAAATAGCTCACCCTCAACACCTTCCAGGACCTTCCCATCTACCTTTTTTATATTTGCCTTCGCATTTTGTAATGTGAGGTCCTGGATCTGAGCAGTACCGAAGTTCCCGGGGTTGGGTTCAACGTTCCCCAGTTCCAGGGCCTCTTTCTCAATGAGACCCGGCTTGTTCTGTACCAACACCCCGCTGGTACTGGCCCGTTCAGGAACTGGTTCCCTTTCCCTACTCCTCGCACTGGCTCAGATCCTGGTTCACTTGTACCAACTGGGGAAACTATTTTCTGTGACGTACCAGCCGTCTCAAGGATGGGGAATGAGGTCATTTCCTGCTTGCCAATCTGTATCTCTGGGGCCGACTCTTTATTTGGTCCTAACTTTGAAAAGTTAGGAAAGTACCTGCCGAGTATTACATCGTATGGCAGTTTGGGACAACCCCACCTCATACTCTAGCTCACCCTCTGATGTCTGTAGGGTGACCAGAGCTGAGGGTGCGAGCAGGTGTCGCCATGAACGCATGTAATATTCAACTTCTGGTCTTTCTCCAATTTGGACTTGGGCACTAATTTTGCCGCCACCAATGTAAGCATACTTCCCGAATCAAGCAGGGCTAATACCTCCTTCCCCTCAACCTTTACTGGACACACATGGGGGTGATTCAATTTACCATAAGACATAGCAGTAACCACTACAGGACAGGCATAGTATGCAGCATCATCACCTTCCCTTTCTCCCATATTACAGTCCATAGCTTCCTCCTTCTCCGGACAGTAAGCTGCAATATGCCCCAGTTTGTGGCATTTGTAACATGTCACTTTGGAAAGAGGTGTGGGATTCCATCTTCCTCTTCCTCTGTTCTCACCTCCCGACTTCCCCCCCAACATCCTCCCGTCCCCCAGTAGCCATTGGTCCTTTTATCCCCCCAGATGATTGAACAGGCTTACCGGTTTTGTAGGGACGGGTGAGTCGGGAGGTAGATGGTCCAAAATCCTGCTGTTTGTCTATCGCCGCCGCCGTGAAGAATTTCTCCACCAGTGCCACAAGTTGATCCGCGGTTTTTGCATCGTTTTGCCCGACCCAGCGTCGGACTTCCTTAGGCAATCCCTGCTGAAATTGGTCAAGGATGACCAGCTCGACAATGTCTGCCGTTGTACGCTCTTCTGGCCGCAACCACTTCCGGGCCAGGTTTATAAGGTCAAACATCTGCGACCTTGGTGGCTGTTCCGGGTTATATATCCACTTGTGGAACCGGTGTGCTCGTACTGCATCTGTCACCCCCAAACGATGTAGAATCTAGGCCTTCAATTTTCCGTAACTTTGGGATTCCGTAAAGTCCAAATCGAAATAGGCTTTCTGGGAATCGCCAGAGAGATACGGTGCTATCAGCCCAGCCCACTCTTCTTTTGGCCACTGTTCCCGCTCAGCGGTTCTTTCAAAAGTAGTTAGAAATGCTTCCACATCATCCTGTGGTGTCATTTTCTGTAGATACCGATTGGTATGCCGTTGCAACGCCATCGCTTCTTGATGTATGCGTGTTGCCTCCTGTTGTGCTATCTGGTGTACTCGCAGACTCTCTTGCTGTGTAGCTACTGTCTGCATCAAAGCTTGCAGGATTGCGTCCATCTTGGATTCCGCCATTTTGTAATGTTGTTGTGTTGTTGTGTTGTTGTTATACTTCTTTAGAACAGTGCCCGCATTCTCCACCATATGTGACAAATAAAGAGGTTGGTCTGAACTTGTACACAGTAACACAGTAGGGACATTTACAAATATGTTCAACACAACAAAGTTCCGTGTAAACAGGGCGGCCCCTGGTTTATTGTTCCACAGTTCCAAAAAATAGGTCAGTAAACAGGCAAGGGTCAGGTCCACGTAGCAGATTATCCACACACCCAGGGTCTGTCCACAATTTGGGTAATCAGAACAGTCCAGGTCAAAACTCACAGGTATCCATAACTCAGTCTCACACAGGCTTTTTCTTTCTCTCTCTCTCTCTCTCTCTCTCTCTCTCTCTCTCTCTCTCTCTCTCTCAGCACAATGCTGTCTCCTACTCCTTCACTATCTGAATGGGGCTGTCCCTCTTTGTAGCATCTGAGCGCCCAGTCATTGTGACATCATTTCCTTACATGGGGCTGTCTGGGAAATGCAGTCTCCCCAGGTCGGCCATCTTGTTTCAGGTAATGTGAGGCCATAGTTTGCCAACAAACTTGCCCTCACGTACCTCCCATTAAAGACCCTACTCTTTGTTCTGTTACAATATCCATGTGCTGAACCAACTGCTGGAAAAGAGCCGTGAGTACAAGACCCCTTGGTGTTGCAGCCGTCGACTACGAAAAGGCCTTCGACACAGCCGAGATGAACGCCGTGCTACTCGCCCTCCAACAACAGGGCATCGGTAGCAGTATATAGCCCTCTTGCAGGAATTGAACAGTGGCTGCACCACCGACATCACCCTATTCGACCGACCACTGCGCATTGCAGTCGGCGGGGGTCAAGCAGGGCGACCCGATATCGCCCAAGCTGTTCACCGCCTGCCTGGAGCACATATTCCGCCAGCTCAACTGGGACAATACCGGCATCAAGATCAGCGGCCGATGGCTCAACCACCTGCGCTTTGCCGGCGATATCGTGCTGATCGGCAGCTCGGTGGCCGGCGTGCAGCAGCGACTGACTGAGCTCAACCAGGCCGGTGCCACAGTCGGCCTCAAGATCAACATGGCCAAGACCAAGTGGATGCGAACGCACAGGTCGCCGACAACACCATCCACATCGGCCAGAACCAAATCGAGCAGGTCGACAGCTACATCTATCTGGGCCAAGAACTGGCGATGGAGCACAAGAACAGCCGCTGAGCTAGCGCACAGGCGGAAGGCCGCCTGGATCAGCTACGCCTCCATCGCCGAGGTGGTCAACAACATGGGCAACAACATGACCCGGCGCGCGGTTGTTCAACAACACCGTGCTGCGGCGATGCTTTATGGCGCGGAGACATGGTGGCTGACTGTGGCCGACCGGCTGAAACTGGCGTCACCGAGCAGGCGATCGGCGCCGGATGGTTGGCGTCAAGCGGACGGACGGATCAGCAACGAGCAGATGCGGCAGATGACCAAGGTCAGGGCGCGGTCGAGTTGGCGACAAATCGAAGCGCTGGGCGGCCACCTGGCAAGGAGGACCGGCGACCGATGGACACTGGCGTGACTGAATGGCTGCCACTGGACATCAAAAGACCGCTCGGTCGTCCAGCCACTCGGTGGAGAGACCAGCTCCGACAAGAAATGGGACGGAATTGGATGTGCCTGGCCCGAGACTGAAAGGCTTGGGTACTCCGCTGAGGTCTCGTTGACCAGACTAATAGCTGGCGGCGATTGAGACCGATTGACGATTGACGATTATATATATATATATATATATATATATATATATATATATATATATATATATATATATATATATATATAATATAATTTATAAATGTGCCCCACATTTTAAGGAAGTAATTGAATTGTCCTTTATCGATCTTGTAGAGCCTCTCTAGCTGTAATAGATATCGCAATAGATGTTTCTGTTCTGTGAAAGTTGGTCATTTCTCTACTTTCCAGTATTATATCTAATTTATATTCTGTCTGGACAAGACAGGATTAATGCATTGCGTAGTCCAACAGGATGTGAGTTAACAGAATCTGCTGGTGAAGTAACTACAATCACTAACCACCTAACAATGGTGTCTGGGGCTACAAAATAAGTCCTGGCAAAACAACATTTACAGCATGTCATTTATTGTGTACAGTCTGTAGTTTGAAACCTGAGATCTGAGCATTTGTTTGCTTTCTTATTATTACAAATGTATCACTACATTGTCACTGTATTATTAGTTACAACTGCATATATTCTGTAAGTGTATTAAACCCACCATTAATATTACCAGAGACATGATCTTATTAAAATGAGTCAAGGTAAATCTCATTAAAACATTGAGTCTTGTTTAAAAAGAAAGCAAACTAATCTACACACATTACCTGTTTTGTGGATGGAAATGTATGCTAAATTTGAGTCTAAGCCCATCTACTTTCTATTGAATGATACAGTAGGTTTGCATGTGCAGCCTGCACTGGGAAATTTAATTATACATGTACAGCATAAGCACTAATAAAATAGGTGTTGACAGTTATATTTAAAAAGGACAGAGCTGGGAAGCGGCTATTAAATATGACAAGTGTATTGTATTGGAGAATACCTGCTGTAGCTTTATATATTATATATATGTATTATTATTATTATTTATTTCTTAGCAGTCGCCCTTATCCAGGGTGACTTATAATTGTTACAAGATATCACATTATTTTGACGTACAATTACATTATTTTTTACATACAATTACCCATTTATACAGTTGGGTTTTTACTGGAGCAATCTAGGTAAAGTACCTTGCTCAAGGGTACAGCAGCACTGTCCCCCACCTGGGATTGAACCCACAACCCTCTGGTCAAGAGTCCAGAGCCCTAACCACCTCTCCACACTGCTGCCCAAATGCAAGAATATATTCCGGCTCGAGCAAGGATGCGAAGACTGGGCAGGCTCTTTGACCAAGCAGCGGTGATTAATGGTTGGGTGGTGGAGCCTAGACGCGTCACCACGTACCCTCACTTTGAAATTGCTCGAAATCTCTTCTATCGTGTTGAGAAATTACCACAGACTGGGGAAGTGCGTCACCAATTGCTCATCCTCAAACCAATGGTCTTGTGGAGTGTTTTAATAAGACCTTTAAGAACATGTTGCGCGATTTAATGACAGTGATGTGCATTACTGGGACCAGCTGATTCCTTCCCTTCTCTTTGCGATCAGAGAGGTACCCCAAGCTTCTACGGGGTTTTCACTATTCAAGTTGTATGGGAGGAGACCACTGGGTGTGCTTGATCTGGTCAAAGAGATGTAGAGGGAACAGCAGGATAATTCGACCAATACCGTCCGTTATGTGTTAGACCTGCGCAAATGTCTTGAGTCTGCAGAAAAATGGGCGCATGACTTTGCAGCAGGCTCAGCACTGACAGTAGACACAGTACAACAGAGGAGCTCGAAACTTCTGGCTAAGTGGCAAGGACCTTTTGAGGTTACACGCTGGATCTGCCAGCTGGAGGGACGGAGAGAAGAGCACATTTATCATGTGAACCTCTTGAAACCCTGGTTGCAACAGAAGACATTGTTAGTGGTGCAAGTAGATGATCACAGACCTGGGACCTGATCTTTCTGTGTTGGCAAAGAAAGGGTCGGTACAGATTGCAGATAATCTGACACCAACACAGAAATGTCGGGCTCGGGCGCTGGCGATGGAGTTTCCTGATGTGTTTTCTCCCGTCCCAGGGCAGACTCGAGTAGCCCACGATTACATTGAAGTTGAGCCGGGGGCGCCAGTTTGCCAGAGGCCATACCATATACCTGAACACAAAAAACAGGTAATAAAAATGGAAATTGATGAGATACTCAGATTGGGGGTAATAGAAAAGTCCCAAAGTGACTGGAACAGTCCCATTGTTTTACTAGATAAGCCAGATGGGTCAACTCGGTTTTGCATTGACTTCAGGCGAGTTAATGAAAAATCAAAGTTTGACGCTTATCCCATGCCCCGGATAGATGAGTTGCTGGAGGCTGTGTGGTCCAGTGGTTAAAGAAAAGGGCTTGTAACCAGGAGGTCCCTGGTTCAAATCCCACCTCAGCCACTGACTCATTGTGTGACGCTGAGCAAGTCACTTAAACTCCTTGTTCTGCAGGAAGAGAGCAGCAGCCTCGTACGATCCGCCTGTCAGTCATGGCATTGACACGGAGAGGTGGGGAAGAGGGTGCTTTAGCGTTCCCTCTCTCTGAGTGGCTGAGAGGTGGGCCTTGGGGGATTGCTGGGCCTATAAAATAACACTCTGTTGTTCCCTCAGATCTGCCCTTATAGGACGACAAACGAGCCAGCAGAAGCTATATTGCCAGACCGAGAATAGCCAGACAAATGAAAGCAGAAAATAATTATTGGGGTAGTGGGGAAACCGTGGACAGACCCCAAAAGTATTAGAAGACAATCTGAGGGAACGGTGGAGTGTAGGACGGAGACCCGGGTGTGCGGGTAGCGACGGTTGGGGAAACACTGCAGAGTGCAGCACCTTTATTTTGTAGTTTTGATTAATAGTGTTTTATTTTCTCTTTTTCTTTGTACCTTCTATTTTTGATTATTATTTTGTGCATCTGCATGTGCACTGAAGGTGAACCGTCAGTCGTTTCTACCATTGCTGGTAACAATGCAACAGTGCCACCTTGTGGCCACAATAAATCGTGCACCCGAGTGGTGTTTAGAAACTCCAACTTTCCGTCTCCTGTGTCAGTGAATTCCTCACCCTTCCACATACAGGTATACATGTTTTGCAGACTCACTGAAGAATACAACATATGTAATGCACCCAAACGTGATAATTCCAAGTTAGCTCTCTACCCACTGCACAGTTACATTTTCTTGTTCAGATCCTATAGTTGTAGGCCATCTGCTTTGTTTGAGGATTCCTAGGCAGGGCAATCTGGTGGCAACACAAGTCTTTAGATTAGCGAGTATCAAGTTGTCCTGTACAGCTTAAGCATTTCTGTTGTGAATATAAAGACATAATTGCAACATTTTTGGGTGAAATCATTCCTCCACAATGCATTAGTAGACTACAAGCGTTCAGCCTTCCAGATAGTCAAGACAAGCCAAATCCAATCAGCTAGACAGGTCCTAATAAAAAGTGGCCAGTAAACGTATGGACTATCCACTGTACACCAGTCGACATGGATCATCCGCGGAGGTTAATAATTGTACAGAGGTGAATAGGATATTCAGACAAAGCCGGTACAGTATGTAAGCAAGGCCAAGGTTGAAGCGATCGATGTCAGTTTTCCTTTTTTTTAAATTTATTTATAAAGAGCTGCATAATCAAAATCACTTCTGAAGCTGCCTTATTTGCATTGCTTTGCATTTTATCTGCATGTGCCCTACTCCATGCCCTTGCTACTTTCCATACAAATGATTTCAAACCACTTTTGTATAATTTAAAATGAAATTAAAAAGGCAAACGTTAACTGTATCTGACAATTAAAATTACAGGCAATCAATTTCATTCAATTGGAAGTTTCCCTTCCCAGGGGGCCCTTTTAAATAGTGGCAATATTTACATTACATCCGCTGCTGTTTAGTTGAATTTCACAGACTCCATTGTGCTAAATACTGTATGGCTGTAGCTTTCTTGCAGTGATTTACTTTTTTTTTTTGGGGGCGGGGGTTACTCCTCATTGCAATGCTTCACACAGCCACAAGATGTTTTACTGTAAATTTCCGTTTTAGGTCGACCAGGGTGTCCTCGGCTCACCGCGCACCAGTGACCCCTGTAGTCTGGCTCGGCGCCTGCAGGCTTGCCTGTAAGCTGCCCGAGAGCTGCGTTGTCCTCCGACGCTGTAGCTCTTGGGTGGTGGAATGGTGAGTCCGCAGTGTGAAAAAAAAGCGGTCGGCTGATAGCACACACTTCGGAGGCCAGCGTGTGTTCGTCTTTGCCCTCCCGAGTCTTCACAGGGGTGGTAGTGGTGAGCTGACCCTAAAAGTAATTGGACATATCAAATTGGGAGAAAATAATAAAAATAATTGGCAACGACTAAATAAAAATAAAAAAACAGTAATTTAGCCATCAAGAATACAGGTATGGAAGGGGATTAACATGGCAGGAGATTAGGAATTATATCAGCCCTGGTGATGAAAAGTAACTACAAATGTTGTGGAGACCATAAAAACACTCTGCTGCATTTGAGGTAAAAGGAATGACAAACGCAAGTGAATTCACCTGCTGCGTCACCTAGTCTCTCCCACAAAGACACACAGGGACTGCAGTGCAAGAGCTCTGAACTGACAAATGCATCAGAAATAAAAAAAAAATATCTATCTGAAATGCACTCATTCCTGATTCCAAGCCCTGGAACAGCAGGCAGACAGCGATTGTTCTCTACCAATTACACAGCACTCATTATATGTCTGGCTTTGATAGCACATCCTAAAAGGAAGATATGACAACCTTTGCCCTGACCTGCAGTGAACCCCATTAAAACGACTTTCATTAGTAAGATTAAAACTTGCTTTGTATTTAATGTGAACTAGAACTAGCCAGAGAGAAAATACCACTCATTTTCAATGGGTATGGGGTTGAGTTTCTTTTAAAAAAAAATTTCACCACGGAAGCAGCTGCAAGTATTTTTGCAGGAAAACCATTAACCAAAGCTGCATGGAAAAAAGAAAAACGGAATCTTTAATTCTCTGCCAATTATTGATACTGCCAAGTGCTAATCCCTTCACATTTTTTTTTTTGTTTAAAAGAATATTCTTTTTCAAGTGTTGTATTTTCTGAGGAGTTTAACAACTGTGAAGTACTCATAAGATACAGAAGTACAAAAACATAGAAGTCTATGGGCTGTATTCAAAGTTTACCTTGGCAGTAGAGGCATTGGGCATCATGCATTTAATGGCACGCTTCTGATTTCCAGTGCTCATCTCTTGACCCATAACCTCACTTCCTCGTTATGTTTCACACAAGTTTCAAAAGTGTTGTGTGTCGATAACTGTTGCTTTTATGAACACAGTGTTTATCTTTCAGATTATCATTCATAATGTGGGCTCTTATGCTGTCTGACTAATTGAACATAAAACAAATCTTCTAAAAATGTATCATCAACTCTGAGCCTCCAGCTCCAACAGACTTCAGATAATCCGATAAAATGTTGATTTCCTACAAACTGGCTTATAATAGAAAAGCTTTTATCTTAAGTGTGACAAAACACTACAGAAGCTTATTTTGCTCTTTCTAGGCCCCACTCACCAGCAGATAGAGAGAAAATGTTTTACACCAATCTAACCACTGATCCTGTAATATACATGTTCTGCCTTTCTAAATCACTTACAGAACACATGTGTCTGTATGGCAGATGCTGGAGAGCAGCCAAGGGCCCCTTAACATTAACATACAAAAGAACATAAGAAAGCTTACAAACGAGAGGAGGCCATTCGACCCATCTTGCTCGTTTGGTTGTTAGTAGCTTATTGTTCCCAGAATCTCATCAGGCAGCTTCTTGAAGGATCCCTGGGTGTCCGCTTCAACAACATTACTGGGGATAAGAAGAATACATTTAAACCTCCACCTCCAACCCTTACCCCCAATCCACCGAGATCTCAGCATGCATCCAGAAACATTTATTAAGTGCTTTTAAATGTTTACACAGACAAGAATAATTTGAACCAAGTGAGTCAATATTGATAAGAAGGCCTTTCCTCCCTAGAAAACCAGATCTGACAGCATTTTGAAGCAGTAATTTCTTGTTGTCCTAGCACATTCCACAACAAAAGAAAGTATACAAGCAGGTTTTGTAACAACATTTTTTTTATTTGTTTGCCTTTCACCGTAAAACTGTGCCAATTGCTCTTTGGAGTAAAGAGCTTGAAAATTCTGGCCCCTGTACCTTTTGTTGGCTGGAGATGCACTTGTCCCCCTGCTGCCTGCAGGGGTAATTATTTTTCAGTAACTGGTTTGCAAAAGGTCTACTGGCAGAAGAAGAGCAAGCGCTGGGCTGGTGCTAAAAAGCAGACAGCAAACAGAAATGAACTTGCAAAAATGCTTTACGTTTCCTCCCGCACAAACTGAACATGCTGCTCCCTTCCCTCAGTGCAGCTCACTTAGCTTTCTATACCAGGCCTGCCTGTCAGTTTGGCTTTCGTCAGGCGATGAAGGAAGAGTCTCTTCAAAGTCTGGGTAGCATGACGGGATCAAAAGAACCAGCGTTTTCATTAGCGCATGTCACTAAATGCATTCCTGTCCTTTGCACGGATTACTGCGTAGCTGCCTGTTCTGCTCTGCCATCAAAACACATGCCTCTGAACCTGTAATTGTGGGCGACAGGGCTGGCCATGACAAAGGGCATTCCACGAACAGCCGGGATTTGAAACAACATTACCTTTGCAGGCATAGAAAAAACACACATCTGTGGCTTTAAAATGAGAAGCCAAATGATGCACTTCAGAGTCCACAACAAATTATACCATTGGACTCAAAACACAAAACAAATAAGCAGGTAAATAGGTAAGAAATTATGCAGAATGAACCTGCTGTTAACCCAGCCTTTCATCGACATCTATTAATGTCAGAACACCAGAACGACATGACACTGCACAACTGTCTGACACCCTGCAATAATGCAGGCAAAAGCTTGTGCAAAGTGGAACAGGCTTGCAAGTATAATCTACAACACTGTAATTCTTCAGCTGACCCAGACTGTACATAGCCCTACTATTAAACCAGCTGATGAAATGGGAGATTCAAGGACACAGATTTACTCCACCCATGTTCTCGTTCAAAAGATACTGCACAGACTCCTCACTGGAGAAGTAATGTACTGTAGCAGACCGAAAAAATATATAAAACGGAAAAGTATGCTACAGTATGTTGCCACTGTATAATGTTTCACTTTGGCCAGATGAACATGAAAAGCATTTGAAGCTGCGGAGAGCTCGGTTTAATGGTCATCCCGAGATACTTCCTTCTGCTTAAATTGCTTCACTTCAAGCTTTTTAGTTGTTTACAGATTGCTACCATATCTTTTCCAGCATGTTTGCGTTAAGATTTCCATTGTTTGTTCACTCCTTTAGTCTTTTACAGTCTATCCTCCCTTTCCCTCACATTTACAAACCATCCTCCATGCTACAATGTGGAATTACACAGTAGATCTGAGGAATCTTGGCCTCCACTTGGGCTTTAAATACCTAGTTGTCACACTGCATAGTTTGATACAGCATTTATCGAGATTTGTGAGACCCTGGGTCAATGCAATCAATTTACATTCTACCTGTAAACTGTAAATTATTTGGTCACTTTATTTTAAGGGCTGTTTTTTTGTTTCTTAACTGTTAACAAACATTGTTAATTTTTAGCTATGAGTTAATAAAAACCTGATTTAATTTGCTAAACATTACTACAGTAACAATTACAAGCATATGATCGACTGGGTATTGATCATCCATAGGTCTCTGGTGTTTGCAGTTTTACCTGGTCTAGTATATATTATTAAACTAACAGTAAACAGAAAATAAATAATGTACATTAACTATTTATTAACAGTTACTAAACAAAATAAATTAAAAAAACGGCCCTTTAAATAAAGCGTGACCTATTATTTTTAATAGTCTTTCTCTTAAACTGGTGGTACACTGTAAATCCTAAAGGTCGATTACATGCCACTGCCATTTACCAAGGTCACCATACTGAAAAATGTGTTTATGTCACACTGTACATACAGTATGAACACTACCTTGATTTTTCTAACTTTATTTGATTTGACCGTAAACTAGACTACTTGGTTTTCCTGTCAGCTTTTGGAAACCCGATCTCTAAGCTGTGGTATTTGCACTTAAAGTACTGCAGCTTCAAATGTCATTTTTAATTGTTATACTTGCATTCCATTATTATTTTATAGTGTTGGCAATCCTCCTTCTAAAGAAGTTGCAAACTAAACTGGCTATTTGTCGAGCCGAGCGAGAACAAAAACGCGAAACTCTGGCATCAAGATATCGGAATCTGGCTCAGAGCCATGCCGATCCAGGGGCGGGGTTAAGGATTCTCGTCATTACATTGCATCAGTCAGTACACTCCAGAAAGGGAAACAACAAATAACAAGCCGGGCAGCGAGTGTGATGAGAGAGAAGTACAGCCTTGGGACGCTGAGGAAATGCAGGCTCTAGTTTCTCTGTGGGCAGATAGAAGTGTTCAGGAAGATCTGCAGTAGTGTGTCAGATATGAGAAAGTTTATGCCTGAATTTCTGATAGATTTTAAGCAAATGGGCATAAACCACGGGTACACAACTCACACTCAAAAAAACAAAAGTCTACCAAATTTCTCATCCTTGACCTTTATTTACATACTGTACAGAGCTAACTCAGCACTGAGTAGTAAGTAAAATGAAACAAATAAGTAATGAGAAATGTTGGGACAAGTCTTATGTATTATTATTATTATATATTCTATGTTGCCATGGAAACAACACTACTGAAAAAATATATCCTTGTAACCTTCATTTACATACGTAGGTACATGCAAAAAATATATACTGAGCATCAAATATACTTGAGCATCAAAAGAAACTTATCACTTATATTTGGATAAAATTCACTAGATGCGATAGAAAAATTACAAACTCTGTTTTAGAGCAGGTGCAGTGACTTTTTATTCTGCTGATTAACAATTAACATCACAAAGATGCTGCAAAATGATCTGTCGATCTTGGGCAGGTGTTGTGACTCTTGGTCTCCCAGTTCGTGGCCTGTCATTGACAGAGTGTGTCTGGTTATACCGTCTCACCAGGTTTGAAATTGCTGGCTGTGGGCACCCAAGACGGTGAGCCACAGTACACTGCCCTAGTCCAGCCTCCAACATGCCGATTGCACGAAGGCACTGGTCTCTTGACAGGCGTGGCATATTGGGTTTTTTTTCTGTGATTTTCTTTATTGCTTTTATTCAAACTTGCAATTCAACAGCACTCCATATCTAGTGTCCAATCAACTGTCTCACTAATTAGGTGATTAAGT
Organism: Acipenser oxyrinchus oxyrinchus; assembly: GCA_030684275.1. Taxonomy (NCBI): domain Eukaryota; kingdom Metazoa; phylum Chordata; class Actinopteri; order Acipenseriformes; family Acipenseridae; genus Acipenser; species Acipenser oxyrinchus. The sequence continues at coordinate 90,849,211 of CM060248.1, read as the reverse complement.
GCATATGCTTCAGTCTAGTAACTCAAGCGTGTCACGGTCAAGGATGAATGATCGAGAGTTTCAAAAGAAACCAAAAACATTTAGTCAATGTCCATCATTTATATACCTTTTTTTTAAATAAATGTGTTATAACAGTGATAAGTTTCTTTTGATGCCCAGTATATTACTGTATGTGATGAGGCAATGGGATTTTGGCTCATAATTCCGACTCCCAACAGCATAGGGTGTCAGCCTAGCTTAAAGTACCCTTCACCAGGATTAAGTGAGCGAGACAGAAGCCTCTATTGTGGGCAACGCCATCCTGATGAAGGGCAACAATCTGTGTACGCAGGGCACGGTCACTCGGGTCAGGGGAATTATAAAACACCTGTAAGTTAGCGATTGGTGTTTCCATGACTCCAGGGGCTGGGTCACAAGTACAAGAGGGATCAGGTTGTTGTACATGGGGTGGGTGCTTGGAACAGGGATTGAGAGGAGGAGGAGGAGGAGCGAGGAGGAGGAGGAGCAGCGAGATCAACAAATCTACGGCGGTAGAAACAAGTCTGGGAGATTTAAATTTCTTGTTACTATGTTTCCATTTCTTTTTCCTTTAATTTAATTTTGATTTCGCCCTCACGCCTTCCCTCCCTCACGGTTTTGTTGTCAAAAGAAATAAAACAGAGTTCATTTTCACTTGCAACCATTGTGTTATTGTCTCCTTTCCACCATCCTGTCACACTGTAATATACATATTTCAATGTTATGACCCTCCATGGTAGGCTGCTTCATTTAAAAACAAACCACCACTAGTACACATAATTCAAAATAAATACATGGACATTCAACCAAACAATGACGAGAACTTGAAAGCACTGAGGTTCAGACCAACAATAGAGTTGTCGTGCCCAAAACCACCTCTCCCTCTCCCTCCCCCACCCCCACCCCCACCCCCACTGCGTCCACTACTAACTCGCACTCCTTCTCCACCTTCTCTCCCCTCTCAGACTCTGACCTCTCTTCCCTGCTCCAGGGCCACAAACCCACCACGTGTGCCCTGGACCTCCTCCCCACTCACCTCTTTCAAGATGCTGCTCCTACTCTACTTCCCTTCATCTCCTCCCTTCTCAACACCTCTCTCCTTTCTGGTCTCTTTCCCTCAGCCTTCAAAACAAGCCTCTATCACTCTCCTCCTCAAAAAACCTACCCTCGACCCCACCTCCCTCCAGAGCTACTGTCCTGTCTCCCTTCTACCCTTCCTCTCCAAAACCCTCGAGCGGGCAGTACACTGCCAGCTCTCTGTTTTCCTGTCCAACCACTCTCTGCTCGACACTCTCCAATTTGCCTTCCGCTCTGCTCACTTCACTGAAACCACCCTCCTGTCTGTCACTAACTCACTAAACTCAGCCTGAGCTGTCTCTCTCTCCTCTGTCCTAATTCTCCTCGCTCTCTCTGCTGCATTTGGCACTGTTAATCACTCTATTCTACTATCCTCTCTCGATGAGCTGGGAATCTCTGGCAGTGCTCTGGCCAGGTTCTCCTCTTACCTTTCCAACCGCACTTACCAGATAACCTGGCATGGAGCAACCTCCACACCTCGCCCTCTCTCAACAGGGTCAATCTTGGGTCCTCTCCTGTTCTCTCTCTACACCTGTTCCCTGGGCCCCCTCATAACATTCTACAGTTTCTCATACCATTTCTATGCTGATAATGCTCAGGTTTTCCTCTCCTCCCCCCTCTGACTCCACCATCCCCTCTCGTATCTCTACCTGTCTGTCTGTTATCTCCTCCTGCATGCACTCGAATCACCTCAAACTCAACCTCTCTAAATCTGACCTCCTTTTCTTTCCCTCCCCCTCCTCTGATCTCTCTATCTCCATTCCTCTGGAATCTACCACACTCTCCCTCCTCCTCAGTTAAGAACCTCGGAGTCACCCTGGACCCCAGCCTCTCGTATTCCCAGCACATCTCCACTCTGGCACGCACTTGCCAATTCTTCCTGAGCAACATACGAAGAATCCGACCCTTCCTCACCAACTACGCAACCCCTAGCCCTGGTACTCTTCCGCCTAGACTACTGCAACTCCCTCCTGGCTGGCCTCCCTGCATCCACCACCCGTCCGCTCCACCTCATCCAGAACTCTGCTGCTCGCCTGGTGTTCTCTCTGCCTCGCTTCTCCCATGCTCCCAGGCTCCCGATCATTGCTTGCATCCAGTTCAAGACTCTTGTACTCGCCTACAGATGCCTTGACCAGACTGCACCTAGCTACCTCCAGACCCTCATCTCTCCCTACACCCCCACTTGACCTCTCCGCTCCTCCTGCTGTACCTCCTCTACGCTCCCCTGCCTCCAGAGCCCGCTCCTTCTCCACCCTCGCCCCACAGTGGTGGAATGACCTTCCAACAGATGTCAGGACTGCCCAGTCCCTGACCACCTTCCGGCGCCTCCTCAAGACTCACCTCTTCAGACAGCACCTGTAGAACTCCTCTTTTCCCTCTGGACACTTTATCACTCTTCCTTAATGCGCTTTACTTGCACTTATCTGCTCCCTTTTTTACTGCATCTTGTACTTTAGATTACTGTAATCTGCCACAAGTGTTATTCAATCTGTAGTATTTTGCATTTAACTGTAACCTGATGTAACTATCACTGACACTTATCTGCTCCGATATTGATTCGTATTTTGTAATATACTTGTACTTACTAGAACTGAAGTCATTGTATTTTATCTTGCTCTTAATTATATTAATACATACTGTGATTCTTGAAATGTATTTTTTGTTTACGATTGTAAGTCCCCCTGGATAAGGGCGTCTGCTAAGAAATAAATAATAATAATAATAATAATAATAATAATAATAATAATAATAATAATAATAATAATAATAATAATTCCTGTGCTATTCTATGGTGCCATGGAAATAGAACACTATATTGAAAAAATATATATCCTAAAAATCCACATGTACATAGGTAGGTCATGGTGTGATAATAGCCTATATTCTGACCCATACATTGTTCTATTTGTAAAATATTAACAACAACAACACCACTATCATTTCTCCCTACACCCTCTCTCACCCCCTCCGCTCCTCCACCACCTGCAGATTAGCTGACCCCCCCTCCACTCCCCCGCTTCCAGAGCCCGCTCCTTCTCCACCCTTGCCCCTCAGTGGTGGAATGACCTACCCATGGATATCAGGACTGGTCAGTCCCTGACCACCTTCCGGTGCCTCCTCAAGACACACCTGTTCAGACAGCATCTGTAAACCTCACAACTCTCCACTATACTGGACTATATGGCAACCAATTGTACCAGTACTTGCATCAGCTTGTACTTGCACTGAACTGCTCCATACCTTGCCGCGTTCTACTACTGCTCTTAATTATAACTACTTCCTGTATCTTTTATTTGACTTTACTCTTATAGGTATCCGTATTCACGGTTTTTGTAATTGTTCTTATTTGAAATCATTCTTATCCATCTATCGTACTTACTACGTCCTCTTACTGGACTTTACTTGTATAATATTTTACTATAAGTTAACTGCTCTTAGTCGTACTTGCTCTTAATTGTAATTATGTACTGTATTCTTTATTTTGCTCTTATTTGAATTTGCTCTTTTTTGCTATTGATTTTATTGTACTTTACAACTGCTCTTTATTATACTCTGTAATGTGATATTCCGTAAACAACAATAACAACAAAAGACAAGAGCACAAAATACATTGAGAAAGAAATGTAGTTCTTTTAGTTTATTATTGCTGAATAAAGTATCTTATGACAGAGTGTTATGGAAATCTGACAGAAATGTAATTTTAGACTGTGAAAAAAAACTGAATACATGCATACTGTATGTGTAGGTATGAGGTAACAGTAATGTGTTGCAAGCAGGGGGAAAAGGAAGACTTCATCTTATCTGTACATTCTGCACTTTCCCCAGTGAAAGATGTGTGGCGAGAAAAGTTTGAAGAAAAACTAGCTGAGCACAGTTCAGTAAGTCAGTGGCAGATCACTTGTATGCATGTGTTCGTCTTCGCCGCTCCCGAGTCAGCGCGGGGGTAGTAGCAGTGAGCTGAGCCTAAAAATGATTAGCTATTCCAAATTGGGAGAAAAAAAATGATAAAAACAATTGGCGACTACTAAATAAAAAAAAATTAAAAAACACATTAACTTAATTTTTGCTTTATAATTTGAATACTTCATTTAAAAGGTTGAAAAGTTTCTAAATGAATCAGATTTGGTAGGACTTATTACTTCACGATTTACAGTACTCTTGTACACTATATATTTAATTTGGTCTGCCCACAGTCCACATTGACCAACTCCATGGTGGCGTCTATGTTGTATATACATTGTTTACGATGAATCTCACAGGATTTTTTTCTCGGTGAGTCTGGTGGCTGACTAACAGTTCGGTGAGCACATAGGCTCACCAGTGGAGCAACCGGTGAATAAAACAACGCAGTTAACAGCAGAGTAATGTATTAGGTTGTGTGTTAGTGCCATTCAAAAATAAAATAAACAAACAATCTTATGGATTATTTGTTTAATCATTCTGGTTATGTGTATACCATATGTTTAAATGGCAATAGCTGATCTATTTTTATTTATTTATTTATTTTTTTAAATCTGGCTTTTTGTACATTTAACATGCTTTGACAAGACAATATAAAAATAAAATTAGTTATCTGCAATAAATTTACCCGATGTTTAATTTTTAAACGATTATTGTGTTATTTTATATACTGTTATTTTTGGCTTCAGGAGTTGCTATGGTGTCTTTTCACTGTGGAAACCTGGTAATCCTAAACTACATGGACATTGCGGGGAACTGAAGCTTTTGCGGGGAACTGAAGCTTTTGCGGGGAACTGAAGAAATTTTGGACAGACACCAAAATCTTGCCGAACTCGACAAAACAACTCACAAAATAGTAAAATATATTCAATCTTTTCTCAAATTACTTTGTTTAATGCCGACATTAGGAGAACCGTGCAGAATTGGTTAAACTGCATTCTCCTACTGTAGGCATTCAAGAAATGCATCCATTAAATTAGCGAAGTGCTCCCCAGTGCTTTCTTCCACAGAAATATGCAAGAATATAAAACATGCTATATTAAAAACCAGAGCAATACATCAATAGCTGCCATCTTTCAATATGCCTTGCAGGATACTGTAAACATCTGGTTCACACATCATATAAACGTTCCGAGTGCACCTGCAAACTGCATTGTGAACACAAACGGACTCGGTTTTGAAAAAACCGAAAGGGGGGGGGGGAGAGAAAAAAACAAAACAAAAACAACTTTCGCTCGCATGCATATTCTTTCATGATGGTTTTTAATTTCCGTATGTTTAGTAATGTGTACGGTAATCAAAGAAAGCTCCCACGTCTCAAATAAAAAAGTGGCTAAGTGAAGCCTTTCAATATATGCTATTGTATTATTTCAGCCATTTAACATGCACACATTGGTGTGCTTTTCAGAAAATGAAAATACTGTATTTGAAAATGTATGGTGTACAAATAAGAACAACAAGTTTACAAAACGAGAGGAGGCCATTCGGCCCATCTTGCTCGTTTGGTTGTTAGTAGCTTATTGATCCCAGAGTCTCATCAAGCAGCGTTTTGAAGGATCCCAGGGTGTCAGCTTCAACGACATTACTGGGGAGTTGGTTCCAGACCCTCACAATTCTCTGTGTAAAAAAGTGCCTCCTATTTTCTGTTCTGAATGCCCCTTTATCTAATCTCCATTTGTGACCCCTGGTCCTTGTTTCTTTTTTCAGGTTGAAAAAGTCCCTTGGGTCGACATTGTCAATACCTTTTAGAATTTTGAATGCTTGACTCAGATCATCGTGTAGTCTTCTTTGTTCAAGACTGCGTAGATTCAATTCTTTTAGCCTGTCTGCAAACGACATGCCTTTTAAAACCGGGATAATTCTGGTCACTCTTCTTTGCACTCTTTCTAGAGCAGCAATATCCTTTTTGTAACGAGGTGACCAGAACTGAACACAATATTCTAGATGAGGTCTTACTAATGCATTGTAAAGTTTTAACATTACATCCCTTATAGTATAAGAAAGATGGATTGCATTAACTTATCCAGAAGATAAACAGATTCAAATGAAAAGAAATATCAAATACATGATTCATCCCCTCGGCACTCTCAGCAAAAAAGCACTTCACTTAGCTGCCAATTTTTTCTATGACTTACGAAAGGAAGTGTAATTATAGTTTGCATAGCAGAGAGCTAAGCCAAATCAACTGACAACAGCAGTTTTTAAATGCCATGTATTTACTCAGCCCAAAACACTAGGCATGTCTTTATTCCTATTTACTCCATTTAATTAGGGTGGGCAAATTGGTTCAATTGAGTCCATCCTTCAACAGATTGGCTGATCTGCAGATAGACAGACAGACCTATCAAGAGTCTAATTCTGGCCCACAGATCTTCAGGGACCACAGCTAACAGGGGAGAGATAAAACTAGTCCCCACTACACCTCACCAAGAGCAAACACATTGTTCATCTGGCAGCAGATTACCCTCCTGTCAAACACCGCCGACACTACGTCTCATCTTCCTTGAGGTTTCATTGAGCTGCTACGCATTTATTTAAATTACATATTCTTAAAGCGGACAAAAACACATCACTTTTTTGTGTTCAAATGCTTGTTCACAATTCAAGTCCGTATGGCTTACGTGACTGGTTTGCAGCTACATTCTGGAACATATAAATGCTGCATCTACATGTTGCAAGTCGGTGGGCAGACAGAATTTAGAGGCAGTAATCACTGTGGAACAGTAATGTAACCCTGCAGAACAAATGAAACACACCTTACACACTTATCACATCATGTTGCTCTCGCTTTGTATTCTTTCCTTTTCATTTATTAACCTTTTAGTTCATCTTTTACAAGAGTACCAGCCATGACAGCAGATAAAGGACATTTTTGTTTCTAATATAATTATAAAACACAATATACAACAACAAAAACCAAACTGCATACTTAAACTGTTGTGTAGTCCTATCTCACCTTAGGCTATTCACAATGTGTGTCATACAGTATGAAGCCACTACAGTAAGAGGATCAGGGTTAAACTATCTGTATCATGTCTTGCTCTATATACGCAAGATTCCACAACTGTGATACAACAAAACTAGCCACGCCAACCTCAGTGGCAGACGCACCTAAAGTAGGTAGGGTCAACATTCAGAATTCAAGCTATGTGCCTCCAAACTACAAGATAACTACTGTAAAATGTTTTCGCAATGTAGCTTATAAAAATATTTCACATTCTAGAAATAATCTAAATCAACCACTTTAACATGCTGGCATTTGGAACTCCAGTGCAATGCATTTTTTGTTTAGTTGCGTGAAACATGAAATCATTGGCCCTCCAGTGCAGGTGTGGCTTGGTTTTGTTTCGTAAACAGAGCAATGAAAAATTAAAAGCGGATGTAGAACAGTACATCTTACACACTTCCAATCACTGTAGGTCTGAAAAGGTGCAGTTTTGAAATGTACACATCTTACAGCAAATGTGTATTTTCATATTAAAACATATCTGGAACTGCACTAGCTGCAAGAAATCTTAACTTCTTTTTTTGAACTGTGTAGTACCAGATACCTTTGTGAAGAGTGTGAATTTATCTGACTAGGATAGAACACATTGGGTTGATAAGAACCTTAAAAAAATAAATAAATAAAGGTTTTAATGGAAACTTTGTACTACAGGTAAACAAGTCAACATTTTGTATTAAGGATTTTACTCTTTCTTGCAGAGAGGATGCACAATAAACCACTACTAGGAATTACAAGTCACATCTCAATTGGAAGCTATTAGTAGCAACACCACTTATAATTTCGTGGAGAGCATATATATATATATATATATATATATATTTTATGTAAACGACTGCGCCACTGACGGGTTCGTTGCCCCTTTAAAACCACGACCCAACACACTTGAATGGATTTTTATGCGCGGTTGCGCTATTTTTAATTACACACAAAATGAACAAACAAAAACAAACACCTAGCTCTTTACGAGCACTAACTAAACAAACAGGAACACCCTGACTACGAGTGGGACAGCTAAGCTGTTTCCCCACCAAACAGAAAACAAAACACACAGGTTTCATACACCACACTTTACCTCACGACTGCTGGGAAGCAGAGTACCTCTTTCTGCCTCCTTCTACTCAGCAGCCTTGAGCAGACTGACTGCTCCTCTTTAATACCCTGCACCTGGTCCCAATTTAACAATAGCTACCAGGTGCAGGGGATAATTAATAATAAAACAATTAAATTAAACAATAAAACAATTAAACAAAACAAAAGGTGCATTTCCATTTTTTCTCTTCAGGGAGGTTTTAACCCTCCCTGCTGTCTCACTCAACCCGCTGCCTATATATATATATATATATATATATATATATATATATATATATATATATATATATATATATATATATATATATATATATATATATATATATATATATATATATATATATATATATATATATATATATATATATATATATATATATATATATATATATATATATATATATATATATATATATATATATATATATATATATATATATATATATATATATATATATATATATATATATATTATATATGACACACACACACACAGTGCTACCCTGTTATAATGCATTGTCAGGGTCCATAATTAGGAGACCGCGTTATTTGTGTTTCGCCTTATAACGAATATTGGCATTTTTGTTCACAAAATGATATGCAATGCCCACAGGTCAAATTATTTTTGTACCGTACAGTGGAAAATGAAGGAAGGCGACACACACACAATTTGCAGGTACTCAAATCCACGGTTTATTGGGACGCTTATTCTCAGCCTGGGCCATACCAAAAACAACAAACAGTCTTGCACTCTCATAGCAGCACATTCACACAGCAGCTTGTCTCACTCTTCAGCGTAGCACATTTTTTCCCTAGACCAGCCCTCTTTGGAGTCAATCCAAAACCTCTGTAGATTCAATGTACAGTGGCTTGCAAAAGTATTCAGACCCCTGACCAATTCTCTCATATTACTGAATTACAAATGGTACATTGAAATTTCATTCTGTTTGATATTTTATTTTAAAACACTGAAACTCAAAATCAATTATTGTAAGGTGACATTGGTTTTATGTTGGGAAATAATTTAAGAAAAATAAAAAACTGAAATATCTTGCTTGCATAAGTATTCAACTCCCACACATTAATATTTGGTAGAGCCTCCTTTCGCTGCAATAACAGCTTTAAGTCTTTTGGGGTAAGTATGTACCAGCTTTGCACACAGTGTCGGAGTGATTTTGGCCCATTCTTCTTGGCAGATTTGCTCCAGGTTGTTCAGGTTGGTTGGACGACGCTTGTGGACCGCAATTTTCAAATGGTGCCACAGATTCTCAATGGGATTGAGATTAGGACTTTGACTGGGCCACTGTAGGACATTCACCTTTTTGTTCTTGAGCCACTCCAATGTTGCTTTGGCCTTGTGCTTGGGATCATTGTCCTGCTGAAAGGTGAATTTCCTCCCAAGCTTCAGTTTTTTAGTGGACTGAAGCAGGTTCTCTTGCAGTATTTCCCTGTATTTTGCTCCATCCATTCTTCCTTCAATTTTAACAAGATGCCCAGTCCCTGCTGATGAGAAGCAACCCCACAGCATGATGCTGCCACCACCATACTTCACTGTAGGGATGGTGTGTCTTGAGGCATGGGCAGTGTTAGGTTTGCACCACACATAGTGCTTTGAGTTTTGGCCAAAAAGCTCTATCTTGGTCTCATCTGACCACAAAACCTTTTCCCACGTCGCAGCTGGGTCACTCTCATGCTTTCTGGCAAACTCCAGATGTGCTTTCAGATGGTACTTTTTGAGTAACGGCTTCTTTCTTGCCACCCTCCCATACAGGCCAGTGTTATGCAGAGCTCTTGATATGGTTGACTGGTGCACCATTACTCCACTCCCAGCCACTGAACTCTGTAGCTCCTTCAAAGTGATTGTTGGCCTTTCTGTGGCTTCTCTCACAAGTCTCCTTCTTGTTTGAGCACTGAGTTTTGAGGGACAGCCTTTTCTTGGCAGTGCCTGGGTGGTGTGATGCAGCTTCCACTTCCTGATTATTGATCCAACTGTGCTCACTGGGATATCCAAACACTTGGATATTATTTTGTACCCTTTCCCTAATCTATGCATTTGTATTACTTTATCTCTAACTTCTGTAGAATGTTCTTTGGTCTTCATTTTCCTTCAGATTCACAGCCTGACCAATGATCCTTCAACAGTGGGGTTTTTATCCAGAAAATGTGACAGCAACTTTAATGGTTCACAGGTGGAGGCCAATGGTAAGGTTGTGTCCTCGTTAGGGCAATTTCTTTCACTGGTGTAAACTGGGAGCTTCCACAGCACAGGGGTTGAATACTTATGCAAGCAAGATATTTCAGTTTTTTATTTTTCTTAAAAATATTTCCCAACATAAAACCAATGTCACCTTACAATAATTGATTTTGAGTTTCAGTGTTTTAAAATAAAATATCAAACAGAACGAAATGTCAATGTACCATTTGTAATTCAGTAATATGAGAGAATTGGTCAGGGGTCTGAATCCTTTTGCAAGGCACTGTATATATATTTGACAGGGACAATGTACATGTCATGTATTGTAAAAGTAACATTTACAGAAGGGAGTAATTTACAATTGACAGCTTAAATAACTTTACAGTAGATCTCGCACTCAGAATGTCAATGACAAAGCATTCCAAACCTTTAAACCACAAGGGTTCTATATGAACAGATTAAATGCATTATTTTCAGCTGTTTTTTTAAAAAAATTTATTTAGATTGAATGACTTCATACATTTATAAATGTTGGTGGCTACCTCAAATGAAGCTGAGAATGTATTTTCTCTTGCACTCTTTGTAGGACAGACTGACAAAGCAAAGAGTGCGAGAGAAATACACGCTCAGCTTGATTAGGAGGTAGCCATCCAACTGTGCTTCTTGACATAAATTCGAAATTGTTAAAATAACAGCTTTAGCAAATATTCTGTATACAGCTGTAAAAATACTATTCCAGCACTAGAAACACAGCCATTTTAAAAATGTTATGGATGACAATGTGCACTACATTGCTTAAATGCAATAAATACCGCAGAGCTCCTCTTTCAGATTTTAACTGGCCACAGTACAGCTACAGATGAAGTAATAACTGCCAATATTCCACATGTTTAACTGAATCTTGACTTTAAAATTGCACCAAGATACATATTCAAATTCCTGTGCAAGAAATTAGCCCACAGTTGGAGCACAATGTGAGCCAGACCAGGGTAAATATAAAGGCTTATATGTCTTATATGACTTTATTTTGTGGCTAGACTTGTTTTCTGTGGATCACACGTGACAGTAAAGGTTGTACTGACTCACAAAAAGTATTGTTCTTATTAAAAGGTAAGATCAATACCTTTTGTCCAGGAATCAGGGCTAGGCTTTGCTGGTGATGGGAATTGCAGCTTTCCTGAGTGCTCAGTGGCACACGTTTGCTGAAGATGTGCTTTAAAATTTTAAACACAGGCCACGCCAACAAGCCCCCAAACTCTGCCTCGCTGACATTTAACTGTATATTAGCAGGCTTGTATAGATACTTCCTCCAACTGTCTCAAGCAGAGTATCTCATTGGCTCAGGTAGTTTCTGAACTTAACCACAGTATTTTTATTCTATTGACAGTGAATTTATAGCCATTTTTTAAAAACATGTTCATTTCAAGAAGAATTAACAAAATAAAATGTATGTATTAAACTCATTTGTAACGCATATTTTTTAAAGTTGTGTCTAGAGGGAGAACACAGTCTTAAAGTTATTCTGAAGCTTGCATTTCTGTCACACTCACATTTCTAGAATAGCTTTACTCATATTAAATAGCCATGGAATTAACATTCTAATGGAGATGGCTTAACGTCAGTGTTATTAGTTTAAGAGTACGAAAACTGCAACCACAAATCAGTTCCCATTGCCTTTCAAAGTCTCAAACTCATCTGAACCAGGCTTACTGCATACGCCATGTGCAGATTATCTTGAAAAGACCATACTGGTCCCAAATCTTTGGCAGAGGGGTAAGAGTTCATTCTGTACTTCGTTGTATTGCTCTGACAATATAATCTGTCACTGCTTTAACCAGCTTTTGTCTTCAGATTTCACTTCTTTATATGAAACTGCTTTACCGCAAGCTTTTTTGTGATTTCCAAGAGTCCTAAAGGGCAGCTCAGTTAAAACACACAACATCTTTAGAGACATTCCAAAAGATTAACATCACCCTCAAACAAACACTTGACCTTGTACGCTTTGAAAAACAAGTCACTATCATCAATAATACTTTGTCATTAAATGGTGTTCACTACATTAGAATGGTGTCCCAATGACCTTCTAATAGAAACAAATATCCATAGTTTGTTTTCTCCAACATTTTATCATAAGTAGCAATGGTACTATACTGTATTCTATATTAATGCACCCTTAGGCATTAAAAAAAATTAAATCATTGAGCTAAAGGAATTTCTTGCAACTGACAGTAACTAATGCAACACGACAATGTTATCAAAATGTGTTTGAGCGATCAGTGTACTGCCTGATACTCTATGTTCCAATCACTGCCCTGCCGACCAAAAGCCAGCCGCAAACAAGATGTTGACTGTACTTGAATACATCAACACAGAAAAAGGAGGCTGTGTGGTCCAGTGGTTAAGGAAAAGGGCTTATAACCAGGAGGTCCCCAGTTCAAATCCCACCTCAGCCACTGACTCATTGTGTGACCCTGAGCAAGTCACTTAACCTCCTTGTGCTCCGTCTTTCGGGTGAGACGTAATTGTAAGTGACTCTGCAGCTGATGCATAGTTCACACACCCTAGTCTCTGTAAGTCGCCTTGGATAAAGGCGTCTGCTAAATAAACTAATAATAATAATAATAATTTAAAAAAAGCATTACAAAACATGGAGCCACATATCCCTCCAGTGGTTGATGATGTCAGACATCAGAAGACTCAGTTTCACAAAGTAATAAAATCATTCTTTAAATATTCTTACTTGTAGTGGTTGATTTACTGTATTTTACATCTTTCCCTGTGTACAGATGTCATCTTGTGCAGAGAACATACACACAGCACTTTTTGCTTATTAGCTGGTTCCTCAATAGATTGATTAGCCTATAAGTTATTGCATTGTGTATTGAGTTGTCATTTTACACACTTTCTACTGTTCTCACATTCTGTTTCAAAATAACTGTTTACAGCATGTCTTCGCCAAGGTCACAGTACATATGGAAATCAAACATGTATGTTACTCTGTGAGTGTATTTGTTTTGTTTTTTGTAATAACATACTTCTGCTTTATAGGTATTTGATAATGATGACTGTCAAACTAAATGAGGTCCAACTAAATGGACCTCAACATCTGGAAATAATGAGGGCAGCTGTTTCTAACTTAATTTACCATCATTCCTGGGAACTTTTGCAACTTCATGAGTGAGATCTAGGTTCAAACAAGTTACCCAATGCATCCAGTGTAAAGGTGCCAAACACTGGCCTCTATCAGTTCACTATTTGGAAAAAAAGATTTATAGTAAAGCAATATTAATGGAATTATGTTATTCATTATCCTAGATAAAATAAACAAATTGAAATGGGTTGTGCTATATAAGTGCTGCTCAATTACTTATCACATGCCTGAGCTGTGAGATCTTTCCTGTGGTTATATTTACTGTAAATAATTGCCCACATTGTCCAGCACAAATATAACCTCTCAATTAGAGAATCATGTTAGAATTTCTGGGATTAGATTATCAATTGAATAGCTTTTCCAGAAAATGCACTTGCTTTGCTTTCTCGTCTGTTGTGCGGTTTGAGCAATGGAATTTCTAATTTCGATGATATTACAGTACTGTATGAAAGACAGCACCATTAAAGAAACACATGTACGGTTACTGTTCAGTAATTGCCATAGTTACAGTATGGAAAGATTTTTGACTGCAACAATTCAACAACAATAGCATACAGCAGCATGTTATGCAGCTCTACTGATGACCTGGACAAGATCGTGAAACCTAATAAATATTCAGTGTGTTGCTACACAGGTGAGTAAATGTATTGGTAGTAATGGGATGAATGGACACAGGTTAGGGATAGGAATGTATTTTGAGGAGTAATGCTTTATTTTTTAGTGTAATAAGTAAGTATTTAATTAATATGCAATAAGCCGTCAATAGATATGATATGCGTGTGTCTATCATTACTCTGCCGCCTGGGCTCATATGCCGAGTATGTTTTTTTTTGATATTTGGCAGTTTCTTGCTTCAGTAAAAAAAAGAAAAGAAAATACAACACACTGGTATAGTGCTACCAATATTATTCTGTAAGTTATCCACAGTACCTAAATCGTGCGCATTTAAAACCACATGATTTCCATTCACGATCACGTTTACAAATTGTTATGGATCGCATCAATAGGGTATTAGCAGCTTTACTGTACATACAGGTCTTTATATGTCTTTTTTTCCCCCCACATGATTTGTAAAACAAAAAAGATTAAATTACATCTGCTTGTAACCAAAAGGTCACCGGTTCAAATCCAACCTCTGCCATTGACTGACTCACTGTGTGACCCTGAACAAGTCACTTAACCTCCTTGTGCTCCATCCTGCTGATGAGATGTCAAATCAATGTCCTATTGTAAGTGACTCTGCATATAATGCACAGTTCACAGCCTACCTCTGTAAAGCGCTTTGTGATGATGGTCCACTATGAAAGGCGCTATATAAAAATAAAGATATTATATTATAATACTATACTAATTGGTTTCCCTACAGCAACACGGCCATAATTAAAATGGTTAAATACAAATAATACAATTTTGATACTTGCATAAATGCATATTTTCTTTTGCAGCTAATGTATCAATTTCTAAACCTAGTGTTCTTTTACAAGCATCCTTTGTTTGGTGTCAGGAATGCCAGTAGTGCAGAGAGTCAGCAAAAGCTGCATAGTTATCCATCCGGTGATTACTGAGGGAGTGAGGGTTTCAATTACTGGAGATGGAACACATGCCACTGTACAGACCTTACATTCTGAATCACTTTGATTTTATGACGTAAAAAGAAATGGGAGAATTCTATTTGTTCACAGTCAATTCAGAGAGATGAAATGAACGCATGCAAAAATACAAGTAATTACAAAGCAATGATCACATTTATTGAATGAAAAGCGGGTGGGGAAAATATCCAGACAGGTTAAGCCTGTAAGAAATACCCAGATTACACAATACTAAAGAAAAAAGGCATTTAAAACTGCACTGGCTGGGGTTCAATGCCACAATCCCCTTGTCCTCCGTGCTAATCACGTCTTACTGACTGCCTTAAGGTTAAATTAAAGATGATCAATATGGCATTCAAAACCAGACAGGTTTTTTTTTTCCCCACACTGCATTTCTTCCTTGCCCTTTTAGTAAAGTGATGGTCACCTGTGGAGACTGTACCATCCCTAAACAGCTGGAGCTTCCTAACAGGGGACTGTGTAGTATGCAGGGGCGTAGCTAGGAATAGATTTTTACTGAGGCAAAAATCTAATTTTTGTCTAAAAAAACAAAAAAATAAACCCTGCATATCCTGTTCATGAAGCCTGGAGACTATTAATGCAAACTGCAAAGCAATATAAGTCGCTAACTCTTTTTACCCACTGACCCACCTTGGATGATGTTTGAAATTCCATGACACTTTTTTTTTTTAAACAAATTCTCAGCAAAAACACCACCAACCTAAAATTACCCTATTCACACTGTTAGAAATTTGTGATATTACAAGGACAAGAAGAATAAAACTTATAAATATGAATAAGTAGATGGGTGTATACCTTCATTGAGACATGCGTTTGGTTCACTGCTACTGAAGTTAATGCTGATACTGGTAACAGCGACACCAGGAACTGCAACTGGAACTGGTAAGACTGGTGCTGCTACTGCTGGAACTGGTGCTGACACTGCTGGGACTGATAAGACTGGTGCTGACACTGGAGGAACTGGTAAGATTGGTGCTGAGACTGGTAAGATTGCTGATACTAGTGCTAAGACTGATCGGACTGCGAGACTGTATGATGCCACGATTAAAAACACTGATTTAGAAGGCTTTACTTTAAATAGAGTTTGCCAATCCTCCGATGGCCTGATCTATCGAAACGCTGTAACACTTCTTGTCATGAACAGGGACCCCAGGAATCCGTTTGCTGTGGAAAACACAGATTGTCTCTATGCTGTAGGAGAATTTTTTTTTTTTTTTACATTTGGGGCGGGGCAAAAAACATGCAAGGTTTTGTTTGTTTGATAACCAAACCAATACACTTATCATATACAATCAACACAGACAATGTTGCTTTAAACTGCTTCTGGTGTACGGAGGTCAAGGTTGAACGAGGTGCACTGTCACATTAATGCTGGAACATAGCTGCAGTTTACTTCAGTATCCAGTGCGTTGTTACCACTGAACAAGCTGTTTAAAGATGCAGAAAACGATTTCCTTTTTAAAATTACCGGTATTAAAACAGTACTTCCTTGGATTTCTTTAAACTGCTGTTGCCAAACAGTGAATTTATAAATAGAATTCTCCAAGTTGGCTTCTTCTGAAAGAAATGCATTACAGATTGGTTTCTTCATCTTTTAGTATGTACAGTACCGAACCATCCACTAAATAATATACGGGACCACCCGCTGCTCCAGGGGCTGGTTGCTCTAACGAGAACAAAAAATGGGAAGGGATCCGAATTCACTGGAGTCGGATCATCAACAGATGTTGGATCTAATTCTGGAGCTACACGCGGTGTAACTAGGGAAACTGACCAATGAGAACGAGAGCGAACATATCTGTTTGGTGCGAAGTTTCAATACGCCGGCTGTCAAATTTATATACAGCCTAAGATCACAATAATGTTACGAAGAAATGGCAAATAAAAATAATAATAATAATAATAATAATAATAATATGAAAACATGTCGATTATATGTCAGTATTGCCAACAATTACAGTATTTCACTATAATTAAATACAAAACTATCAATTTAGAAAATATTATATTTAAATATGCAGTAAATGGAATTTACATGATATTTTAGATTAATTGAAATTTGAACAGAAATTATTACGGATAAATGCTTGGTTTATTTAACTGTCGCTCAATGTGGCTGATTTTAGAGGAACAAAGAAAGTTATACATTCCAGTTGCTGACACGTGGTAAAACAAAAGTTGCAAAAAATTAAGAAATAGATGATAATTTTAAAAAATCGGCATAAAAAATATGATACAATTCAGAAAAAAGAAGTGTCTCCAAAGTGGGCAGATATTTAATAAATAAATAAATAAATAAATAAATAAACAAATTACTCTTTGCTTGAACATATCGCTAATTTTCTTTTGTTGGCATCTTTGCACCATGCCCTTTTCAATAGTGTCCTCTGTCTCATAAAAATGCTCGTAGATTTTCTCACTTACTCGAATGATCTCCAAACTACAGCAAATGGTTTGTACAGCAGTCAGTGCAATGCAAGGTTTTGGTTCAGGTAGGGAATCCTCCTCTTCCTCTTGTGGCGTTTCCTTTAAGTTCTCTGACAATCGCTTCATCAGATAGTTCACCAAAGCATTGCTCATTCTCGTCAACTTGCACTATTGTTTCAAAATCTTGTGCTGTCATCCCGTCGGGTGGAGCGACTTCTTCCTCGGATATTGTTGATGCTTGTAAGACTTCAGTTGTCTGTTTCACAAACTTTGCCTTTTTGAAGCACTTGTCAATGGTACTTTGTTTCTCATCTGCCCATGCGCGTACAAGCAGGTGTATTGCTTCTGCCAAGTTAATTGTTTTTACAGTGGATGCAGCATTGTCTCGGGACCCATTATTACCTGCTGTACGATATGGCAGTGATACAAGGCTTTGAAAGTCTTGATTATCCTTTGGGATGTTGTGTTTGGAGGCAGAGAGATAAGACGGATATTTCTCAATGGAACATGGCTGGGATGAGCAGCACAGTTATCCAAAACAAGTGCAATCTTGTATTGCTTTGCTCCCATATGTCGTATCAAATTCCAATAGCCAGTCTTTGAAAAGCACAGCGATCATCCAGCCATATGTTACAGGCAAAGCTGGCATTGCAACCCCCCTAAAACATCTTGGGTTTTTGCTCTTTCCAATCAATAGAACTTTGCGTTTGTCGGTTCCAGTCAAATTGCAGCAAAGCAATAATGTCACACGGTCTTTACACGTCTTGCTTCCCGCAACCGATTGGTTTTTGAATGCCAAGGTGCCACCTGGAGCAGCTCTGTAGTACAGGGCCGTTTCATCACAATTGTAAATGTTGTCTTCATCAAAATCAGTAAGGATTGCAGTAAGGGTAGTGCTTACCCAGTCTTCAGCAGCAGGGGAGTCGGCATCATTTTTTTCTCCATGTTGGAACTTTATGTTATGCCTTTTTTCCCCCCCAACAATATAACCATCCATTTGTTGCAGTAAAGTTGGTAATCTCCATTTCTCTTGCCAGGTCCTCCGCTTTTCCTGTTAAAATTGCATCAGTGATTGAAGCACTCTGTGTTCTTGCCATTTGGAACCATCGTAGCAGAGCCGCGTCAACGTCACTGTCCTTTCCTTCTCACTTACCTTTCTGATTAGGATTGGAATTGTGCTCCCATTCAGACAGAATAGCGTATTCTTTCGTATCAATCTAGAGATGACTGGTTGAGACACATCAAATCTTTTTGCCAGCTCTGCTTGAGAGATTTTAGGACCTTGTAGGAGCTCCAAAGCTCCTTTTGCTTCTTTTTGGCTGCCATTTTAGTGCGGGAATATCTTGAAAGCAGACCAGGCTCATGCATGTTTATGTCACATTGCATTGCACGTGCTCAGTTAACTGTATACAAGTATCACCGCTATGCAGTAAAACAGGAATATACACTTATAATATTACACTTAAACAGGGTAAATTTCATAATGTAGCAACGGTAGTAGTTTTGGATTTTTAAATGTAATACACTTGAGCGGGATATACACTTAAACGATATACACTTAAGTGGGGTAGACTGTAGATGTAATAGAACTACTTTTGCATACAGCCCCTACAGTATACTACTTTATTAGTGGCTGAAGGATAATGTCAGACTACAGAATCTTTTCCCGAAGCACAGACTGTGTAAATTAATATCATTACAGAGCTAATCCAACCACTGCCGAACTGAAGACCACTGCATCATCAGAAATTATTCAACCAAAAACATTACCACACCGCACCAGCAAATTCAGTACAACTGCGTTGTATGCTCAACCCTGTAATACGGGCTTCAAAGAAATGGCCCATTCTGAACAGTAATAAGGTGGATGGATTTCAGACTTACGGTGCATTTTATGAGCTTACAAAAGTCAATAGCAATGATAGCTCAGCTCTAAAAGTGCAGAATGTTATTGAGCTCCATTAAAGGACATTCTGCATAGACTGAAAGTTGTGCCATTTCAGTTCAGTATGAATACAACCGAATGCATGTTTAATGTACTTTTGGAGTATGTTCTGGTCTCAGAAGATGAAAAGTTTGGCTTGGTCAGTACCTGAATTGTTGACCTCTAATGAAAATTCGGTTATGCAATGTCTGATCGGAGCATGGCATTCAGCAGAGATGTTAAACCGAGGTCATGCCTACTGTGTGGAAATTAAGGTGGTTAACTAACCCTAACCCAACCTGTAGTGCTGTTCCATTCGCCATAGAGCTGGTAAACATGTGAGCCAACGTATTAAAATCACAATAGAAGACACTGACAACAAACTGTCAAAGTTTTCTAAGTTTCTTTTCCTAAACATACCGTCATTGAGTGTTTTAGAGTTACAGAGGTTTGCAATCCTTGCTTTCAATAGTCTTGCACGTCCTTGGTCATTTCCCAAGGAGAATAAAATTGAGAGTAAGGCAAGCCAACTGTCTTTAACCTATTGTAGCGTTGTACCAGATTTCATCTTTAAAATGAAAATATGTTTGTTTAATTCAAAAACTGCACATTTCAGACCTACTGTATAGCAAACATAGAGTGCACAACAGGAACTCTTGAGGAAATTATTTTGTTAGCCACAACCACTTTAAATTACCTGTTGTAAGTCGCTGCAAGACCTCAATACAAGACTGCAAACTGCAGAGTTCTTAACACATTGTGCCTAACCCATTGGCTGCTCATGTCTAAGACTAAGCAATAAAGTCGTAGAAACAGTAATTACTTAGCAATACTACTGTAGCTAAGCAACCACAAAAAATGAATCTGGTCTTTTCCATGGATGCTTTCAAAATAAATTCTTACCACGATGTACCCAAATTCTAAACAGGAGGGCTTATTGTTACCGGAATAGCTTTACATTAGAAGAAACTAATTAAGTGCTTCATCAAACACAGACACCAATATTCATTCATTTCGCTTCTGGCAACCAGATTCACAGACGCCACCTTCTGTGATGCCCAATTCTTTCAACTGCAGGTCTGCAAAACCAGGCAATCTGTGCAATATATAATGCTTGGGATGAGTCGTTTACACAGCACTGCTTCATTCACAGTCAGTCAGTATTTCCTTATCTATCTCAATTTTTTTTTTTTTAATGTAGTAGGTCACCAATTATTTTATTACTTTCTCCCAATTTAGAATGTCCAATTATTTTTAGGCTCACCGCTACCACCCCTGCGCTGACTCGGGATGGACGAAGATGAACACACGCCATCCTCCGAAGCGTGTGCCGTCAGCCGCCCGCTTCTTTACACACTGCATGCTCAACCCCCCCAGCTCGGACAATTGTGCGCCGCCCCCTGGGAGCTCCCGTCCATGGTGGGCAATGGAATAGCCTGGACTCGAACTGGCAACGTCCAGGTTATAGGGCACATCCTGCACTCCACGCGGAGCGCCTTCACCGGATCCGCCACTCGGGAGCCCCTCTATAGCAGTTTTATTGAGTTTTTTAGCAAAGTGATTGTACCGGGGCATTATTTGTTTTTGTTTCATTTCATTGCAGGCTTTTGTTTGTTTAGCTTTTAAAAAGGTGGGAAAAAAGCATTCCTGTTCAATATTTTTGTTCCCTCCTGTAATAAGTGAACTTCCTCTAGGCTTTAGTCACTCAAAAAGTAGAGAGAACATTAAATCTTGCAGTTGTTGAAAAAATAAAAAAAAAAATTTATTTTTGAGATGATTGTGTTGCATTGAGATCCTGCTCTCTTTTTATGTTTCTCCTTTTCATTCTGGGAAACAATAACTCTGGGACTTGATTCTGTATTTTATGGTACTTCAATATGTAATAACAAAGCATTTTACATTTCCTCAGCACAGCTCCACAAGTCAATTATATTTCTCTGCTTGTTTTTATTAGTGATTACTTTCTTTAATTCTATACTGTACTATGCTATAGTGTGATGAATTCAGCCAATAATACAGTGGGGGGCCCTTAATTCTGTATGTATTGACAATAGGCATTCTAGTGCACCCTACCACCATATCACTTCATTTCCTGAATCGTTGCAAATGGATTTTCATTATGAACATACTGTAAGTTGGGCAGAAAACAGATAGGTCTTTGAAACTGTCTAAAGTTCAAACTTAGCTAGGGTATGACCTGGACATTTTTCATCTACAAGAAAAACTAGCTTGGTGAGAGAGGGGCACGCTGTGCTGGCAGAGTGGCTTTCCTTTTGGACGAGACAACCAACAGAGGCCCCCCATCTGCTTGATAATTGTGAAAAATCCAATGGATCGACTTGCCAAAAGAAAAGCAGGACCTGCAGCAGCTAAAGAGCTCTTCCGTACAACAGGAGCCGGCTTTGATGAACTTCAGGTGAACCTGTGAAAAGTCATCGGCAAGATAATATTTAGCTTTTGCAAACCTTTACATTCATGAATAGGTTAAAATATGCATTGTAATTGAAACATGGACGTATGGAGAAAAAAAAAGTGTATGTTAAAACAGGTCAAGCTGACACAAAAACAACACCTTGATAGAGGGCATCTCTTGTTTTTTTTGTTGTAAAACCAGATTGCTTGCCAATGGGCAATAATAGTGAATGTTCAAATACTATACAACCAATCTATTCATGAAAGTAACAGTAGGTATTTAACTTTGATGTCCATTTTCTCAGTTTAATTTTTTGTCTTGTATACACACACACACACACACACACAATGTCAAATCCACCCTTTTGTTATTATTTATAGATGTCCCAGGTTTTGTTGTGAACGTCTACAAGCTGGGATCTGGGCTTATCTGGCCTCATTAGTAAAATATCTCCTCTGTTGAGCTGATGGAGGATGTGCACTGCTGAACACAGTCAAGAGTGGACCCATGACAGCATAGAATAAAGCAGCCGAGCATGCAGCATCAAAGAACCATTAAACATGTGGCTGCCAGCACCCGCAACACACCAAGGCATGCATGCATACGCAGCAAGAGACTGGACAGAAAACATGTAGAAAGAAAAATAAATAAATAAATAAAATGCATGTCATACTGGCAGTGGCTCTATGTGATGTGGAACACATGAATTGCCTGCTGCAGACAGGTTCAAAGGCTCATCCTTCATCACCTTTTTGTCTTTATGGATCTGTGTCCTGGAAGCATCACACAAGCTCCACATGCAGTAAATACACAATTTCACTAATTTTGAAGTTTCTGACTGCCTGCGATTGAGATTCTGTCAGTGTTTTAAACACACTCTTGATCTGACTAAGTAACCAACCATGAAATCTGCTCAGAGGCCTTTGCCCACAGTGCGAGCACATCACACAGTACATTCCAGGTCGAACAGTCCCTGAAGCTAGTTTTAGCTAGAAAAACATTTAAGTTTGCTCTCCCTAGAGCTTGCTGCCTTGTCATTCCACAGACCAAACAATTACACTCGCACAGGAGCAGAAGTTTGTAAATGTACCACTCAGCTCCAGGTGAAAAAGCAAAACAAACATTTACCAGGCAACACCCACAGCTCTCATACCAAGACCATCAAGATCTGACTTAGGAAACTTTTGAGAAGAGGGAATGCGGCACAAGCAGTACAAGACTGTGAGGAAGCTGTCTGAGGCTCATATCTCCAAGAAGATATTATTACACATGGGTGTAAAAAAAAAAAAAAAACACGCAAAAAAAAATACTTCAAAACCCTTACAGCAACTCGACTATGCCCCTGTACTACTGTATGAGAGGGCAGAACCCTACAGTAACACATGCTGCAAGCTTGGCAGTATCATTAATATCATCAGTATCAGTATGATTTAAAAAACAAAACAAAAAAAAAAAACATTTTTTACATGTAATATCTGGGTAAGAGTAGATTAGCATGCTGATCAACACCCAGCTGAAATGAAGTTCAAGAGCTAAAAGTGCAGTCGTTCAGCACCAACTCCTGGAAATTTAAGAAAAAAAAAAAAAGTCAATTTTGCCATGCTCCACTGTTTAATAAGTTTCTTTCATATCACTGTGGTGGTCTAGTCAAGCTTGTAAGAAGTCTGGACCACTACAGGTTGGGTCTGCCACAGGCTTATAATAATAATAATAATAATAATAATAATAATAATAATGATAATAATGATAATAATAATATTTGCAAGACTACATCCTCCAAGCACTGCAACATGAAATTCACTTTGTACACAGCGACAGACCTGATCTGCACGCTGGTACTTTAGAGCACTGCTTTAAAACCTTTCCATGGTGGATAAGAAGCTGGCATAACAGCGCAGGAGTTGGTTAAGTGTAGCATTCTTTATTTGGATATGAGGAAATACTGTAGGGTACAGGTATGCAATAGGCAAAGGACAGGGGTGTCTATAAGATGATGGCCAGAAATAAAATATGGATCAGGGTTGAGGTAATTTCCTGTTTTTCAATTACAATTCCTGCAAAGACATCATATTAGAGACATAATAAATTGTTGCTATTGTTCAACTGCTTTCATTTAAAAAAAATGTATTTAACTGACCAACAGTGACTTCAATTGAAGTAATTTGTAGCAACTGTGAGAAGCTAATTTTAACAATTGTAATTTTAATCAATGATGAATTGATTCAAAGGGAATTAACCTCAACCCTGATATGTACTATAAGAGGGTATGTTTGCATAAATGAAGTGCTGACTGTATTTTTTTCCTGCTTTGCACATTTTTTAAGCAAGTGCCATCTTTAAAACAATCTGATTTTTACAGTACATTTTTGACATCTCTAAATGCTAAACAGAATACTGAAGTTAAGACTACTGTTAAAAGGTGCAAATCCGATTTTGTAATAGTTAATAGTGGTCGTCTCTCTAGGTCTTTCAGGTGTGAAGCAAACAGTATAATAGATATTTAGTACAGATAGTCAATGGGTGTGGATGCCCGGATTTAACAGAGAACATCCTACTGTACCTGGAATGAGACAGGAAATTGCCTAGGACGCCTGACTTATGAGGACACATTGAATATTAAACAAAAACAAAGACTTCCCAGATTGTGCCCTTGCCTCCAGGGTTCAGCAGCTTGGTGACATTCATGAGGTGAAAAAAAGATGCTTGGCTTGACAACCCTAACCCCAACCTCAACCCCAAACCCAAACCTAACCCTAACCCAGTCCTCATCTGTAAGTGAGTTGCATCAGTGAGGCGATATTTTGATTCAGGCTTTTCAAATTACCTAGAAAAGTGGGGCTAAAATGTATTTATTTGTGTGTCAAAAGTGAGCACCAACAATATCTTCCTCCAACAGTCCACAAGCATGTGTCAAACTGGCAGTCAAAGCATGACATTACGTAAGCCACACCTGCTGTTAAACAGGTTTGATGAACTCGAGACACTGATTTCAAGGTGTGAGCTGTTGTTTTGGAAGGTGCTTTTCCAAAAGTCTTACTAGGCTGCGCGTGAAGCGTGTTTGATGAAGTTAATTGGTCCAGGCTGTAATCAGATTTCATGGGAACAATTTCCAGGTCTGCCTTGAACCTCATTTTGAACATGCTTACAGTGCCCTCCTCACTCTGGGGGATTCTCCGAGGCCAATAATCCTCATTTATCCTCATAATTGATTACCCAGTTTTAGATGGTTTGAAAGGAAAGGCTTGTGTAGTTTTCCTGCTCTCCCTTCTAAATACCGGTTCCACATTCCGCCAGTCATCTAAAATCTCTTAATTCACTGTAATAAGGTAAGATTCCATAAGCAAACAGTAAAACTTGCCAGAAATAAATAAATAAATAAATAAATCAATCAGACACGTCATTTAAACCATAGCATATTTATTTTGGCAAGGCTTCAATATCTCTTGAAAGGCACAATGTTTCTTCCCTTTCAAAATGTACATCAGCTCCAGTTTTGCATGAGTAGGTCTCCCTTTGTTTCCCGAAGACATGCAACATCCCTATCAATCATTCCTGCGGCGCAATGCCGACTCCTTTTGTTTCCTGTAGGAGAAATGGCATCCACAACTTCTTTATACTGAAAAGAAGCATAGAACAAACCAGAGCTAAATTAGGTACCTACATGGCATCCTGTGGGATTCAAGCAGCCCTGAAGCTCCCTAAAAACACTGGCGTTCACTTCCCTCCTCCTATTCCCCTGGTATCAGAAGTTGCCGATGTAGGTCAAGCTATCTTCAGTGTGTTTGTAACCAAACTGTGAAAATTCCAAACAGTATACAGCTGCAGAACGAAGGCTACCACAGCGGCGCTCACACAGGGGAGCTCACACAGCTGAGCTTCACACAGCTGAGCTTCACACAGCTGAGCTTCACACAGGGGAGCTCACACAGGGGAGCTCACACAGCCGAGCTTCACGCAGGGGAGCTCACACAGCTGAGCTTCACACAGCTGAGCTTCACACAGGGGAGCTCACACAGGGGAGCTCACACAGCTGAGCTTCACACAGGGGAGCTCACACAGCTGAGCTTCACACAGCTGAGCTTCACACAGAGGAGCTCACACAGGGGAGCTCACACAGCCGAGCTTCACGCAGGGGAGCTCACACAGCTGAGCTTCACACAGCTGAGCTTCACACAGGGGAGCTCACACAGGGGAGCTCACACAGCTGAGCTTCACACAGGGGAGCTTCACACAGGGGCTCACACAGGGAGCTTCACACAGGGAGCTCACACAGCTGAGCTTCACACAGCTGAGCTTCACACAGGGGAGCTCACACAGCTGAGCTTCACACAGGGGAGCTCACACAGCTGAGCTTCACACAGGGGAGCTTCACACAGCTGAGCTTCACACAGCTGAGCTTCACACAGGGTAGTGCTGCATGCGCAACTCGTAATTTACGTAGTGCTTCACTGACCCTTAACACCCCTATCGTGTGCCCATATACAGGGTGTGGGAGGGGGAGAACACTGAACATAGTGATTACCCTGTGAGAATTAATTGGTGATCCACGGCCAATCCCCCACGAACCTTAGGTTTAGGGTTAGGTTATTGTTGTGTGTATTTAAAGTTAGGGCCAATACCGCATGAACCTTAGGTTTAGGGTTAGGTTACTGTTATGAAATAAATGTTTTCATACCTACATTTATCACCCTTATCATGTGATCAGGCTGTAGCATATAATGATGACATCTATTACAAGTTGCGCACGCAGCACTACCCTGTAACAGCTACACTGTGGGAACCTTCGTTCTGCAGCAATACCGCTCTCAAAATTCCACTTAGATCCAGTACTGAATACTGCAAGAGCACTGGCTGAGAAATAAGATTCCAATTACATCAGTTTAGATCATTCTTGGTTTTAGTATTATTATTATTATTATTATTATTATTATTATGATGATGATTATGATGGAGTAGGGGTTTGATGAAAATGTGTTTGACTTCATTGGTTCCAATATGTTAAATTTGACTAATTAAGGCTGACAGGGTCACTCCAGTGTGCAAGACTGGTGGTTCCTCCTTACACCAAAAAAAAAAAATACAAGCTCTCCAGTTTAGATCAGAAACTCAGAACAACAGTTAAGGCTCAGTAAATTATGTAAAATTACAAACTCAGGCAGGATTTCAGGTTAAATCCATCTATTTAATACTGTACTTTTAAAATGAATCATGAGATATGGAAGCTTCACTAGGCGTCTGCAGTATTTACACTCTCGGTCTTCTCTATGTCTTGCTTTTCTACTTTCTACTCAAAAACACCTTTCCCACTCCCCCAGCCCTGCTTCCAAACACCAGTCATGACGTAGATGCAACCACATTGAACTCGACTGCATCCTCTGCGATCAGTCGTGATTGCATGCAAGCACATATTCGGATTGCATGCAATCGGATTGCACCGAAATTGCATAGTGTCTCGTGGCCTTAATGTTTTAGCCTCTCAAAGTGCGTAACACAGAAAACCCGCCCCTTCAATTCTCTGATTGGTTAAATGTTTGACAAATGAGAATACATTTTCCCAATTTACTGGAATTACTGGCATGACTAGCTCCTTCCAATAAGTTATGTCTAGTTTACAGTACTGGGTTGCCATGGAAAGTAGACATTCCTTAAACCCGATGCTTGTTAAAAATAAAATCCTCATAAATACTAATGTATTGCAGCTGGGTGGGTTATGGTACACTTAACTCACACACTCAAATATATATTTTTTTGTCGTTAAGCTTTAATAGGTCATTTTAAGAAAAATAAACTGAGGAAAATATAAAAATTACCAATTTATTTACGAAATATAGGTGAAAATATTACTGCGTATTACCTTTCCGTTCAGACGGGGAATGTCAGATGTACTAGTCGATAGAGGGCGCGAAACAAACAGTGTTGAAATAACAGTAACAGTTTAATACTGACGTTAGATTTAGAGGTAGAGGTTAGATGTATCTAGAGGGCGCGAAACAAACAGTGTTGAAATAACAGTAACAGTTTAATAGTGACATTAGGTTTAGGGTTAAGTTTAGGAGTTGGGTGCAAGTCGCATATGAGGTGGCACGGACTGAAGTTGCACGTGGACAAACAAATGGTGTTAGTAATTGTAAATGAGGTAAGGTGAATGATGGAGTAAGATGACGTTTACTTCAATTAGTTCTGTTGAAGGGGAAAAAAGAAGGTTTGGTAGAATATTGTGTTTGAGTGTGTGTGTGTGCTGGGTGAATGGCTGAGTTTCTGGCTGCCTTCAAAGCACTGATCAGAAACAGTTAGGCTAATAACTACAGCACTCAGCTGCCTCAGATGTTACACAGAGAAAAACAAACAAGTGGTTTCCTTGAGTAATTAAAGCCCCTTTCACACTGGCATGCTCTACCCCGCAGGGCTTGAATTTCATTTTCGTGTGCTGGGGAGTTTTCCCCTATGCTGCAGCCAATGGGGATTCCAAAATTTTAGGGGAAATGGCAAAAGAAAAGGCACTTTTATGATAAAAACTATACATATTTTACTGTATCATCATTCACACTGGTGTTGTTTTAAAATAAGCTGCTTTCAGGAGACTTAAGCTGTTGATCACTGTGAGACAGAGCACTCTTCATTGCTTTTGCCATTGCCTGGCGTGAAGTTTCTGCTGCAGCAGAAGAAAAAGGTACTTTTCTTTTTAACCAGCGCTCCATTTATTTTTTTAACTCTTTACACTCAGCCCTATTTCCGCCTGTTTTTCACGGTTTTCATTTATGTATGTTATGGTCTCTATTACCACTATGGGGCCCTGGGGGCTTTTACCACTACAGGGGCTCCATCATTATTATTATTATTATTATTATTATTATTATTATTATTATTATTTATTTCTTAGCAGGCGCCCTTATCCAGGACGACTTACAATTGTTAGAAGATATCACATTATACACATTATACATTATTTCACATTATACAAATATCACATTATTTTTTACATACAATTACCCATTTATACAGTTGGGTTTTTACTGGAGCAATCTAGGTAAAGTATCTTGCTCAAGAGTACAGCAGCAGTGTCCCCCACCTGGGATTAAACCCACAACCCTCCGGTCAAGAGTCCAGAGCCCTAACCACCACTCCACACTGCTACCCTATTACCACTATGGGGCCCTGGGGGCTCTTACCACTACAGGGGCTCTATTACCGCTACGGGACCCCAGAGGCTGTATTATCACTACAGGGTACTACATAATGAACCCCTCGACTTTCCCGATAAAAATGGGTTCAGATTTCACTGCGTAACCCCAAATGGCTTCTACTAACTCTAAATAAATACATAAATAAATACTGCGTGGGTATGACTTTTTTATTTTGCATATAATACAAACTGGTTCATACTGTAAATTGACTCAATTGAAAAAATTATAATAATTTACTTTGAAAACTCACAAAGTGCAATAAAATGTTTGTTATAATATCAAGTATTTTCTGATAATTGAATAATATATTTTTGTGACTTTTTGTGAGCATTTCAAATATCAAGTTGTTAATCATGTATTTTAGACTGGAGAAAGTTTTGAATGTAAAATACAAAAACATTCTACAATTTAACCTTACCTTTGGAATTAAACAGCATTTTTACTGCTGCGATTCTGAGTAATTATATTGCAAACCTTTGGCCGCGAAAGATCCCAATTACTGAGAGGAAATATTCTAATTAAGGGGGAGGGGTCAAAGAGAAGGGGTGGAACTGGTGTGTGATGAAAAAAAGCACTGCGCCCCCGAAGATGATCTTAGAGAGTATTTTACTATGCTGCGCATACACACACTGAATAGACGGTACTTTTAAACAAGCCATGAACCAGGTAGGTGGCTTTACGGTGCCTGAGTAATATGTGCATAACCTTCAGTGCGCTGGCACCCCAAAATGAATGGGGCTGACTTTTAAGAGTTAAATCGAAATTCGCTGCTTGCAAAACACCTAGATAGACTTTATATCGTCTTTTTTTTCAAAACTGTTTACTTACTACAGTGTACTGAGTTTCTATAATCCTTAAAGATAGTGGCCGAGAATCACGTACGAGAGAAAAGTCTCGCGGCACATAAAATATCCAGCACTACTTTTATTTATTCATTTATTTGTAACCAGAACTACTCAGAAAGCGGCTCATGTTGCTTTCGTCACTGACTCCCACTTCCTTATAGATTGTTGTAGTGTTTCAGGCATTCTAAATTGGGTGAAAAATACAGTAACTTGGTGTCTTAAAATATCTCAGCGGGATTTTCCCTGCACTAAAAGTTGCAGATATGCGGGATCAACTTGGAAAATGCGTGATTCCCGCAAAGCTGCGCTGAAATTCAAGCCCTGCCCAGGTCAGAACCTACCCGGGTCAGGACCCGGTGTCATGTGGGTCGGGTACGCGATTTCACAATGCTTTTGTTAAAGCAGGGTTGACCTGGGTGACAGACGCAAGTAAACAATACGTGTATCAATGCCCTGGAAGCAGCTTGTTACGGACGCTTCCATTCAAGCTTCTCTGGATTGAACCGTCAGACCAAATGTCGATTAAAGCAAATGTTTCTACATCCTTGCTGCAATCTGGCTCATGTGTCTCAATCATGGTTCTCAATCATGGTTCAAAACCCCGGTTCAAATCCCACCTCAGCCACTGACTCATTGTGTGACCCTGAGCAAGTCACTTAACCTCCTTGTGCTCCGTCTTTCGGGTGAGACGTAATTGTAAGTGACTCTGCAGCTGATGCATAGTTCACACACTCTAGTCTCTGTAAGTCACCTTGGATAAAGGTGTCTGCTAAATAAACAAATAATAATCAACAAAAATATGGCTAAACAGAATAAACAAAAATGTTCCTTGCGGAACTGAAACCTTCACGCAGGGGTGGATGTTTGTTACTGCATCGGTTCATAAACGGCCATCAAGCATTTTGTCTCGCCCAACCCGGGTACGACCCCGGTACGTCGTTTCACACTACGAGGGATTGTGACCCAGGTCCGGACCTGGGTAGGAGTGCCAGTGTGAAAGGGGCTCAAGTAGGTAACCTGGAGCTTGTAGTGACACCTGGGATAATTCCCAACAGCTAATGTAAATAATAACTAATTAAAAAGAAAATCAAACTATTCTTCTATTTTTTAGGGAGTACAATAAAATACCCCTGACAAAACTCTTAACACTGACACACATGTATGTTTTCATGTTGGGTAGAATTATATTACACCAGGAGCATTATGTCCTACAAAGCCCTAATACTTACTGCAACACCTACTATAAAGCAAACAATAAACCTAGGTCATTAATTCAAACTGTAGTAGCCTAGTGTAGAGGGGAAACCCAACAACACATATTAACCCATTAAGTACCAAATATTAATTTCTTTGAAAGCATCATAACACAAGCTGTATTTATTTAATTTGATACATTGCATTTAGACTTAACTTTTGCAGATAACAAAATTAGAGTAAGTTATCTTAACAATATGGTTGAAAAGAAAATTTAAATAAAGGTAGATGCGGTTAAAAATGCTCCAAAAAATTACAAAGTAGCCCCAATGGCACTTGATGGTTTTCAAGACTGTGAGGGGTACAGAATAATTAGACACGTGTTACTCACTACATAACGCTATAGTCTAGTTCGTAAAACTGTTGATTGAACTATGTAACAACTCTAGGCATTTCCTACATGGTAGTGCAGGACATGTTTTAGTGAATCGATTATTAAACCAAATCAAACAAATGTAAACATCCGCACCTGTCTTGTTTTTTAACTGCTGGGCATCCAGATCAAAAAGTAAATATTGTTTTAATTCCGAAATCGTGTTGGTCACCAGCAACTGCTGCAACCAGCGGGGTAATTGAGTAACTGGATTATCCACGCGGCGCTGCTTTTTATTGTAATTGAAGCGTGTTATTAAAAGGAACTTGGGTTATTGGATTAACGCACTCTGGTCATTCATAAAAATGAGTCTCGTATAACTGTCATGAGGTCCACGGCGATCACATTGGCTGTATTTATGCGGTACAGACTATACTTAGACAATGTATGACTTGAATTAAACAAATCAGTTTGTCGCCAGTGCTACGGAGTTAGTCTATTGCAATGGCAAAAGTTTATAGATACATAATGTAATGATAGTACTTGACACATATCCCATCATAACTTAGCTCGCCGTCGTTTTTTAACGATTCATAACGATTCTGCATAAACGCGTAAATCGAGCAGTTACTGTTATATCAAAGCCATAAAAATAGCAATCAAGGAATGCATCCCTGCTTTGCTCAGCAAAACACAGGGAACTGGGTCTGACAGGACACAAAAACTGCATTCCATTTTCACCACTAGCTGTGGCAGTTTACTCTCACATAGGTAAAGGTAACATTTTTAGGATAAACACTGTTTATTTCATTTAAGCATCCACGACAACTTCGTTACTGACTTAAAAAAAAATAGTATAAACCAAGCAGCAAAATACAGCTACTTCAAACACCGCATCGTGATAGCTAAATAACAGCACACAAAAGCATAAATTAAAGACAGAAATGTTTCGCCCAACTTACCTTCGGTTTATACAGCCACTTTCTGAACCTGTTCATCATCATTACCGCCTTCTCTCCTCTCTCGCTCCCTTCTCTTTCCTGGAATAGCAACTTCAATTAAGCAGCGTTCTTAAAATCAATGAAGGCTGGTGGCGGCAGCGCGATTCAGCTCAATAAAGTCCCGGTTCTGTATCTCCTTTTTTGAGCGGCGTTACCTGCTCATTTGAGTTGAATTTGTACACAATAATCTATGGTCGCTTGGATTAGTCTCACCCCGCGCGTTGATTTCCCTGCAGCAAGACAGGCAGGCAGGGAGGGAGTCAGTTCTGTTTGTAGTTCATACTGCTATCCTGTGCCAGTTCTAGTGCCAGTCCTTCTGCTCTGACAACACAGTCTCCCCCCTCCTCCCAGTCTGAGCTCCGTAGCTGCGCACTGAGGGACTCTGTGAAGACAGGAAGCAGCTGTCAGACCTCGAGATTGGCATCTTCGTCGGCCAGTCAGGCATTCGAGATGGGCCACACTGCGTTCTAAATGATTGAGCGCCTAAGCAACAAATCATGATTCACTTTTTTATCGAGGGGTTGGAGAAAGGAAAGCAAAGCCATGGGGGGTGAGGAGGGCATTTTTCTAATGGGGGGATTTTATGTTCTCTGTAATGAGCTCCTTTGTACTTTCTCATAGTATTCTCACGATCTTTCAAATATATTTGTCCCGCCTTCTGACTGTGATGGACTACCGCAGTAGCCAATAGTGTATGCCTTTTACCATAAGTCACGCCTTACACTTGACGCCTCCACAGTCCACACACGCGCACTTCTCTAATGTATTGAAAACAGTAGATTGGCAAAATGCAGATTTTGTATGCCTCTTGATTTACATTTATTAAAAAAAATGTGAGAAATGATATGATAGGTTATGTAATATTTATCATATAATCTGTATACAAGAGTTCCATTCCATATATGGAGACGTAATGTAAACTGAGAGAGAGTGGTGCAATTTAACTAACAAGACCTGGAAACAAGCCAATGATGAATCCTTCTGGTTTGAGGTGTATTTGAAGACAGAGATGCTGCAGGAGACAGAAGATTCTGTCCTGTGTCTTTACTTGCATTGGCTATGCTGACACCCATATCTAATGCAACAGCAGAAAGAACGTTCAGCATGAAGACAACGCTGAGAAATCGCCTTCAAATGAAAACACTAGGAAGCCTACTGGATGTTAAATATGGCTTGCAGTGGAGGTGCCAAGACTGTAGGATATATATATATATATATATATATATATATATATATATATATATATATATATATATATATATATATATATATATATACTATTGCAAAAGTTTTAGGCAGGTGTGAAAAAATGCTGTAAAGTAAGAATGCTTTCAAAATAGACATGTTAATAGATTATATTTATCAATTAACTAAATGCAAAGTGAGTGAACAGAAGAAAAATCTAAATCAAATCCATATTTGGTGTGACCACCTTTGCCTTCAAAACAGCATCAAGCATCAATTCTTCTAGGTACACTTGCACACAGTTTTTGAAGGAACTTCGGCAGGTAGGTTGGCCCAAACATCTTGGAGAACTAACCACAGTTCTTCTGTGGATTTAGGCAGCCTCAGTTGCTTCTCTCTCTTCATGTAATCCCAGACAGACTCGATGATGTTGAGATCAGGGCTCTGTGGGGCCATACCATCACTTCCAGGACTCCTTGTTCTTCTTTACGCTGAAGATAGTTCTTAATGACTTTCGCTGTATGTTTGGGGTTGTTGTCATGCTGCAGAATAAATTTGGGGCCAATCAGATGCCTCCCTGATGGTATTGCATGATGGATAAGTATCTGCCTGTACTTCTCAGCATTGAGGAGACCATTAATTCTGACCAAATCCCCAACTCCATTTGCAGAAATGCAGCCCCAAACTTGCAAGGAACCTCCACCATGCTTCACTGTTGCCTGCAGACACTCATTCGTGTACCGCTCTCCAGCCCTTCGGCGAACAAGCTGCCTTCTGCTACAGCCAAATATTTCAAATTTTGACTCATCAGTCCAGAGCACCTGCTGCCATTTTTCTGCACCCCAGTTCCTGTGGTTTCGTGCATAGTTGAGTCGCTTTGCCTTGTTTCCACGTCGGAGGTATGGCTTTTTGGCATAAGTCTTCCATGAAGGCCACTTCTGACCAGACTTCTCCGGACAGTAGATGGGTGTACCAGGGTCCAACTGTTTTCTGCCAATTCTGAGCTGATGGCTCTGCTGGACATCTTCGATTGCGAAGGAAGTAAGCATGATGTGTCTTTCATCTGCTGCAGTAAGTTTCCTTGGCCGACCACTCGTCTCACGGTCCTCAACGTTGCCCGTTTCTTTGTGCTTCTTCAAAGAGCTTGGACAGCACATCTGGAAACCCCTGTCTGCCTTGAAATTTCTGCCTGGGAGAGACCTTGCTGATGCAGTATAACTACCTTGTGTCTTGTTGCTGTGCCCAGTCTTGCCATGGTGTATGACTTTTGACAGTAAACTGTCTTCAGCAACCTCACCTTGTTAGCTGAGTTTGGCTGTTCCTCACCCAGTTTTATTCCTCCTACACAGCTGTTTCTGTTTCAGTTAATGATTGTGTTTCAACCTACACATTGAATTGATGATCATTAGCACCTGTTTGGTATAATTGTTTAATCATTCACCTGACTATATGCCTACAAAATCCCTGACTTTGTGCAAGTGTACCTAGAAGAATTGATGCTGTTTTGAAGGCAAAGGGTTGTCACACCAAATATGGATTTGATTTAGATTTTTCTTCTGTTCGCTCACTTTGCATTTAGTTCATTGATAAATATAATCTATTAGCATGTCTATTTTTGAAAGCATTCTTACTTTACAGAATTTTTTCACACCTGCCTAAAACTATATATATATATATATATATATATATATATATATATATATATATATATATATATATATATATATGCGCTATACAGTAAAGATATGAAATTCTATTTTTGAAAAAATAAAAACATCCACACTTCTGTAAATATGTTTATGTATAGTGTAAAGCCCACCGCACATAGCCCGACTCAAGCCGTCCCGACTCATCTCATCTCATCTCAACTGGCCATACAGAGTTTGGATGAATCGTATCAGTGTGCGTGCACTTAAAACCAAGATTATGCAGATTTCAGTCGGGATGTCTTCAGATTTGAAGATTGAACATGTTGAATCTTTTTCAGACGCAGTTTTGTTCAGATGCGATCAGTCTGTTTGTGTGCGGCGGTTGCCGACCAAGACTGACTGAGACCGATTAGTCATAAGGGTGTCAACCAATGGTGAAGCAGGTTTAAGTGACATAGCTCGTTATGTAACTTGTCATACAAGATTGTGGAATATTGACTGTTTTAGTTCCACAGGTAAAAATACATTTGTCTTGAATTGCTCCGAGTGTCCCGAATTAAAAAAAATACCAGCACATTTGAATTGTTTTTTAGGCGTTTACTAATCAAATGTAACTTATCAATTTAACTTTTTATTATCAATCTACTGGCAGCCTATATTTTCTTACTGCGCTAAAACAGAAGTAACCGGTGCGTCGATCTCCAATAGGTCACAAATCACAAGTCTCTAGATCCACACGCTGAGAAAAAAACGCCAAAGTCAAATAAAAATCAACAGTTTGGATTTTATTTACCACAGGCTAAAGTGTAGTAGACAAGCTATACAAAAATTCAAACACTGCCTGAAACGTTTGCATGGTGTAAATGGTCAATAGCTAAATTAATAGGCTAAGCGCTTCTTTTGGTTCCCTCGCGGTGCTGTCTCCACCGATGCCATGCATACGAAGCCATGCATAATATGAGGGTCGCTATGTTGGGCTGTTAATACAAAAATGTGTACAGGGCAGTATTAATTAAACTTGCATACATAGTAATCACCAGTATCTAGTTGTGGTCAGTAATTCAGTCAGTGTGCGACACCCAGTCGGGAAAAACTGCTGTGACGTCAAACCAAAACTGAGCAAAACTGATCGCAAAATCTGTGCATACTCAGATGAGATGAGTCGGGACGGCTTGAGTCGGACTGTGCAGATTAAGAGTAATGGGGGCCCGGGGCTGTTATCATTTTGGGGGGCCCTCTTTGCATATTCAGTTCTTTCCCTTTACTGTTTGACTGCCACCACACTCGAGTAACATTAATGTCAAATTATTTAGTCTTAGCTGATCCATATCTGACCTGATTTGATGTTTGAATTAGCGCCTGTTTTGAAAATGAACGTTCCCCTAGTGTTAGTTACTTGCAGTTTCAAATACAAAACGGGAAATGTAAACTACAGACTCTTTTGTCGTAATAAGACGTTATCTGAAAATGTTTTGTCCTTATCGCTTACGAATATGTACGTGTATAATAGGTTTGTAGTAAATATATATGCAGTCAAAAATGTTTAGCAAATAATACAAGGATAATACACAGCGCTTATGTAATGTTGTTTTATTATTATTATTATTATTATTATTATTATTATTATTATTATTATTATTATTATTATTTGTGTCAGCAGAGCTTCACACACAGGAACAACGTATTTTTTTATTTTTTGTTTGGGGACCGAATGAGGCTGAGGCAGGCTGTGTTTTTAGGCAACCTAAAAACTTGATGGAAACCCGGTTTAAGAAAGCTGTACGATGTCAGTAAGTCGCGCGAGGCCAAATTGGAACTTAGGCATTTGGAATGAGAATTTCTCTAAAGAGAACTACATGGAAACATACACAACCTAACTACCAAAACAGAGTGGGAACAAAGAGAGTTTGAGACTGTTCATAACAGGAGAGCGAAACAAATGGTACAAGCCTTTATTTAATAACTTAGCAAAAGTACTGCTTACCACCTCCAACTGGATTTCACTTCTCCAGCAAGGCTAGATCATCATATTATTCTAATTTAATTGAAAGAAATAAAAATAATCCTAGATTTATTTTTGCTACCCTAGATAAATTTAATTAATCCTTCCCCTAATAGCCCTACACTTGACATTGGCTCCTCTCGCAGCTGCAATGACTTCTTACATTTCTTTAAAAATAAAATACTACACATCAGAAATGAGATTCCACAGACACCTTCTATTAAGGAGGACTCCAGCACAATTTTACCAACTACACCTATTAAGGCTACTATGGGGGCTTTTTCTTTGATTACCTTACAGGAAGTGACATCTAGTGACAGCTAGTTCAACATATGAGACCTACTAGATGCTCTCTTGGTCCTATTCCTGCAAAACTATTAAAAGATGTTCTTGGTGTTATTAATACCCACATTTTAAAAATTATAAATGGTTCACTTTCCTCTTGTTCCCTCAGCACTTAAGGTAGCTGTGTTAAAGCCTATGCTTAAGAAACACAATTTGGACCCTAAAGTCCTCAATATCTATAGGCCAATTTTCTAGATCTAAGTGCTGCGTTTGATACTGTACACCATTCCATCCTACTGAATCGTCTTGAAAGCACAGTAGGACTTGTTGTTTTCATTATAATATGCTACCATTAGGTGACTTTATCCACAGACACGGAGTGAACTTCCATTGCTATGCTGATGATACCCAGCTATAGTTGTCCCTAAAACCAGGAATTTCTTCTGCCTGGGTGTTATTAGCTACTTGCCTTACAGACATCAAGCATTGGATGTCACAGAATTTTCTAATGTTGAATTCAGATAAAACAGAGGTTATGCTAGTGGGATCACAGAACCAACTAAAAGGAAATGTGGGATTACATGAGCTCGACCATTGCAGTCTCTCAAAACTTAAACTAGAAATTAAGAGTTTGGGGGTCATCTTTGATCTTGATCTCTCATTTGAGACTCATGTCAGGGAAGTTACTAAAATATGTTTTTAACCTTTTGAGAAATATAGTCAAACTTAGACCAATTATTTCTGGATCTGATGCCAAGAGACTAATGCATGCCTTTGTTTCATGTAGAATTGATTATTGTAATGCATTTTTTTCTGGTGTCCTAAAATGTGTGGTATCCCGCTTGCAGCTTGTTCAGAATATCACCGCTAGAATTCTGACTAAAACCAGAAAAAGTGAACATATTACCACTGTTTTGGCTCCCTGTGCTGTATAGAATTGATTTTAAGATTTTACTGTTAACTTAAAAGGCCCTGAATGGATTAGCACCAAGTTATTTGCAGGAGTTACTGACCCCGTATCTTCCAAACTGCAGTCTGAGATCACAGGATGCGGGGCGGCTGGTTATTCCGAGGATCAACAAAAGCAACACGGGAGGCAGGACTTTTTCTTGTAAAGCTTCTAAATCATGGAATGCTCTGCCTTCGTTTGTTAGGAAAGCTGGGACCGTTACAGTTTTCAAGTCAAGACTAAAAACGCAGTTTTATAAAACGACTTTCTTAGTGGGTTTTAATGTACAATAACTTTAAATTTGTTGCTTTTGTATTATGTATACTGTTATTTAAGTATGTTATTTAA
This sequence comes from Acipenser oxyrinchus oxyrinchus, assembly GCA_030684275.1. NCBI lineage: Eukaryota > Metazoa > Chordata > Actinopteri > Acipenseriformes > Acipenseridae > Acipenser > Acipenser oxyrinchus. Next base: position 90,810,325 of record CM060248.1, on the reverse strand, counting down.
ATGGTCTGATTGTGGCAGTTGTATGTGTGACATGCTATACAAATGTATTGTGGTTTGTTCTTTTTTCTGTGCTTTGCGATATTTTTGTATAAAAAGCGCTATATAATGCAATAAATACATTTGCTTAAATGAGCACTTGAAACCATTACCAGCTCCTTACTTAACTTGGCTTTTATTGCTGTGCAGAGGTTTGTATAATTTATGGGATATGCACCGAAGACCTCAGCTATGGCACAATGTCAATTGGTTTCTCGGTATCTCAGCCTTCGACTTGCTTTTCACCTGGAATAAAACCAGAAGAATGCATCTGTCAGTTGCTTTCCTGCCTTTAAGAAATCCTATATTACCTGTAATATATTTGTTCTATTTAGCTACTGCTATGCGATTGCAATATAGTCATGATGTCTATTTGTTGTATTGTAACCCTGTTCCAGAGGTGAGCAGTACATTCTTGTGAATGGGAGCTCAGATGAATAGCCTGTATAGGGTTTTCTTTTCAGGAAATGATTGACTAAATCCTGGATATGTGTGATGCCGTGATTGCATCAGGGTATACATGTAGCCACAGCTTAGCTGTGTAGTATTCAGGTGCTGTAGATGTACAAAAAAGGAATATGCATCCTTAGTTTAGCCTCCTGTTCACATTGCTTCAGAAAGGTTTTTTTTTTTTTTACATTCTCCAAATGTAGTTTTAGCTGTACGGGACACAAGCTTCCTCCTCTCTTGAACCATGCTCGTCACTACATCACTCTGTGAGACAAATAGGCAGGCTCCTTACCAATTTGCAGCAGCAGATATAAATAGCCCCTTCTGCTGTAGCTCAGGAAGAAAACTGAAAATGAAAAGGGGCTCGCCTTTTTTCCAAATGGTTTTTTTGTTATAGCGATAACATTTTACGCAGAACTGACACATTGGGAGAACATTTTATAGGGAATACTACACCATAATATAACTAGGCTACCACTTGTCTTTGGTTTCATTTATGCACTGCTCTTGACTAAAAAGACCAAGTGTAAGTGAAACGTTAAGATTGACAACAGTTATTTAATATAGACAAGAGGTAGCAAAGAAAATACAGTAGTAATGTTACATAACATTTGTACATAAACTAAATGTACAGTTCCTGTTTATATAAGTCTAAAAAACATAACATTATTGGGATTGCGATAAGTACAAACCAGTAACAGGGTCTGGTCCCAGCTAGTCCAGATTAGTAAGAGCCTACTTATTCCCAAACTCCAATGCTGGCACAATAAAAAGATAGCCAAAAGAGTAAGTCAGTCATACCCGCCTAGAGGTTAGGGTTAGGGTTAAGGTTACGTCCAAGGGCAGTTTGAACTGTGGCTGCCTGAGGGCCACAAGTCCGAGGCAGTCTGAGCTGTGGCAGTCCGAGTGAGGACAGGTAGAGCGAGGACCTTTTCCAAATTTCTTCCAGTGGCTACTAGAGGCCTCATTCCAACTCTTCACATTAGCCGTATTTAAGTAACATTATAAAGGTGGTGTTGTTTTAATTAGGTGATCTACTGTTTGTGATTAGCACCAGGTGAGTGTGATTAAATTGAATAGAGGTTGATTTGAAATTTGATTGGTTTCCATACAGCGTTTTGTAGTTGTGTGATCCCACTGAAGTGCATTGAAACTATTGTATTGCTTAAGTATTGTCTTTGGTGCAGTTTAGTATAATAGCCAGCTTGCCTATTTGTGCCCCAGCACGAAGCGGCAGCCAACCATACAGCCTCTCTTCCAAAGAGACGGGAGTCTAGCTGTGGGAGTCCAGCGAGGAGATACCTGCGAGGAGAGGCTGGTGTAGAAAATCCGAACCTAGCAGCGCAATGGAAGATGCCAACTGCTAGACAGGATTGTACCCTCCCCCAACTGCTCCTGCTCCCACTATTACTGTACCTATCTGTCTCGCCTGTCCTGCTATGACTGTCTCTGACATCCCTGTTATTCTGTCCTCTCACTCCCATCCTCTGTCCTGTCTCCGCTGCTGCTCCCCTAACCCCTCTAACCTCATCCCTCTGCCTCTCCCCCTCTCCCACTCTCTCCCCTCCTGCATTCTCTCTGGTGCCCTCTGGAACTGTTACTCTTCTGCTAACAAAGCTGATTTCATCTCTGCCTTTGCCTCCCACCTCTCTCTCAATGTCCTTGCTCTCACTGAAACCTGACTCTCTCCTGATAACACTGTAACTCCTGCTGCCCTGTCCTCTCTCCACATCCTGTCCCATGCTCCTCATCTCACTGGACGGGGAGGTAGGACTGGTTATCTCCTCTCTCCCTCCTTACTCTTTTCTGTCCCCTCTGACCTCGCATCACTCTCTGTTAACACCTTTGAATTTCACGCTGTCCAACTAACCTCTCCCTGTCAACTCCTGTTAATTGTACTGTAACGTCCCCCTGGACCTCTGACTCATTTTCTTGATCTCGACTATATCCTCTCCTCCCTCCTCTCTCTGTCTACCCCAAATGTCCTGTTAGGTGATTTCAATATCCATCTCTCCAACCCCACCCACTCTGCCGGATTCCTTCCTCTCCTTCGCTCCTTCAACTTCTCTCTCTCCATCTCCTCCTACCCACAAAGCTGGCCGTCAACTGGACCTCACCTTCTCCAGGGCCTGCTGCCCCTCCACCCTCTCTCTCTCCCCTCTGGACCTCTCTGATCACTATTTCATCACTTTTTGTCTGTCTCTCCCCTCTCTCCCTATTCCACCTACCCCCACTGTCACCTCCTGCCGTAACCCCCACTCTCTCTCCCCCTCTGTCCTTGTCTCCACCGCTCTCTCTCACCTCCCTCCTATCTACTCCTTGTAGACTCTGCTACCTCCACCATCTTCTTCTCCCTCACTTCCTCCCTCGACTCCCTCTCTCCCCTCACCTCCCGAGCTGCCCGCCCCTCCCCTCCCCAACCCTGGCTCTCCTCTGTGCTCCGCTCGGCAAGAACCAAACTGCGCTCTGCTGAAAAGAAACAGAAGATAACCAAAGTCCCTGCTGCCCTAGACCTCCCTGCTGCTCCCTACTCTCCTCCTTCTCCTCTACTCTCTCCTCTGCTAAACGCTTCTATTTCCAATCTATTATCCAATCCTCCACTAACAACCCCCGGAAACTATCCGCAAACTCTAACTCATTTTGAAAACAGCTTTGAAAAATACATTAAAGTTATGTGTAAAAAGTTGTCAGGATGTTAATGAAAGAAAAATTACAGGTATGTTATTTAAACAGTTGTAGCAACGGATAACGGGGACTTATGCTATGTTTTTTGGAACCCCGCTGCTTACTCTTTAAGAAGTGACATTCCTTATTACTGATTTTGGCCCGATTCAAAGCAGTTACCAAAGTTGTTTACCACCTACACAGCCCCCTGCCTCTATGAACCCCAATTCGCTTGAGGTCAACTTCTCAACTTGCATTAGGAAAATCCTGTGCTGAATAACAGTGCTTGCATCTGGATTAAAAAAACTAAAAACAACCTAATGCAGTGGGATGCTAACTGTGTAGGATCAGAATCATATCCATAACCTGTGATGTGGGCCTACCTGCCTGCCTTCCTGTCCAGCCAGCTTGAGAATGTGTGCAGAGCGCTGATGGTGCCCAGCTGTGCTCAAAAGAAGCGCGCCACCAGCATGAATCTCAGTCCAAGCCAGTTAGGCAATGGACCAGGGACATAACACTTCCCATGCAACTGGAGCCATTCATTCACTTAGTGCTGCTGTCTCTAATGCTGCTTTCACGCCTCATTTGTTTGGGAGTGATAATGTGATTCATTTTCTTTCATTCGGGTTGAGCAGGTGTAAACCTGACATTATTTACTTTGAGTCAAAATATGCTGCAAACGTGAAGAGAAGAGTTCACTTGAAGGGGATTCAAACATGATTGCCTGCAAAAAAGGCTACAATAATGCATCTACTATCATCTGTTTTTCTATTTTAGTACTAATAGTGTGCCAACTACATACTGCACTTTAAGTACAACAAATGGAATATAACACATATTTTTTATTTACCTACAATATATAAAGTATTACTGAGCATCTATTCTGTACCTCAGCATAAATGGCAGTTTGGATAAGCATTTTCAGTACTGTGAGTCCATTTTATTTATCTGTAAATCAGTCCATAAGTACTTTAAAATATCACCCTGTGTAAGCACTCATTATGTTTATTAAGATTAAAATGTAATATGAAGAAATGTGTAATATCTTATGAAATTAATTGATATTTGCTTTTATAGAATTTAATAGGAAGGTATATGCTTGTTCATAATTACTGGTGCAAAGAAAATCCACAGTCCATTAACAGAATGATTCTGTTGTAACAGCCTAGTTGGTGTGCACTGGATTTTCTAAGATGGGAGAAATGGTTTTTTTTTTGTAGTGTGAGGTGTGTAATAGGAATTTGAATGTGCTGAGTGACCTTGCTGCAGCTGGCGTTGGTGTTCCTCTCTACCAGCACTTTGGGACAATAATGGGATTTCACACTTTTAATAAGCACATAGCAGATACTGAGAGAAGCCAATTTAATTAACACTGAGCCATTACTTGTATGCATCGTTTTACACTACTCCTTAATAATGATCACTGAACGTACCCAATCTGGCTGAATTTATGAATTTGAAACCATTTATTAAGCAGCTACTGATCTACTTAACTTAAAACTGCAGTGCCCCTCAATCCTACACAATTAGACTACATTATCATTGCTCTCTACCTGTTTGCTCTACAGCACTATCCCAAAGGCAGTCTTTTGGACCAGTTTGTTTACTCTTAGAGGCTGTAGGGCAAATGCTCTTTTAACATGATGTCGAACAGACATGCTGCCCTTTATCACTTTTAGACAGTATGAGTAAAATATATTTACCAAGGTGAAAGCGATTTGAAAATGGTCACGTTTATACCCATTGTCAGCAGATCAGTATGAATGGGACTCAGGCAGTACGAGTTTGAAAAGCATAACGAGAGAAGCAGTGTACCGCCAGCCCAGTCGCACTGATGGAGAAAGTTACCTAATGAGCATCAGATGTGAAGAGGCAGGTGATCCATACAGGCTATCTTTGACCTTTGTGTCACCTTCGGTAGCAGACTGGATTTCAGAGTGCAGATAGAAACTAACAGCAGCCGCAGTTGGAAATTGAAAACAAAAGAATAGATTTAAGTGTTACAGACCGGTTTAATAGTGCAAATGGGAACATAATATTATTGAGATTATATTTTCACCAAATGTTAGGTGGTTACAAAGCCAATGCACTATACAGTGATGTGAAGTGACTCTTATTTATCAAGCTCTTGCATAACGTTTTTGGGATTTATAAACCAGCTGCTGGCGTGTAACGCTATTCAACAAAGTACCTGTTGTTAACACACAGCAGAAATCCATTAATAAATAATCTTCAGAAAATAGCATAATTTACAGCTGTTTGCTAGAAACAGACTGGGGGATTTCTGATATAAATCTTGGCTTCAGGGTTTATTGAATTGCTTTCATAAACACTTCAAAAACTGTTCATTGAAATACAGTAAAGTAAATGAAACATACACGTGTGACCTTTAAGCTCTTCTGTTCTATTTGCCCTCCATATATATAGTTGCTTGCCATAGACATAAGTAATCCTGACTAGCAGATCGTCCAAAGTGTCTTTATAGAGCCAGCACTGTCTACTGCATGGTTGTTTATTACCAGCAATACTAAACACAGACTTGATCTTTAATGCTTTTTCACTTTGGCTGATCTAGACTGTATTATGTATGTCAATGGAAAACCACTAGAACATATGAGCAGCTAAATAAGCATCCTTAACACAGACACTATTAAAAAGAAAAACAAAACGCAATATTTGAATAATTGCAATAAAAAACTTGATTGCAAACAGAAAAAAGGCAACTTATTGCCAGCGCTAACGATTGGAATATGTTAAGAAAGAGCAGTGCTAGTCTTACAGTGCATTATGGGAAGACAGTACCACAAGAAGATCATATCCAAACTAATTCTCAGATCAGCAATCTAAACCGGTTCCTGATTTCAGTTGGACCTATCAGGTTAAATAACCAATTCAAAGTTAGCAGGATACTGTACACAAAACGTCAGTTATATTGTTTAAATAAGCGGTTCCCAGGAAAAAAGAAATATTTAAAAATGCAGCTGTCTGAAACTAAACATTGAGTCACCTGCAGATTAACTGTACTGCTAATTACAATGTAAATACTATTACAGTACAGCCTGTAAAAACGCATACCGGAGAAAGCTTTGGCATTCTTTAATTATAAGGCAGTTCTACATTATACATTAATGCTAAGCAGTGTTTGCAATACAGATGATGTAAACGTCCTGCCGGCCAGTATTTATATTCAAATCCAGTCAGCACCGAACATGACTTAATCATGAACAGGCACTTTTTGTGACCAAATTACTTACAACCCTTTGACCTATTTAGTAAAACGCATCTGTATATCATTAAACCTGGCCTGAGTTGTACAAAATGTGCAGGCTATTGCATTTTTACCCCCTCAAGGTAATTATCTTAAACAGGGAGCACACTGTTTGTTTTTCCCCTAACCTGTTTCTCAACAAGACATGGCACTTTATTTACTAAAACATAATGAAATCACTAAAACATAATAGAAACCAAGAAACTAAACTGACACTTTGAGGAGATGGGGGTGGGGGAAATGAAATAAAAATGTGTTATGTTGAAATCACAAGATAAATTATCTTAAGATCTCAAACTTTATTTTATCCCTTTCCATAATAAGCCAGTATGTCCTAATCATCTTTGAAGAGGGAAAAGTATCAAAATTTAAGACATAGAAGCGGGCCTACTCCTGCAGAGTATCAGACTTGAAAAACACGAGCTGTTGCTGTCCACAGACAAAACAAGCAAAAATTATCCTTTAATTCATTTTCACAGTTGACACTTTTACCTTCTTTTTTTTTTGTGAAACGAACACCAAAGTTAAGAACCGGGGAAAGACTTATAATTATAATAATCCTGCTCACATCCCCAGTGCAGAAGAATTTTATTTTAGGGCAAGAAGCACATTAATAGCCAATAAGATACCGTAAAGTACTTTGTTTAAAAATAGTGGTTTCACCAAATGCATCTTGCAAACAACACAAGGAAACTAGGAAAGATATACAAATTCCCAATGCCTCCTTAGGTTCAGAAAGGGTACCTGGTTCCTGCTTAAAGTGTTAGGATATTAAACAGGTTACACATTTCATATTTAGAAAAATGCATATGCTGTCCCTTTAAGAAATCTCCACGTTAACAAATACATGTGGACTCAGCTCTTCCAGTATTACATGCTCCTTTACCCTCTTCCCTTTAGATAGCGTTTATCCCAGTCAAGCATGCACAAACACAGCATGGCCGTAAAGCGAGTCACTTTCCTCTAGCACCTCTTACCAGGGCTTGCCACACACCACACTGAGAATGGCTAATGGACTATAACTGACATGGTGCTGCCTGTCAAAACCACACTGTTGCAAAAATTATATTTTATGTCTGAGATGACAAAGAATTGTATATGCAAAATCTTATCCCTGAATTATCTATATCATAGGTTTTATTAGTATATGGAGCAAACAAAATAATTTCAGTAGATCTTTGTAGCAGGGCGGAAGAAAAGTCCTGCACATAAATAGAGGGGGCAGGGCAAAGCACTGCTTGAATACATGTGTTTATTTATCACAGGGGAAATATATGGGTGGTTTATTATTTAAAAGAGAATGTATAGTTTGTGAAGAACGGGTGCATATTTGTATTTTATTGTTAGTATGATTTGAATGTAGTTTGTGTTTATTTAAAAACACACAGTTTTAATGTTGTTGTGTGGTTTAAATGGGGTCTGGCAGATGCGATGGTAGCAGATCATATCTGCCAGACATCTCATGAGAATGTGGCTGGTGCCGTTTATTGAATTGTTGTTTGAGTGTTTGTAATTATTGTTAAAGTGCACAGGTATAAAAATCGGTATGTTGGTGTGTTCTGGGTGGTTGTTCGAGAGGAGGAACGGGAGCGAGAGAGGAGAAAAACAAAACAAAAATGAAAAACCAAAACAACTGCTGAGAAGCTCCCACAATCAGCTCGGATGAGTCTTTTCAGAAGCATTCGTTGCTGGAATAGTTAATAAGCAAGGCAAATAACAAACTAAACTGGGAACAACACTATAGAATGATACAAAACACACGTTAGGATATTAAACAGGTTACAAATGTAATATTTAGGAAAATGTATATGCTGTCCCTTTAAGAAATCCAGGGCTTGCCACACACCACACTGAGAATGGCTAATAGACTATAACTGACATGGTGCTGCCTGTCAAAACTACACTGTTGCAAAAATTATATTTTATGTATGATGACAAAGACTCATATATGCAAAATCTTAACCCTGGAGTATCTATATCACTTCGTTCTATCTTGAGAATCTACATTTTTTTAATATATATATATATATATATATATATATATATATATATATATATATATATATATATATATATATATATATGAAATTTATTTTGCACAACTTGCAATTTATCTTTGGACCACACTCGAAAATCAACAATAGACCGACATTTATCATCAGAAAAACACAGAAAAGGAAAGGCTGAGATTGACAGCTATGAGACGACGTCCTCCAGTAAAAAACATAAGGGGAACGAAAATTCTCGACCGACGAGATGTTATTTTCGATTTGACAGAGGCATTTGTTTGTGCTAATATTCCCCTGGAAAAAAATTGATAATCCCAAACTAAGTGCATTTCTGAACAAACATGTAATAAATGCGGGAGCAATTCCTACAGCAGGTCAACTGAGAAGGGATTATCTACCCCAAATTGTTGAGTTGCACAAGATGAAAATTGTACAACTGGTAAAGATGTCTGACAGAGTATCTGTAGTGAAAGGCTCAAATATATTTGTCAGTTGTTACCAATTGTGTAGATGCTGAAAGAAGTGTTTCTTCTTATGGCCAAGTTTTTACAGAACAACGTCAATCTATGAAAGAAGGCAGGGTTAACCAACTGAAGATGCTTAAGTTTAATAGCAACATTTAATGCATGGGACATTTTCTTTCATGAAACTGTAAGTGACACTTAATGTCCTGCTTGCAAACAACCTTGCATTATTATTATTATTATTATTATTATTATTATTATTATTATTATTATTATTATTATTATTATGTTATATTTGCTATATACTAGCACTGATGTTATGATTTCAGTGTTTTATATAAATTGTTCCAGGAATCAGTGCTGTTTTTTTTAAATATTTTGTTGACAAATTATATGTTCCTACTAGTAAACTGAAACATTTTAAATGATTTATTTACACATTAAGAAATAATATTGAATAAGACGTATTAGTAATAAAGGGATGCATGACTAAATAAATGTCCGTAGCTGTTGCTGCCGCCTTATCAGTGCGCCAATGTGTGTTAATAGAATGACTAATTGAGATGATTAAAGGAATCGGGAGATTATTAATCAATAAGTGGTTTAATTAAGCAGACTACATGACCAGTTTACGGTGGGAGGAATGTGCAGCCTAAGAAAGCAGGTACGTAGCGTAAAACGCAGGGCCCTATATATATATACAGTGCCTTGCAAAAGTATTCAGACCCCTGACCAATTCTCTTATTACTGAATTACAAATGGTACATTGAAATTTCGTTCTGTTTGATATTTTATTTTAAAACACTGAAACTCAAAATCAATTATTGTAAGGTGACATTGGTTTTATGTTGGGAAATATTTTTAAGAAAAATAAAAAACTGAAATATCTTGCTTACATAAGTATTCAACCCCTGTGCTGTGGAAGCTCCCAGTTTAAACCGATGAAAGAAATTGCGCTAACGAGGACACAATTACCTTACCATTGGCCTCCACCTGTGAACCGTTAAAGTTGCTGTCACATTTTCTGGATAAAAACCCCACTGTTGAAGGATCATTGGTCAGGCTGTGAATCTGAAGGAAAATGAAGACCAAAGAGCATTCTACAGAAGTTAGAGGTAAAGTAATATAAATGCATAGATTAGGGAAAGGGTACAAAATAATATCCAAGTGTTTGGATATCCCAGTGAGCACAGTTGGATCAATAATCACTGCCAAGAAAAGGCCATCCCTCAAAACTCAGCGCTCAAACAAGGAGACTTGTGAGAGAAGCCACAGAGAGGCCAACAATCACTTTGAAGGAGCTACAGTTAAGTGGCTGGGAGTGGAGTAATGGTGCACCAGTCAACCATATCAAGAGCTCTGCATAACACTGGCCTATATGGGAGGGTGGCAAGAAAGAAGCCGTTACTCAAAAAGTGCCATCTGAAAGTACGTCTGGAGTTTGCCAGAAAGCATGAGAGTGACCCAGCTGCGATGTGGGAAAAGGTTTTGTGGTCAGATGAGACAAAGATAGAGCTTTTTGGCCAAAACTCAAAGCGCTATGTGTGGTGCAAACCTAAAACTGCCCATGCCTCAAGACACACCATCCCTACAGTGAAGTATGGTGGTGGCAGCATCATGCTGTGGGGATGCTTCTCATCAGCAGGGACTGGGCATCTTGTTAAAATTGAAGGAAGAATGGATGGAGCAAAATACAGGGAAATACTGCAAGAGAACCTGCTTCAGTCCGCTAAAAAACTGAAGCTTGGGAGGAAATTCACCTTTCAGCAGGACAATGATCCCAAGCACAAGGCCAAAGCAACATTGGAGTAGCTCAAGAACAAAAAGGTGAATGTCCTACAGTGGCCCAGTCAAAGTCCTAATCTCAATCCCATTGAGAATCTGTGGCACTATTTGAAAATTGCGGTCCACAAGCGTTGTCCATCCAACCTGAACAACCTGGAGCAAATCTGCCAAGAAGAATGGGCCAAAATCACTCTGACACTGTGTGCAAAGCTGGAACATACTTACCCCAAAACACTTAAAGCTGTTATTGCAGCGAAAGGTGGCTTTACCAAATATTAATGTGTGGGGGTTGAATACTTATGCAAGCAAGATATTTCAGTTTGTTTTTTTTCTTAAAAATATTTCCCAACATAAAATCAATGTCACCTTACAATAATTGATTTTGAATTTCAGTGTTTTAAAATAAAATATCAAACAGAACGAAATTTCAATGTAGCATTTGTAATTCAGTAATATGAGAGAATTGGTCAGGGGTCTGAATACTTTTGCAAGACACTGTATATATATACTGTATATTAAGAAGAGACAGGAAAAGGAAGGAATGGGTAACAGTGCAAACAAAAGTATGCAATGTTATTATAGGAGCGAAAAAACTGAAATGGCAGTGAGCTGGACATGTTGCAAGAAGAACAGACCATTGCTGGACCAAGGAGCTACTAGACTGGATCCCAAGAGATATAAAGCGACCAAGAAGAAGACCTCCAGGAAGATGGCAAGATGAAATTAGGAAACACGCTAGAGCAACGTGGATGAGGGATGCAGCAGACAGGCTATTGTGGAAGAATCTTGGGGGGGCCTTCATCCAGCAAAAATGCTATAAATTTCAAACTAGTTAATAGACAATCAAGCACTGGCAAAATCAACTCAAACCAGTGAAACCTGTTGCAGCTGGAGAGTTCAGTTTCAGAAACGGCTCTGTCAAATCCCAAGAGTATGCACCAGTGTATAATAAATTAATCAAACCACATGTTATTCGTGGCAAAGCTAGGATTTAAATTAAGGGTTAATGCTGTGCACATTGTGTATCCTTCCTGCTGGGAAGATGGGAATGCAGAGGGATGAGAGTTCCCCCTCAGAGACAGCCAAGCAATAACATATCCTTGGCAATCGGGAGGATAGCAGCACTCAGTCTTGAGGCTTTTTCTCAGAGTGTTTCTGGGATGCTCTTGTGTTCCGTTCCTCCCAACTACGCTTCTAATGTTCCACAGAATACTCTCCCCTATCTATTGTGGTATAGAAATGCTATGGCGGCACTGTTCAGACACTTAAAATAGATGCAATTGTTGTATTTTCATTAATACCTTCAACTTCCCATCCTTAAACACACTTTCCTTTTCCTACTTCATAGTCTCTCGGACGTTCTGATGGCGTGTCAAGCTTAGTTGTCCTGATTTATGATGTCATCAGATTTTGTTCAGTGATACTCTGCTATCACCTGTGCATGGGTCAGCAGTTTCTTTAATGATTTGTTTCTTTTTAATTTGTATATGCTACTGCCGGGTAATGTGATCAGACAACATGGTTTTAATTCATTCATGCCGACGACACCCAGATTTATTTTAAAATGAGTTCAGTTGTAAACATAAACTCCAGACAATCAACTTGCATTGACAAAATAGAGGCTTGGATGTCAATTTTTTTTTTGCAGTTAAATGCAAATAAAACTGAATTTCTTTTAATTGGCTCTTAAACAGCATTAAATAAAATCCCACAACCAATGACAGCCCCCCCATTAGCTCTTTGCAAGCTGTGAAAAGTCTTATTTGACTCTACTCTTAGTTTTCAGCATCACATTTCAACTATAGTGAAGTCTGCTTATTATCATTTTATTTATTTATTTAGCAGACACCTTTATCCAAGGCGACTTACAGAGACAATTGTGTTGTGTAATTTATAAAATCATTTCTGAGCCAACTGTGTTCAAGCGTGTACAGTACTTGTTAAAATAGCTGTACAATGTTACACTGTTTAAAAAAAAAAGTGTATTATAGAAATAAACAAAATAAAACATATATTTGTCTTTGCAGAATTTGATGGATCCTACTGTAAATATTGTGTGCGTTTGGTTGAAAAACAGTACAAAATGCAGAGAAACTTGACAGGTTATACACATCCTTTAAAAATCTGGGGTTCAGCAGTTACAAAACTGAAAGAACGTCAAGAAAAATCAGAATTATTATTAGTTTATTTAGCAGACGCCTTTATCCAAGGCGACTTACAGAGACTAGGGTGTGTGAACTATGCATCAGCTGCAGAGTCACTTACAATTACGTCTCACCCGAAAGACATAGCACAAGGAGGTTAAGTGACTTGCGTAGGGTCACACAATGAGTCAGTGGCTGAGGTGGGATTTGAACCAGGGACCTCCTGGTTACAAGCCCTTTTCTTTAACCACTGGACCACACAGCCTCCTACATTTGCGGAAAATATCTCAAGTCTGTTTATATCTTGCAGAATCTGACGTAGAAATTTTAATTCATGCGTTTGCTTCATCCCGTCTGGACTATTGTAACACCCTATTGGTATCAATCACTTACAGCAGGTTCAGAATACAGCTGCACGAATTCTGACAGGTACAAAAAGATTTGAACATATTACACCTGTTCTTGACCACTTGCATTGGCTTCCAGTGAAGTTATTTTTAAAATGTTATTAATGACATTGAAGGCTGTCTCTGGAAATGGCCCTGCTTACATTAATGATAAGCTTTTACCTTATGTCCCTGGACGCCAGTTGAGATCTGCTGATGCTGGGCTTCTGGTGACTGCAATGATAAAACGTAGCTCTTGTGGTGGCAGAGCCTTTAGTCATTGTGCACCTGTATTACGGAACAATCTTCCAATTGAAATCCGTAAAGCTGACTCAATAAATGCATTTAAATCCAAGCTTAAAGCACATCTTTATGGCCTTTAGGCCTTTTTGTAGATTGGGATGGCCTAGTTTAGAATTTTGTTAATATGTATTTTATTTATTTATTTTTTCCCATTTGTTTTTGGATATTTTATTGTATATTATATTATATTATATTATTGTATAGTATATTTATTTGTAATGTGAAGTGCTTTGGGATGCCCTGGCATGAAAGGCGCTATACAAAATACATTTGATTGATTGATTGATTGATATAAGGGTTATTTTTTTAATATAAATTTAGTAGTTGCCAATTGTTTTTTTTATCATTTTCTCCTAATTTGGAATGTCCGATTCTTTTTTGTTAAACTCAGCTCACCGCTACCACCCCCGTGCTGACTCGGGAGCGGCGAGGACGAACACACGCTGTCCTCCGAAGCGTGTGCCGTCAGCCGACCGCTTGTTTTTTTTGTAGTGAACTGGAATTGACAGGCACTTTTGCAAAGGACTCAAGAAATAGAACAACACAAAACTTTAAATTCATTATTTTGCATTTACAGAAAAAAGGCATAAGGGTCGAACTCCAAAAGCAATCCGTGGGACAGAACTTGTGTGTGGCCCCACAGCTCAACCACAATTATTAAAATGAATATTAAGATCTGCAATAACTGTCAAATAATATAGAAATTATTTGAATGCAAGCTCATGTTAAATACTCAATCTGTTTCTCACCTTAGTTTGTTATTAAGCAACTGTAACTGTTACTTTTCATTTAACGCCCACTAACTAATTCACAAATTCAAAGTAATTTCCCCTTGGTATGCAGCTTAACTATAATTGTTTTTCTATAATGCCAGTTGCACCACTGCAGTCTTTGTTCCATGTTCTTAACCCTGTGCTGGCTCTCTGTGTGAAACAGTATGACAATGTCCCAATCTGGCTGAACACGATTGCTATCCTAAGTGAAGGCGCCCTCTACAACAGGAGAGTTGAGCAGGAACTTCGCAAGTACGCTTCTATATTTCATCACCTAAAGACTGTCAAACATTATAGGGATGATTTTCTATGTATTTATTTATTTTAATTTTTAAACCTTTTTTCTATCATGTAACTGTAGTTCACTCAGTAGTTGAATTGGGTCTACATGTTACCCAGAGCTGATGTTGATGCATAGTTAATGAGGCTGTGTGGTCCAGTGGTTAACAAAAAGGGCTTGTAACCAGAAGGTCCCCGGTTCAATTCCCACCTCAGCTACTGACTCATTGTGTGACCCTGAGCAAGTCATTTAACCTCCTTGTGCTCTGTCTTTCGGGTGAGATGTAGTTGTAAGTAACTCTGCAGCTGATGCACAGTTCACACACCCTAGTCTCTGTAAGTCGCCTTGGATAAAGGTGTCTGCTAAATAAATAAACAAATAATGAAAAAACTCAAATCTTTACCTGATGTCCTCTTCCATTGGCTATGTAGATTTAGCAGTTTTGAAATGTTGAAACATCATGTATCAAAAATGGATTTGGGGTTAAAGAAAGTTCTCAGTTTGCACGCATTAGTGTCAGGTAGTCTGTTGCACTCCCACCTCATAACACCTCAACAGGATCTTGCAGGTCAAAGCATATCACTGGCTTCAAAGCATTTTAGTCATTAGGGAAAGTAGCTGGTTGGTTAATGAAAGGAAAAAAAAAGTTGTTAAAGGGATATCTAGGTAAAATGATTTAGGAAGTGTTAGTATTATTACATGAAAGTAATGCATGCTACCTGAGCACTTTATATAACACAGTATTGTCACAGAAACCACTTAAAAAAAAATGAAAATACTTGTTCAAAATATGCTCATGTAAGACCTACACACTTGGCAGTGTTCCTGGATTGAGAAGCTGGTGGAAGGGGTGCAGGACCCCTCGGAGTTGCTAGAATGGCAGTGGCAGATGAGGGAGAGGGATATGGAAGAGAATCTAGCTGAGGTGGAGCACGGGCGCCTGGAGGAGGCTCAGCCATGGGGGCTGTGCTGGCCCTCCACAACAGTATACAGGACAACAAGAAGGAGGCTATGCTTAAGAAAGAGGATGTATTTTTTTTTCTTTTTCAAGATTAACATATCACCTCTGCTTGACCACACATCTGTGAGAATATCATGGGGTCTGTTCCCTTGATCGATTCAAATGCGAATGAAAATTTTACAGTATTGTCCACAACTTTTTCAAAATGGGTCCAAGCAGGACTTCTCTATTTAATTTTTGAATGAGACGTTTTATACTTCTATCTCTACTGACTCGCACAACATCCTCTACCAGCGTTCTACCAGTCTTCTCTGACTGGCTACAGCTTAATCATGTGGTGGACTGGAGGAGGGGTGGGGCAAGCCTAATGCGCTGAGGAAGTAAAAATAACTGAATGGAAATGTTTTGATTTTTACTTATTGAGGAGGGGAAATTAGTGGGTACTGTATAAGCATAATTCAAATGTAAAACGAAAATATGTTTTTATTTCGTTTACTGTTTAAACTCTTCCAGCCTTAGCTGCAAAGTTTTTTTAAAACATGGAAATATATCAAAGAGTATTTAATTCATACCGGTACTTTATTATTATTACTAGGCTTCCAACTTGGTAGGCATCCTCCTGGGAACAATGGAATTCAAATATGGCAACATGGTGTTCTTTCGTAAAACAAGATGGGGGCCAGACCTACGTTTCTTTCTTAAATTTAGTTGATTAACTCCAGAGTTGACAAGCATCATCCCTGTGTCAATACAATTGACTTTTTAAAAAATGGTGTTTGTGCGTAAAGCAAGATGGCCCCCTGACGCATTTCTTTAAAAAAAACTTTAGAAATCTTCGGTCAGATGTAAAACTAGCGTATAGCTCCTTACAAAGTGCAGATAGGTTAATGGTTACAACAGAACACATATAGGAAACCATATGTGCTCTATCCAAAAATGACCTTGCCTGTGACCTTAGACCGCTCCCTAAGTTAAAATGTAAAACTAGCTTATAACGCCTTACAGAGTGTATATAGGTTAATGGTTACTATAGAACACAGAAAGTAACCCATATATGCTCTATTCAACGATTACCTTGATTGTGACCTTTGACCTCTCCTTAAGGTTAAATGTAAAATTATAACTCCTTACAGTGTGTAGATAAAGTTATAAAGCATCATGAGATAATGAACTAATGCAGTATTTTGAATTGAAACTGCTCCATAAAACTGATCTGTTGCTGACACTTGTTCTGCAATGCTACAGCTTGCCAAAATTTCCAACTGGTACTGAGCTTGGAAGCCGTAAAACTGCCTGGCAGTTCTAGTTGTTATTATTATTATTATTATTATTATTATTATTATTATTATTATTATTATTATTATTATTATTATGATTATGAAGTCTAGTACAGCATATCCAGTGATTGGAGTACTTCTACTGTAGTTGTACAGCCAGCCTACAACATATGCAGGAAGCAGAAAAGAAGTATGTCATTTCATTCATTATTTAAATGCCTAAACAATTAGCTAAATTACAGATAATGTTATTTTTCAACAACATGTTTATATTTGTACAGTCTGTACTTTTGTAAGTTGTACAGTGTAAGCGTCAATACTTTAATTAATAAATCATATTTGGAAATAATATACAGTCAGAAAAATAATAATAATAATAACGAAGACGTTTTACCTGAAGTTCTGGAGGACCATCTATACTGCTTGTGGAAGGGAATGAATGGACTGTCACCATAAGGGGGAGTAGGTTTAAATGCACATGCTGTCAAGTTGGTAAGAAGCAAAAAACATTTGTTGAGATACAGTATGAGGGTAATGATACAGGGATGGGCGGAAGGGACTTTCACTGGTGTTTAAGAACTGTATAAAAATGATTTGGCTTAATATCCTTTGTATGGGTCCATCCATGTCACCTTAACATACTGGTTGTTAATAGTGACCATTAAACCGCAAACTGGGAGGCAAAGAATTAGAGAGCTTGATCTTTTCATTTTTTCGTTTGCAGTAGGCTATCATTTGTTTTGTTTTTTGCTTTCAAACTATTTCCATTAATATTGTTGTTTGCTTGTGTTTAGCAGAGCGAATTTCATTCATTACCAAAGGAATGAATATATGAATATCCTTGAAGTGTGCTCCAGAGCAAAACCAGGGAGGGATGGATTGAAAATAGTCAATTTTTCAACAAGACCAAGTGAGGAGCATATTAGCATTCAAAACGTGGAGCAGAGGGAAATCTCTGAAAGTCAGCCTGTAAATCCAGATTGAGGTGATTGTGCGTCCTGTAGACACATTAGCAATGCATTGAAGCAGCCAGGAAGCTATCATTAGCAATGCATTGACAGGAAGCTATCATTTGAAATGTCTTGAAGTTGCTGTAGCTAACAAAACAATTCCATAAATCTTACATCATGCACTTTCTTTTGGTATATACAAGTAGTTTTTTTTTTTTAGTACATGAAATATGCTGTATAAGTATGCTATATAAGGGTAAATGGTGTGGTATGGTACATAGAGGATACTCCACAGACTTCCATTGACTATTGGAGCTACTAAGTGAGAATAACACATGAGAACCCACCCGTAAGGACTTATTTTTCAATTCAATGTCAACGTGTTTGCATTTTGACTGTGTTATTCAGGTCAGCCAACATTAGAAGTGCTTTACCACGTGAGTAAATTGTTTATCCCACTATATTATTAATTTACTTTACCTCATGAGTAAATCTATTATCCAGCTATATTATTAATCACCTAGGGTTCTCCAGACAAGCTCAAAGCAAGGTGAAGCCAGATTCAGAGACAATGATAAGAACTCAATATTGGAACAACACAGTACCCAGGACCATGATTTAAAAAACCATAAGATAGTAATGGAAGTGTTAAAAAAGCAATAACATTGCCATTTGAAGCTGGCAGCACAATGGATTTGAAACAAATAATACACAGTACTGCTGGTTCAATGTGTAATGGTTCATACTACAGGTATTGTGACACCATTTGTATGTGGAAAGAATTTTCTTGTAGAACTATTTTACCATCGTGGCTGTTCTTGTGCTACTTTGTGCAGCCGTTGCATTGCCATCGAAGTGCCACTGCAATGCTGTTTCTTCTGTCTGTTTCTTCAGACAGCAGGCCATACATTGCTGGGTGAGATGTCCTAGGTGGAGCTACATGAGAGGCTGATGTTGCTGAAGGAAGCTCAGCGGAAGGAGGATGAGGAGAAAAGGGATATGATCCTGAGAGACAAGCAGAGCAAGGAGCAGTTTCTACTGGAACATCTGAACCAGATCTCTGCACAGGGCCGCCAGGGGGAAAGCCATCATGCTCAAGTAAAAGGACAGAGGGCCTTCTTCATTAAACTCCAGTCATAACCTTGGAATTCCTTAAAATAATTATTTGATCAGTATCGAAGAGAACTATAACACATGAGGAAAATGAAATTTGAAGAAACAAAAAAGCACAATTAAAAAGGGACACTTGATAGTATCTACATTTGCATAATACGTTAACCCCTTAGCTGTTTTATTGTCTTCTTACGAACTATACAAGCAAATCCACTGGGTCTGCTTCCAAAGTGTGGTTATTTGAAAAAGGACCTCTAAGGATTCGTCAAAATGTGTACAGGTGTCACCCTAGTCATAGAACACAGTTTTTATATTTTTTTAGCAGTTCCTGAGTACAATCTCGTTTGCTGTACGTTGTGTGTAGGGTAGGGTTATTAAAAGTACATTGTTTTGCACTCTTGCCTGATCTGTATGTTTGTTTATTTTTTTTTATTTGCCTTCCCAGACAAGGAGAAGAAAGTGAAGTCCCAGTCAGCAAAAGCCTTTCTGAAGGACGAGTGCTTAGTGGAGCTCCAGAAGAAGCTGGAGGGGAAATGATAAGAGCATCAGCAGCAGAGCGAGATCCTGAACATTAAATCAGACGAGGACTCTGAACAGACACTGAGATCCTGGAACTCCATGAAGGTGCAAAATAGACAAACGCTTACAATAGGAATGTATAAATGGTGGCCTGGCCTCCACAGGCGTGACTGGTTTATAATGTAAATGGCATCCCTGACAGGTCTTTTGTAATGTATAAATGCTGTTGCAATAAGGTACGCAATCCAAAATACTTTTATAAAGGGCAGAGACTCAGTATCCAAAACTGCAGAGATTACTGATGTTTCATAAGGAACAGACACAAAAGTGATGTCCATTCTCAACAAAAGACTTCACAGATTGTCTCTGTCTAAGCTTTAAATCTAATGATAATATTAATGCTAACAAAGAAGGTGTTTGGTTCTCAAAAGCATATTTAAAGCTAGTTCTGTTGCAAACAGTGCTTCAGCAATTTGGAAAACATTTTGTACAGTGGTAAAATACTGACACCTAGTGGCTCTAAACTTGAATGTTGTTTTCAAATCCTATTTATCAGCCTATTATATTAGCACTGTATAATCCAGTTCTTTTAACATGGCTATGTACCTGAAAGTGTAATTTAAGAGAGTGCTTGGGATTGAACATATATAAACTTAGTTGTTATTAAGCAATAGTTACATTTGGAAAATTCAGTCATGAACACTCATAATGAAGTGGAAATATAAACAAACTGAACCCCTATGGAAACTGACATGCAAAGCTTTGTTAGCATATTCACAGATGTATGAGATTCAGAGAGGTGTTTTGGTTGGGCTGGAGCCTCTGTCAACGAAATGTTGCCCAGACAGAAAACCAAAGGACTGCAGATGGCTGCACCACACAATCGACATAAACATGAGAGGAGAGAGAGGAGTTTGAACAGTACTATACAACAGTATGTTGCAGAAAGCAATGAAGCAACCTTATCCAGACCTTAACCCCATTGAGCCTGTAGCAGTTTGACTAAAAAACACTGCAACACCTGAAATACACTGTGGGGTGTAAGGTCAAGCCCACAGGGTATACAGAGTCATCACTTTTCCTTGTGCAACGTCAGTAATTGTGCACTTGGATATGGAAAGACCTGACTTAGTTATGAGTCATCAGAATGAATCTTCTGTATTGCCCATTGTGAGAATACCAGTCATGGATTCCTTTTGCATTACAAAGGAATCAGTCATGTAAAGTACCAGCAATATACACAAGTGTTTATCATGGTTTGCCATGATTTTTACTATGCTTTGTCATACCATGCTTGCCTATTTTTTACTATGCTTTCACACGGCTTTATTACACTTTGCTATGCTTCTACTATGGGACATGTTTTATAAGAGCGGGCACATGCTAATAGATAAGTGTTTGCGACACATAACATCTCAACCAAGGTAAATTAATTCAGCTATTACCTCAATAAACTAAAACCCCTGAATAAAATAAACAGTGGTCAATTCTGAAAAATATAATACTGCATTCCTGCCTGTAGCTGTATTTTTAATGTGTAGTTTTTAAGAGTTTAAAAGCCAAAACAACTAAGAAAACTATAGCGTTACATATCCTGACAAACTGTTTACACATAACTTTACAGTCAGTTTCAAAGCTCTTTTCAAAATGTCTGCTGTACTGTACTGGGGTTTGAGGTCAGGGGTGTGTCCTCTACATCACTGCAGGAAGAGCAATTATATATTAAAAAAGACAACAAGTGCTCTGGCTTTTCTGTTTTGTACCACATCATGGATCGTTATTGCTGTGTTACCTGTTTGGCACACCCCTGGTCTCAAACCCCAGTGCATGCTATATTTTTTTGGAACCCCGCTAATTACTCTTTAAATTTGCTCTAACCTTATAGTAATAATAATAATAAGAAGAATAATAATAATATCAGCAACATAGTTCCTGAGAGGCAAGCGTGCTGACAACTTTCTTTAACTGTACTGCACTACCAGGTTTTCTGTGTGTCTTTAACAACGCAAGGATGTGACTTGTAACATTTTATGCATTTTTTTTTGTTGTTAACAAACGCTTTGCCATTGGCAAGCATTATACAAAGTGACATCCTCATTTATTTATTTTTTGCACCTTATCTAGAAGTCCTTGAAGGAACAGCACTGGCAGGAGCTGGAGAGGAACCTAGAGCGTCAGGTGCAGCTGCTGAAGTGGCCCTGAAACTAGCGGCCTGCCATGCAGCGCACATCGAGGCTTCCTCCCCCTGCACCACACACTCACTCAGAGGGAGCTAGAGAACAAATGAGCTTTTTAAGAGACAGATTACCACGTCATTCTTTTATCAAGGGGTTACATTTTATTTTCTAAAACAGGTTGCGACAGTAATAATAAAATGTCAGCAAATAAAAAACAGGATTCAGTTTGTGTGATGGGAAACGTGAGGATGCTTGTGAAATGTAATAACTGTAGAATTGTTTTTGTGTGTGTTGTATTTATGTTTTGGCATATCCAGAAATGACCTTGCATGTGACCTTTGACCTCTCCTTAATTTAAAATGTAAAATTAGCTTATAACTCCTTACAGTGTTTAGTTAGGGTCATGGTTACTATGGTGTTTAAAGTTATAATGCATTGTGAGATAATGAACTAATGCAGTATTTTGAATTGAAACTGCTCCATAAAACTGATCTGTTGCCGACACTTGTGCTGCAATGCTAACTTTCAGCTTGCCAAAATTTCCAACTGGTACGGAGCTTGGAAGCCATAAAACTGCCTGGCAGTTCTAGTTAGTGTTGTTGTTGCTGATATTATTATTATTATTAGTAGTAGTTGTAGTAGTAGTACAGTAAGTCTGTACCTATGGGTAAGAAATAAACCTAGGTGCATGATAAACGATAGGAACATTAAAGGTGAATGAAATATAAAATACATGGCTGCTTGAGAGGGGTATTGCTGCAGAACGAAGGCTCCCGTGTGCGCAACTCGTAATGACGTCATCATTAGATGCTGCAGCCCGACCACATGATAAGGATGATAAAAGTAGGCGATAAAAAGAAGTTTACTTCATAATAACCTAACCCTAAACTTAAGGTTTGTGGGGTATTATGGTCACGTAGTAGGGATGTTGAGGGCCACTGAATTTGGGACGTTATCTGAAAACCAGAGCGGCACAGAATTTGCGCCCCAAACCATTCACTTGCGCCCTAGGGTGGAGCTAAAAGCGTTAAAAGGGACGCACTTCAGCATCATCATTCAGCGCCTTTACCTTTGACTGAGCAAGATGCTACGCAATCTTTTGTTGTCAGATTGTAGTTTGGAAGAATGTATATACTGTATATATATACAGTGCCTTGCATAAGTCCCCCTTGGACTTTTCCACATTTTGTAGTGTTACAACCTGGAATTAAAATGGATTTAATTGGGATTTTTACCAATTGATTTACACAACATACTTAACACTTTGTAGGTACAAAATACGTTTTATTGTGACACGAAAGTTAATTAACAAAAAAAAAGACATTTGCTGTTTGCATAATTATTCACCCCCCTGAGTCAATACTTGGTAGAAGCACCTTTGGCAGCAATTACAGCTGTGAGTCTTTTTGAGTAAGTCTCTACCAGTTTTGCACATCTAGATCCGGCAATTTTTGCCCATTCTTCTTGGCAAAATTGCTCAAGCTCTGTCAAGTTGGATGGGGACCGTTGGTGAACAGCAATTTTCAAGTCTTGCCACAGATTCTCAATCGGATTGAGGTCTGGGCTTTGACTGGGCCATTCTAAGACATTTAGGTTCTTGTTTTTAAACCACTCCAGTGTAGCTTTGGCTGTGTGTTTAGGGTCATTGTCCTGCTGGAAGGTGAACCTCTGCCCCAGTCCCAGGTATCTTGCAGACTGAAACAGGTTTTCCTCTAGAATTTCCCTGTTTTTGGCTCCATCCATCTTGCCCTCAATCCTGACCAGTTTCCCAGTCCCTGCCGATGAAAAGCATCCCCATAACATGATGCTGCCACCACCATGCTTCACCGTGGGGATGGTGTTCTCAGGGTGATGAGCAGTGTTGGCTTTGTGCCACACATAGCGTTTTGCGCTAAGGCCAAAAAGTTCAATTTTGGTCTCATCAGACCAGAGAACCTTTTTCCACATGTTTGCTGTGTCTCCCACACGCCTTTTGGCAAAATCCAAATGGGATTTGATATGGGTTTTTTTCAGCAATGGCTTTCTTCTCGCCACTCTTCCATAAAGCCCTTCTTTGTGGAACGTCCAGGTTATAGTTGTCCCATGGATGGTTTCTCCCATCTCAGCTGTGGATCTCTCCATCTCCTTCAGAGTTACCATTGGCCTCTTGGTTGCTTCTCTGACTAATGTCCTCCTTACCTCGTCACTGAGTTTTGGTGGACGGCCTTCTCTAGGCAGAGTCGCGGTTGTGCCATATTCTTTCCATTTTTTAATAATGGATTTAACAGTGCTCCGGGGGATGTTCAAAGTTTGGGATATTTTTTATAACCCAACCGATTGGTGCTTCTCCAGAACTTTATCCCAGACTTGTTTTGATAGCTCCTTGATCTTCATGATGCTGTTTGTTTAGATATGCTCTAACAAACTCTGGGGCCTTCCAGAAACAGGTGTATTTAATCTGAGATCATGTGACACTTTAATTGCACACAGGTGGACTCCATTCAACTAATTATGTGACTTCTGAAGGCAACTGGTTGCACCAGAGCTAATTTAAGGGTGTCACAGCAAAGGGGGTGAATACTTATGCAATCAAGAGTTTTAAGTTTTTTATTTGTAAAGGGGGGTGAATACTTATGCAACCAACAAATGTCTTTTTTTTTGTTTAATTAACTTTTGTGTCACAATAAAAAATATTTTGCACATTCAAAGTGTTAAGTATGTGTAAATGAAATGGTAAAAATCCCAATTAAATCCATTTTAATTCCAGGTTGTAACACTACAAAATGTGGAAAAGTCCAAGGGGGGTGAATACTTATGCAATGCACTGTGTGTGTGTGTGTGTGTGTGTGTGTGTGTGTGTGTGTGTGTGTGTGTGTGTGTGTGTGTGTGTATATATATATATATATATATATATATATATATATATATATATATATATATATATATATATATATGGTTATTTTAAAACTTTGAGATAATTTGAAATACGTTGATATTGGTCAATAAAAAGCAAACTTTTACGAACATGTACTTAAATATGTAGCCTAATATTTACGTTTTTTTGTTTATTTTAAATAATAAGATATCTATTTTACTTTAAATCCAATAGGTAATATATTTTGCTTTATATTCAGTATCACTACGAATTGGCTAAAGTTTCTACACTAATTTATTAATCACTGCAAAAACATATAATGGAAATGATAGAAGTGTGCAGGCTACATAAAAGTTTCAAATGTCACTCCCAGCCCAGCTTCGCAGCGTTTCTTTTCCGGACATCGTTTGCCGAACGCAGCTGGATCAGTTCTCTTCCTCTGTCCATGTATTTCTTAAAAACCAATAATAATTTTGGAATATATTGCTCGCTTATATCATCTCTTAGTTTTGTAGCTACCTATCTAGTTAATTAATTTAATTAATTGATAGATAATTAATTCCAGCAATCGATATATACTGAAAAGATTTTTCGCTGTACTTTCTAATCATATATTTAAATCGTGACCATAGATTTAAAAAGAAGAATTTTATTATCTAAGCGACTCAATACAACATACATTTGACAAATAATTTCCTTGTTAAAAAAGTTAATATCCACAATTTCCTAGCTAACTACATTTACATTATATGTGCAGCCTCGTCTGCTGTATTTGGAAATTGTTCCCACTTGTCTCCGCCTTAAACGAGAGTTTTGGGACTTCAGCACAAAAACACTTCCGCAGAAGTCAACTGTTTTGTACACTCACACAGTCAAAGGGTGAAGTGCACAAAAAGCTCCCTTCACTCGTTACCTAAGGAATTGGGACAACCCTTAAGATGGCAAACATAGTACTTCCGCCCCTCAAGGGAAGGTAACGCGTGAGCAATGGTGCGGTTTGGGACGCTGCTTCACATTTCAATACATTCCTCCACTGGTGTCATACCTCTCAGCTTTTTTATAACGGTTTTGTAAAAACTACAATTCCCACAACAAGGAGCGCGCGCTCGCTTCGTCATAGGCGGTTTTCAAAACTTGTCAGAAGATTCTTAGCGGCACTTGTGACTGGCCACAGAGAGAAGCGGATGTGTTGGTATACAACTTCCTAACAGACGGTAGAGACGTGAAAGAGAAAGGAAACTGGAAAGGTACTTTTTAAGTTCTTGTTTTCATTTATTTTGGGTTGTGTGCCCTGAATAAATATATTTCATGATATAGAATATTCACGTCACTGTTGTTGATACCAAATTTCTTACTTACAAAAAAAATGTCTTTTTCGTCTACTTCCTTTTTTGTTTGCATAATTTGAAACGCCTTTGTTCGAAATAACGTAAACACATTTTTGGAAGTGAAAATATCATCGTGTTTCTTATTGTCCTTTTTTTTCTACCAGTTGTAAAAACCCTACCACACCACAGTGCTTACATAATTGTGTTGAACGCGAAGCCTATACCACTAAGCATAAATAGGGCAACGTTGACAAGAACTAAATATATTACACTTATCACATCCTGAAAAATGAGTTGTGTTATTCCATGAGGAAAGAAGTAACGTCACATTTTTTTCATCTAAAAATGTAATGCTTAATATCTGTTCTAGTCGTATCTACAGACAATAATTTTCAACAACGGCATTACTTGACTAGAAACGTCCGTGTATTAAAAAAAAAAAAAAAATACATACTTTTTAAAATCGAATATCAATGACCCTGCCGTAGCCAAGTATGTCTGTCTTTTTTGTAACAATAGGCCTCAATATGAACACATCTTTCATGTATTGCAGTGGTCGTGTGGACTAAACCGAATAATTATGGATGTAAATGCGATTTAAAAAAAAAAAAGTTAAATATGGAAACGTTTCGACCAGTGCCTTAATCCCTTTATTAAGAAATATATATGCACAGACCCCGATTAGCACTAATTCTGGACTACCTACTGTAATGTTACTGTAAGACATTAGTGCTCACCAGGGCCTGCCTGTGAAACCAGATGCATTGGATGTTCTGCATACAGGTGTAATGCAGTGTTCTCTGAAGATCTTTATATTTGTGTATGATACTGAAAATTATTTAGCAAGTAGTGAGAGGCATGTCTATCTAAATGTACTTCTCTTTTGGAATGGTTAAAACCTTGGTTACCACTCCTTTTGAAACAGTGTCTGCTAATGATACTTAAGGGAAAAATAGAATAGTGTATCTATTTTATTTCCCAACCACACATCATATTATTATTTGTTTAGCAGACGCCTTTATCCAAGGCGATTTACAGAAACTAAGACTTATGAACTATGCATCAGCTACAGAGTCACTTATAACAACGTCTCACCCGAAAGATGGAGCACAAGACGGTTAAGTGACCTGAACCGGGGGCCTTCTGGTTAGAAGCCCTTTAGCCACTGGATGGGCATGGCTGTAGTGTTGTGTCTTCTTGTAATGAAAAACAAAGTGTAACTTGGACATTGCACCTACATGTGATTGTACATCAGTGCACACATTGACAAAGCAGGATATTCTGAGGTAATTTTGGAGTTCAACCAATGTCCATGTGTGCCATCTATGTGAGGGATAGGGCTGAAACGACTATTAGTTTGAGTAGGAAAGTTGAGGGAAAAGTAGTCTAATTGGTGTTTGATAATGTCTGGTGTTTTATTTGTGAATGTACTGTTCTAAAATGTCATTTTATATTTTAATGTATTGCAGCCGCAACTGCACTTCTGTCTGTGGAAGGCCACCCGTGTCAAAAACGCATTATTTAGTACGTGTTTTAAATATTTAGTACAGTATTGATTTGGACCAATCGGACTACATAATACCATGTGCGCTCAATAAATGTAAATGAGCAATGCATTTTCTAGGTAGTGGCTGGTCATTTTACAGTAGTACCTACTAGGGGCTGGTCATTTTACAGTCTTGCAGGGTAATTTTACAAGAGTAGCCAATCACCTTCGGGATAACATCTTTTTAATTTGGGACTATATTATTGTTTAATTGTTTAGCAGACCTGAAGATAAATGTCTAACACCAATAAGAAACCATTTAATAATTAGTTCATGCTACAGAATGAAGTCTTAATTGTTTATTTCTAGTTTGGTAGCTTTTTATTCTTTGGTAGTGTTTCTCCGTTCTGAAAAAAATGTACTAATTGCAGATTGGAGTAAATAGCAGAGAATTTAGGCCATTGTCTTTATACTTTGGTATACAACTGTACTTTTTTGTCCTACTTTGAATTATTGTCTGAGTTTTTGTCTAGTTAAATTGTTTCCCTGCCACATTGATTTAATGACCTGGCCTGTGGCCATATCAATGATGATTCCACATGCTTTGAGAGAGTGTTTTCATATTTGGTCTGACTTAGTTTACAGGTTAAAACTCTCCATTTTCTATTATTATTATTATTATTATTATTATTATTATTATTATTATTATTGTTATTATTATTTATTTCTTAGACACCCTTATCCACGACGACTTACAATTGTTACAAGATATCACATTATTTTTTACATACAATTACATTATTTTTACATACAAAAATCACAGCACAGTAGGCAACCCTCTAAGACAGTGGTGCACAACTCAGGTCATGGAGGGCCGATGTCCCGCCTGGTTTTTGTTCTAACCATACCCTAAATTAGTTAATTGGACCAATTAAGCTTCTAATAAGGTCCAATAAAGTACTTTAGGATGCAGTTGGAATAAAAACCTACAGGGACACCAGCCCTCCAGGACCGAGTTGTGCACCACTGCTCTAAGAGATGGGCATGCGGAAGACATGTGCACTCTGCTCTTTTCAGTCATGGGC
Organism: Acipenser oxyrinchus oxyrinchus; assembly: GCA_030684275.1. NCBI lineage: Eukaryota > Metazoa > Chordata > Actinopteri > Acipenseriformes > Acipenseridae > Acipenser > Acipenser oxyrinchus. The sequence continues at coordinate 90,782,013 of CM060248.1, read as the reverse complement.
CTTTAAGTACCATCCATTGATGTTTGTGTGTTGGTTTCTTATTAAAAATTTATTGAAAAATATTTTGGACAGTTCATTTTCTCTGATGCCTGCCCGTAACCTCCCTCTGTGCATGCTGAACATCTCTCACTGCTCACAGTCCTGCATGCTAACAAGAGAATTGAATTCCGCTGGATTGTGCATACCTTATCGAATGTGCTTTTGCTACTTCGTACATAGAGGCAAGCTAATTTGCTGGATGGTTAACGTGAATTAAAACACCATGGCATACCAGTTGACATTCCTCGGCCTAATACATAAAGGTAGTATTTTTTTGTTCATGTCTTTTTACAGGTTTTAAACTGGACTTGCTGTATGCTGTCTAAAGAAATGTGCAACAGGACATATAGATGATTGTTACCAGACTTCTTCTCAGCTTGCTTTTTTGCACAACATTAAATGGTACTTCTGCCATATCAGTTTTCATTAATACCTGATTCAGAAAAAATGAGCACTGTAAGTATTTTTCAAATATTCTGATTTCAGAAACTTTGTGAAAGTGTTTATAATGTCCCTCAAGAGTCATTGTTTAGTATCCTTGATGGTGTGTAATGGCTGTTTCTTGCTGTTGGAAGATGCAGATAGGTCAGAAGTGCACCACAATGCACCACAGCAGTGTGGAGTAGTGGTTAGGGCTCTGGACTCTTGACCGGAGGGTCGTGGGTTCAATCCCAGGGGGGACACTGCTGCTGTACCCTTGAGCAAGGTACTTTACCTAGATTGCTCCAGTAAAAACCCTGTAAACTGTATAAATGGGTAATTGTATGTAAAAATAATGTGATATCTTGTAACAATTGTAAGTTGCCCTGGATAAGGGCGTCTGCTAATTAATAAATAATATTAATAATAATGACGTTCAAGTAGGCCAGCATTAGATGTTCTCTGAAGAGGTTGTAGATAATGTGCAACAGTTCAATAAAGATGCAGAGCGTGTGAATAAAATTAGCAACAGTAATTATTGACGATGAAAGTCTCTGTGGTTAAATACTACATATTTAGTTGGCATTGCTGTTAAAACTAATCAATTATAATTTAAGTCCTTAACACCATCATCCTGGATTTCAGAGGTTGTATAATGTGTTCTTTGCTGATAATGACTATTCGTGGCTCTGATTTGTGGTAGAGCTATAAAAACATTCTGTTTGCTGTGAAAAAAGTTGTAACACAAAGTACACCTGCAGGTGTATCCAGGATAAAAACTGTTAATTAAATAACTAAGGTTACAAATTTCACTGACGGCTTCCCCACCCCCTCAGTTCACCGGCAGAGTAATAGGAGAGAGAAAATGAATGTAGAGTTAACCCTTGAGGACTCTACCTTTCAGGAAAGCCACGGTATCCTGTAGTTTAAACGTTTAACCGGTAAACAACCGAATATTTAAACACTTTGCACGTATATTAATTTAAACATAGATTTACAGCCTTGGTATTCTAAGTGCTTTCCAGGAAAAATGTTAGCATGCTAGAAGTACAACAGTATATAGCTTTTAAAAATACACCATCAGTTGTAAAGCTTGCTGCTTGGTAGGATACGATACAGAGACCTTCCAGTGACTGTCCCATTATAAACTGAGTAGTTAATGAAAAGCATCAGGGCAGTTTTCAGCTTTTGTAAATACCCACACAGGACATAGGCAAAGAGATCCTACAATGATTCTTGTCACTTCATAGAGAGAACTTTCTTTGGCTGCAGAGCTTGTTATAGTGTGTTGTATGTGTCTGTGTTCTTGCATGTAATCAAAACAAATTAATGTTCTGTACGGGGAGTGTGGTAGGTTTCTGGCCATTCAAATTGAATAACATTTGTCTGTGTATTAAAGTAAAACTGTTTGCAGTTGTACATTTTTTTAAATATATATACAGTACTGTGCAAAAGTTTTAGGCAGGTGTGAAAAAATGCTGTAAAGTAAGAATGCTTTCAAAAATAGACATGTTAATAGATTATATTTATCAATTAACTAAATGCAAAGTGAGTGAACAGAAGAAAAATCTAAATCAAATCCATATTTGGTGTGACCACCCTTTGCCTTCAAAACAGCATCAATTCTTCTAGGTACACTTGCACAAAGTCAGGGATTTTGTAGGCATATAGTCAGGTGTATGATTAAACAATTATACCAAACAGGTGCTAATGATCATCAATTCAATATGTAGGTTGAAACACAATCATTAACTAAAACAGAAACAGCTGTGTAGGAGGAATAAAACTGGGTGAGGAACAGCCAAACTCAGCTAACAAGGTGAGGTTGCTGAAGACAGTTTACTGTCAAAAGTCATACACCATGGCAAGACTGAGCACAGCAACAAGACACAAGGTAGTTATACTGCATCAGCAAGGTCTCTCCCAGGCAGAAATTTCAAGGCAGACAGGGTTTCCAGATGTGCTGTCCAAGCTCTTTTGAAGAAGCACAAAGAAACGGGCAACGTTGAGGACCGTAGACGCAGTGGTCAGCCAAGGAAACTTACTGCAGCAGATGAAAGACACATCATGCTTACTTCCCTTCGCAATCGGAAGATGTCCAGCAGTGCCATCAGCTCAGAATTGGCAGAAAACAGTGGGACCCTGGTACACCCATCTACTGTGCGGAGAAGTCTGGTCAGAAGTGGCCTTCATGGAAGACTTGCGCCAAAAAGCCATACCTCCGACGTGGAAACAAGGCCAGCGACTCAACTATGCATGAAAACACAGGAACTGGGGTGCAGAAAAATGGCAGCAGGTGCTCTGGACTGATGAGTCAAAATTTGAAATATTTGGCTGTAGCAGAAGGCAGTTTGTTCACCGAAGGGCTGGAGAGCCGCATACGAATGAGTGTCTGCAGGCAACAGTGAAGCATGGTGGAGGTTCCTTGCAAGTTTGGGGCTGCATTTCTGCAAATGGAGTTGGGGATTTGGTCAGAATTAATGGTCTCCTCAATGCTGAGAAGTACAGGCAGATACTTATCCATCATGCAATACCATCAGGGAGGCATCTGATTAGGCCCAAATTTATTCTGCAGCATGACAACGACCCCAAACATACAGCGAAAGTCATTAAGAACTATCTTCAGCGTAAAGAAGAACAAGGAGTCCTGGAAGTGATGGTATGGCCCCCACAGAGCCCTGATCTCAACATCATCGAAGTCTGTCTGGGATTACATGAAGAGAGAGAAGCAACTGAGGCTGCCTAAATCCACAGAAGAACTGTGGTTAGTTCTCCAAGATGTTTGGGCCAACCTACCTGCCGAGTTCCTTCAAAAACTGTGTGCAAGTGTACCTAGAAGAATTGATGCTTGATGCTGTTTTGAAGGCAAAGGGTGGTCACACCAAATATGGATTTGATGTAGATTTTTCTTCTGTTCACTCACTTTGCATTTAGTTAATTGATAAATCTAATCTATTAACATGTCTATTTTTGAAAGCATTCTTACTTTACAGCATTTTTTCACACCTGCCTAAAACTTTTGCACAGTACTGTATATATTTTTTTCTACTAATCTATCACTTTTTTTTTCCTTCTTGAGATTCATACAATGCAGCTTCCTGTAAATGTGAAGCTAGTTGGAGAATGTGTAAACTGTTGTCAGTATCTGAAAAATCCTGTTTCCACAATCAAGGGAGAGGAGAGTAATCACATGAACCTCTACTGACAGACGCCCTATTAATCAGAATTTGAAATTTGTATTGCTCTGATTGGGTGCATCTTGTAAGGTCCACAAGGATATTCCAGGTGAATGATGGGCAGCATTTGCACCCACCTACATCCACTCCGTGCTTATGTCCCTGCAAACACAAGGAGACAGGCAGTGGAGACGATCAGTTCTGCCATCAGTTTTACCTGTCTTTAAAAATACATTTTTAAAAAACGAATTTTACTGCATTCTTCAATGGACCATTGTTGCTGAGCTAGTCTCTCCCCTAGCAGTTAAAAGTATTTGTTGCATTGATTATTCTGTTCTCTTTTAATCTAGTTTATCAATTATTTATTAATTATCTTAAACAGCTGGCTGCTATAAAGAAAGTCATTTTGGTATTGACAATCTCTTGTCTTTAGCATCTTAATTTTTTTACCTTTCTGTGTTGCATTATTAATCTCTCATCAATCCAAATGGAACCTAGCTCTCATTTATTATTGGAATAATCTAGCATGTTAACTATAGACTGGTCATTAGGGATGCACAGATTATCGGAGTTGGCGCAGATTTATTAATAAAATACCATAATCTGTAATCAACGTTTCACTGTCATCACCTATTTATTATTATTATTATTATTATTATTATTGGCGTGCAGTGACGCAGACACACACCGGTCGAGACAAACCACGGTGTAGTAAACAAAAGCGTTATGTGGAGATACTTTAAAACAGTAGGATTCCAACAACTCTCAATCAGAGGCTCCATGTCAGGTCTGTGGTGTTACTTTCATGGATACAGTTTTCATCTCCAATTCCTGCTGTATTCAGATTACCACTCTATGGAAAAATAAACTGGTCCCCACTCAAGTACAAACTCAACATTAGTCAGAGCACACTGTCTTCAGTGTGTGAAGGCTCACAGTAAGGAATGCAGTACACAAACTTTTTTTGTTATTGTTGTAAACTTTTAGTCATCATGGGTCAATTGCAACAAACTGAAAGGAGCATACTAACGGGCTGATCCTGTGATTAGTACGGAGGATGGTACTAAACTAATATTCAAGTTAATACCAATTGCAACAAACTAAGCAGCTCAAGAGTCAACAGCTGTGTATTAAAGTTGGTCTCCATTGCAATGAACCCAAAGTAACTGCTGTTGCCATCTAGAGCAGTGGTACTCCACTCTGGCCCTCGAGATCCATTCCAGTCGTGGTCTTTATTCCAATCCGGTTCTAAATGAGTTAACTGCCTCAACAGCTTCAATTAACTACATTAGAACATGCTTGGAGTAAAAACCTGGACTGGATTAGATTTTGAGGGCCAGAGTTGAGTACCACTGCTCTAGAGCAGGGGAAGGCAACCCTGGTCCCGGAGTGCCACAATCCTGCAGTTTTTGTGGGTATCTCTTAATCATCAATTGCTAAATACCTGGAACACATGGTAATTCTGACCAATTAAGCCAGTCGTTGAATCAGTTAGGGCTTGGGTAAAACAAAAACCAGAAGTGTCTATAGCAGTGCTTCCCAACGCTGGTCCTGGAGGACTAGAGCAGTGCTTCCCAACGCTGGTCCTGGAGGACCACCTACCCTGCTGGTTTTTGTTCCAACAAGCTCTCAATTACTTAATTGAACCCTTAGTTTAAGTAATAATTTGTTTAAATTTGACTTTTTAAATCATGTAACTTATAAAAAGTTGGAAAATTCAAGTTCCTTATACAATGTTATGCTTAACTTGGAATCCCAAGTGTTTGAAATAATTAAAAGGCTCTGATTAGGCAAATTATGAGTTCAATTAAGGACCAGAGTTGGGATCCACTGGTCTAGAGGATACTAAAACACAATACTAAGTTAGTCTAGCAATTTCTGTAGACTAGACTTGTGGTATCATACTAACTGGAACAAATATGAAAAATCCCAGAATGTATTGACAACGTATATGAAACTGAACTATTCATAACCAAAAATTACATAAATGATTTGAAATCTTCGGGAGGGAGTGTCAATGTATGCAACAAACCAGTTTCATCCTCCTATAACTTATTCAACTTAACATAGAGCTATTTTATATATAAGTAATAATTCCAGCATGACTTTCCAGTGTCTTTACTTTCAGCCTCTTTCACAGGAAAGTCAGCATTTAATCTGCTTACAAGTGTACTCATGCAGTTGTGCACTGCAGAATTGCTGTGGAATCTTTTCACCTTCCTCCACAGTTTCAATGACATCTTTTATACACTCTATGAAATAGTTTTTGCTCCATTGTATAATTTTGCATGGATGTACTGAGAAATTAAGCTTTTTATAGGCTATACCTGAAATATGTAATTAGCATTTCTGATTCAATTTTACACCTTTCATAGTCTACAATACACCTTTGGTCCAATAAACGAATGCATTTGTTTTGTGTGTGAATTAAATAATGAGGAATTATGCAAGTTTTGTTTATCCTCTAATGCAGCTTCATTAATTTTGATGGTGGAAAATTTGGTTGTACATGTGAATTTTGGTTTAAGAAAATGGGGAAAAAATCTTATACAATTCAGCCTTCGTATTTATGTTCGTGCGTAAATACATTTCCGTACATAAGTTTAAAAAAATAAATGGAAATTTACCCCCTTCAGTTCCTGTTTGGTAGAACACTACAATAAAGAGCTTAATGCTCCGTACTAAAGCTGGGGATCAGCTAGTCCTCAACTTTTTTCCGCATCTTTTTTACCCTGCAATTGGTACTAAATTAGTACGGAGCTGGAGATGATCCTGGGATAGTACAGTATTAGCTAGTCCACAACTTAATACGCAGCTCTGTACTAAATCTACAAGTTTGTTGCAATTGACCTCATGTTAACACTGCAAAAATCTTTATACCACAAGCTTGGGTATATCTAGCGTGGGGTGGGAGATAACATGCTTACCATGACAAGTTTCGAATGTGTCTTTGTTTACATTCCAATCCAGCACCGTACTGCTGAAATTCAGGATGGAGCTGCTCTTCGGTAGTTGAAACAATACTACCACAGATACATGTTTTATAACAACTTTAAAATGTCTGAAATAATTTCAAGTTTCTATTGTTGTTTTGGACTCCCAATTTCCTTGAACAAGTTCAGTCATGAAATGTCATTTACCGATCAGCCAGCATCTGACATATCAAAAAAGCCTGTAGCCCCTTAATTAACGCCGGTTGCCACTAAGTTATTGGTTTGTGGTTTTAAATTTATATATATGCCGTCCTATAACTTTTCTGCAAAATTTCTTGATAAAATGCTGTCTTACACTATTGACCTATGCTTTAAGCTCTTACCCAAGGAAATCACTGGAAATAAGACTTTGGTGTCAGTGAGCAGTTATTTAATTTCTAAGTAAAACAAAGAAATTGCCTTCTGTCTTTTTAGAAAGCAGGCCTTAAACATTTCACGTTTTGAAATCTCACTTTTTTCACATTACCATAGAGTGTGCACACCAGATTGAAAATTCAACCTCAAGAGCTAGATATTCTTCAGTAAAAAGTTGACCGTATTTTATTACTAGTTTTGACATGTATGTAACTATTAAAAATAAATGGTAGCAACTTTTTAAATACAGCCCAACTTGTGCCCTCATTTAAAATGTATTTTGTATGTTATTACAGACTTCAAGAAAGCGACGCGGAAGTGTATCTTCAAATACACAACCGAATAAAAGAAGCGGAGGGGCAAATACGCTTTCGGCACTGGAAATGGAATTGGAAACGGGGACAATTGAAGTGGTGGAGAGCACCAGATTGCCAAGTGAGACAAAATTCCTCAATCCCCAAATCAATTCAAATCTGTTTTCCTCAATCCTCTGCATTTGGGGATTTCTGATTTAATTTGCTTTATGGTTTTACCAGACAGTGTGGCTCGTAAATATTTCATAATTACATTTTTAGCTATAATGGGCATTTTATGTTTCGTTTTGTGGATGGACCTTTTAATGTGAGTGGGTGGTTTTTCTTACGTATTGTCAAGAATTTTTCGCAACGTACTCTTTTTATTTATGTATATGCTCTGAGCCCACTCTTAAACTCAGGGGAGACGTTCAGGAGGACATTAAGATGTTTAATACTCCTGTAGTGGATTGTTCGTGCACTGGGCTTGCACCGTATCCAGATGACTTTTTAATAATAAAGAATCACACAGACTCATTTAATTTGAAGTTTTAACGAATCGGAGCAGTATTAGTGCTCTTTTCGGTTTATTAAATGCCTATGTTAAAAATTGGATTGGTTGGTTGCGCAGACCACCATAAATCCCAAGTAAAAAGCAGTCTGGGCGATCCAGTGCTTTACAGGTTTAACAAATTTAATACTTCAATATAGTAATACAAATATGGTTAATTATGTGCTTAGTCCTTAGGCTATACATGCATAAAGCTAAAAACGCCCACCGCTAAATTCTAGAACATTCAATATATATCGCTCTCTTAAGACTAAAACATAATTTCTATACCTTATAGCAATGCATCAATATAAAAGAGATATTAAATTCAAATATATGCTTACCTTCCAGTATATGGAAGTGTAGTGTAGGATATATTGAAAAATAAGAACTGTCTTCAAAAGGCAGATACTTGTGAATACGGCTGAACAGCAATCAGTTTTTCAGAGATCCTCAGAGCATGGACCACACAACTTGTTGTTAGCAAGTTCAGCGATACTTGACTCGGGTTTCACCTAGGTTTTTATAGGATTTTCCCTCCATTGAATACATCAGGTCCCAAGTAAATCTAATCATCACTTGGCCTTGACGTTTCTTATCTTTAAGTCAATGATACATTCTAGAAGGAGCTGTTCAACTCCTTTTTCAAAAACTGATTGAATATAACTTCTTGCCAAAAAATATTGAAACATGATTTCATCGCTCTCTTTTTCCAACTCCTCCTTTTTCTGAAAAGTCAGGTGGACCGAAGTTCACAGAATCCTTGCTACCAAATACAAGTATATGTGTATTTATGAGAGATGTTTAATATGTAACACCAGCTCTATTTGATTATATTAAGCTGAGTCCAAAATACATGTCCCTCTTAGCTGCATATTACATTACCTTTTCAGTGTGTTATCAATGGGTCAGTTTAACTTCATATACAAATGTGTGTTAACAAGGTTTTTGACAAAGACTGCCTTTGAATAAGCATACAGTGGTCAGTTCAGTTAGTTTAATTTCAATTTAAGCTGTAATAAACATGTTAAATATAACAGCTGTATTTAACTGTTCCATTCTCAGACTATGTCTGACCTCTCGCTCTGTTTCTAAAAGTTGCCTGCACAAGCAGGATTCAGACACCCTGTTTACTTGCCAAGGCTAGTGCTTTAATTAATATGAAACTCCACTGTAAGCACTTTTCCAAATTCACTGCATGAAGTAATTTTTTGGCCGATTCAAGAGACACCTGGACTGGTATCTTTTCAGATAATACAAAAAAACGCTTTCATCCTAATTTTTATAACTCAGCTCTCATTATTTTCTTATAATATAGTGAGATCTATACTCCTGTCTTTCTTAAAGCACCTTCCGTTGGTTATCATTCAAGGTTGGCAAATCCCGCTTTTAAGAGCCAACACCGAATCCTGCTTTGAGGTGCCAAAGACTAAGCTTTATTTTTTGAAGGTCTAATGCCCTTCCAGAATTATACTGTGTGTCTGAGACAAACATTTAATTCTTTCACTTTACAGTTTCCCTGTAAATAAATACCTTTGTTTCTTACTGCAGTAAAATCTTTATACAAACTAAACATGTATATTCTTTGGTTTAATTTATATAATAATGTCTAAATACTTTTTGTTTAGTTGGAGAAACTGAACTAATTCTTAAATCGATTAAATGAAATTAGCATTATCGTAAACGTGTCAACAATATGGTTGCAATGTTGTCAGTGCCATGCTTCTGTTATAATAAACCTTTACTATGTTCTTTGAACAGTTTATCATTAAATGGGATTATAAGATGTATTTCTAATTAAGTTACTTCAGTATAACAGTTACTCCCAGAAATTGTAATATTATTTTCCTCTATTGATAAATCTTTCAAGATTAAGGGAAGGTCCAGTTATTTATATCTAAATACAGGCTAGAATTAACATATTAAAATGTAATAGTGTTATAGTGACTGAACTGTGTCTGACCTTCTTCACTGTTCAAACAAAATCCAGTCAAAGCAGGTTTTAAGACAGCCTTTGCTTTTTGCCAATTTTAGGGTTGATTAATATGAAACACTATCGTAAGCATTTTTCAATACTCATTATTTCAAACCAATATCTAACTTAACGTATTAACACGTCCTACACTTTCCATTCCCATCTCTTCCTGCCAGGTTCTAATTCATTTCTGTTTTAGATAGAAAATGATTATTGTAAGATAAACTCCTATCTTCTGTTATCTGAAAGGTATTTCAGTTCGTTAATATTAACAGGATCGCTCATTATAGAAATGATCTTGGCTTTTTTAAATCGCTGACCATCAAAAATCCCCGCTTCATCGGCCAAAACCGATGAGTCATCTTCAACACTGCCTGTATCACAAGCAGGTGATAACGAGGTTACAACATTAGTTGTATTGCTTCAACAAGTTTACTGTTAGAGTTACAGTTTATACTTTTAAATGATTTTATAACATGTAGTTCTAATTCAGATATGTCAATATAGCAATCTCTTATAAACTCTGTTTTACTTCATTGTTTTACTTCATTCATTTCTGTTTTACTTCATTGATATACACAGAAGGCAAGAGGTTAATTTTTAATTAGCAGCAAATGCAACCTTGAATATTAAAACTTAGGACTGCTCATAAATTTACTTAATGTTATTATATTAGGTTTCTTATTTAAATACTTTTGCTTTTTCTTACTATAATCAAACCTAGTTTGATTGCTTCTAGCATACTAACTGTGTTCCATAGATTCTACCATTCTGCTGTCGCTGGATCAGAATGTTTTGAGACTCGATGAGTCTAATTAAAAAACATGCTTTTGCCTGATAAGGGAGGTTTGGAACTTTCAGCAGGTCACCCTGACCTTCGATACAATGAACTCCTTCTCACAGGCCTTACACAGATCTGCTAATACTATTTTCTAATGTTTGTATATTCTTTAAAACACATTACAGTCATTACAATATTTGTTGCAGTTTCACAAATGTTCAATTTGTAGCCCAAAGATCAGCCTGCTTCCAGTAGCTGTGACATTCTTGGGTCAGTTTCTGCTCTGTGAGTCTGTTTCTGCTCACAGGTGTGGGTGACAGTCTTTAAAAGCCTGATACCTGCAAAACTTAAATCTTGTTAGCTGGGCTCCCATCTCTACATTATCCTATAGCACAAAAGGGACATGCTAGAACCGTCTGTGACAGTATTATTGTTCAGTGTACACAAGCTCTGACTGATAGCATTATGTAAAGGTTGTGGAGTATTGCCTTTGTTTTGTCACACGTGTGTGTGATATATATCGAGTATCAAAAGAAACTTATCACTATTATAACACATTAAAAAAAAAAGGATCTATAAATGATGGACATTGACAAAATGTTTTTGGTTTCTTTTTAATCGCTCGATCATTCATTCATCCTTGACCATGACACGCTTGAGTGACTATGACTGAAGCATATGCACTTAATCGCCTAATTAGTGAGACAGTTGATTGGACACTGGATATGGAGTGATTTCAGCTGTTGAATTCCAAGCTTTAATAAAAAGTAATACAGAAAATCACAGAAAAACATGTCACATCTGTCAAGAGAGCAGCGCCTTCGTGCAATCGGCATGTTGGAGGCTGGACTAGGGCAGCGTACCGTGTCTCGCCGTCTTGGTTGCTCGCAGCCAGCAATTTCAAACCTGGCGAGATGGTATAATCAGACACACTCTGTCAATGACAGGCCACGAACTGGGAGACCAAGAGTCACAACACCTGCCCAAGATCGACAGATCATTTTGCAGCATCTTCGTGATGTCAGTTGTTAATTAGCACAATAAAAAGTCACTGCACCTGCTCTAAAACAGAGTTTGTCATTTTTTGATCACATCTAGTGAATTTTATCCAAATATAAGTGAAGTTTCTTTTGATGCTCAAGTATAAGTGATATGTTTCTTTTGATGTTCAGTGTGTGTATGTGTGTATATATATATATATATATATATATATATATATATATATATATATATATATATATATATATATATATATATATATATATTTTTTTTTTTTTTTAGCTCGAGCCAGCTGCCCTATATATATAACAAACGTGCCATTTACGTTATACGTTATCCAACCACTTCTCAGTGGAGCCCATAGCCCTGCCTCATTGAAACAACTAGAGCTCTAAAGAGTATTAGCTGCAAACTCTTCTTAATGCATTTGTTTGGTGACTGGTGACTCTGTCTGCAGGTGAGGAGGTGGTAGATCTCACTTGTGAAGGCTCGGAACCCGTGGTGGTTGATTTGACAAGCAACGACTCGGTGGAGGTAAGTTTTATAAGACGCTTCCAGTGTTTTCACTGTCGCTCTTCACTTGTCAATTACGAATATTTTTTGACGAAAAAAGTCAGTAGTCAATGTTAACGACTGCTTATGTATGTGTGGTAGTTTGTTTAATTTTAAAATAATGATTAATCGTCTGTTTGTAGTTTTAAAGACAATCGCATAATATGACAGACAGAAAGCCTAAAATTGTACTAATAATCTCTAAGGAACAATTAAAAATGTCACTGCCGGCGTTCCACAAAGCTCAGTGGTTACAAACTTTTTTTTTATACTTTTCTCCTGCAGAAAATGCTGTATAATAAACTGGTTAATTGTATAGTGTTGAAATTGGTTAAAAAAAAATGCACATGTAATTTGAAATAAAACTTAACCTTTTCTCAATGTGTAACACCCCTTGAGGACTAGTTGTATAACAGTAATGACTACTGAATTTCTCCATTGACTAAAGTTTATACAAAAGGTAAATCCCTAGTGACTATAAAACCCTAGGACACTTGGTCCTGGTCACTTCTTATATTTAGGACTGTATTTCACAGTACAAAGTGGCTTATTTCACAAATGCTCAAAATATTGAAATTACCTGAAAAACAGTAAATGCTAAATTGTAGAATGTTTAGTTCATGTTCACCTTTTTAAAGACTTTCTGTTTTTCACCATCAGTGAATTATCAAACAAAATAAAAGAAAAAATTAGATAATGTCCCCCCCGCCTTTTTTTTTTTTTTTTGAACTGGACTAAAGGATTAGCAGAAATATTTCAGTTCTTTGATGCAGCTGGTGTCTTTGTCATTGAAGAAATTTTAAAGAAGTCGTGCAGCTCTATGCTGTGTATTCAATAGTTACCGGAAGCAAACTAAACTGGCTGCCAGTTTCCAGAATGTAGGGCGTCAATTAGAAAACCATTTGCTGTATTTATGGAAATATTCACAGGGTAAATTTTCTAGAAATCGGTGAAATAAATAAATATGTCCTTTTACACAATGCATAGTCGTCGTCTCAGAGGTTCATTGGTACTCTTAATGTTATTCATTACCTAACAGTGCAGTCTACTATATTTTATTTCAGAAATATTCTAAACCACTTCAGATCCCATTAATTTGGTACACTAGCATAGCTCTGATGCCAGTGGAGTGCTGATCCAACATGGTTTACTGTAGTATTGAACCTATGCACACCAGAGGGTCAAAAGGTTAACCATTATTTATATCTTCTCATGCACTGTTCAAATACATTGGATCACAAAAGGATTGACACCTTTTCCTACGTCACACATCAGTCACTAATATACTGTACAAGTGGTACAGTATATTAGATAATTGAATACCATAATTTCATTGTTTAATGTTAATTGTGTTTTTTTTTTTTTTTAATATAATGGAGCCTAATTTAAATGTGCATTCCATACATAGTTTTCCAGTGAACCTGTAAATAGTATTTATAAAATGTGTTTATACTGGAGTTGCACAGTATGTGTTTAGGTTTTAATAATTGTTGTTTTTTCCCTCCCTCTTGTACCTGCTTGCAAAGATTGTGGATGAAGGTGAGTTTTAGAAATATATACGTATGTAAATCATTTTACAAGCCATTAATTCACAACAATAAAATGTATTGAAATTTTAAAATGAAAATTGCAATGTTGGCTGTCTGACTGTCTCTGTCAGGTCCTGGTCGCAGGAGATCAGGAGGCAGTGAGAGTTACGTGCTCAGCAGTGATGAAGAGGGCCCCACTGAGAGGGAGGTTTATGTTTCTGCCAACATAGCCAGACCGGCTTTCGTCCCTCCCGTGGTGAACAGCAGCTGTTCCAGGTATGCTGGAGAAGTTTGCCGTGAACAAAAATATTTGTGGGGCGGCATTCATTCATTAGTTAACTATCCTTGAACAGTGAGCCAGTGCACAAACCAGAATAACAATGTTACTTTTTAAAGAAAACGATTTCAGAACTCTTAAGCATACCTGTGTAAAAGTTTAGAATAATAGTCCTAGCAAAGTGTAAAAAGACATGGAACAGCATTTTCTTATTTATTTGGCAGATACCTTTATCCAAGGCGACTTACAGGGTTACAATGCAAGATTAATATTTAAATACAGTATAGTTTACAGTGTGCAGATAATACTACTAAAATACAATATGAAATAGGATGCAACAAGTTAGGATTATAACAAGTTATATCTGCAGTGACATAATAGTGCAAAGATGCTGCATTAGCTGAGGATCCAATAACTTGGTGCATAGGCCAGGCAAGTCCAGTGCATAGTAGAAGGGATAGATCAAGAGAACTACAAGTTTCACCAGAGAGGGGTCTTGAGTTGAATACAAGAAGAGATAGGTAGCCAGTGGAGGGTGCAAAGCAGAGGGGTAGCATGAGAGCAGCAAGGTTGGGAGAATACAAGATGAGTTGCAGAATTGAGAAGAGCTGAAGGGGCAGGATAGTCAAAGCATGGAACACCAGCAAGGATAGTTACAGTAGTCCAATCTGGAGAGTACAAGAGCTTGGACCATATTGTAGGAAAGAAATTTAAAAACTATGATAAACCATGATAGTTACGGCTTGAAGTTTTTGGTTTTAACCAAAAAAACAGCCCCTATTAGGAGATTTGTTTTTTATTGTTTTGGCAACATGTTTTAAATGTCAGCCATTCACGACTCTCTTTCTACATGGGGGGGGGGGAAAGGCTTTCAGAAGCCAGGCAGTGTACAGAGACATTGCAACTGACCAACTGTCAATTTTGTGCACTATGTTATACGTGTCATTTGTGTCAGTGCGTAATTTGCTTAGCAACGGGCTTAATGACCACAAACCCAAACAAACCAGTTTGTTTTTATGGCGTTACGGTTTTATTCAGTGATGAACCGCAAAAGTAATTGTGTGTGTGTGTGTGTGTGTATATATAAAACTGCTGTACAGTTATGTTTCTACTAATGCAGATTACATTTTTTCTTGTGTACGACTGCCATTATTATTATTAAAGCTACATAAATGTCAAACTTTAATCGGCGTACCATGATGAATGTTTACTCTTAGTGAAAAGACGTAAATAACTTCTTGTATGTTGAGATGAAGTACAACAGTTTTCTATAGTCATACGATGGGGTGGGCAGAAATAAACATGAATTGGATTGATAGATACGTGGGTGGTAAGGAAATCTGGTACTTAGCACAATTCTCGGATTCAAAATGCAACCAGATTTCTACATTTGCCAGAATCCTAATGTGGACATCGTCACTTCAACACAGTGAGTTAACATTTGTATATGTATTGGTGAAACGTACATTCAATGTATTATAGAAACTGAACATTGATGTGTTTTGGGGGGTGTTTATTTTTAATAACCAAATTTGCCAAATAATAAACGATACCCCCCACCACCCCGTGGTAGACTTTTACAAGGGTGGTCCCATTAAAGCATCAAGATCATATCAATGCATGTATTAAATCAAAATGTGTTTTTCTGCCCAATAACAATAATGCCAGTTCTCCTTTAATGCAATGTATTAACTTGTAAATGTTTACAGGTCTGCGTCTGGAACAGTTAGCTGTCCAATATGCCTGGACAACTACACAGAGGTAAGACAATGTAGCCCTACAGAAACTCGTGTAGTACCTGTGTTTTGGTAATAGAATGCCATAGGACAAGGATCACTCTTTTTGTTAACTACTGAAACATTTAACCGTACTATATAACAGAGACTCTGTTTTACCATTTTTTTGTGTTCTGGTAATATTGTGTTTCTAGGGCTGATATCCTATTTCTTTATGTTGTCTGACAAATCTCAACATTTTTTTTTTTCTTTTTTCTTTAACTATTTTGCCAGGATCTTGAGTTGGAAAGCTCTGTTTGTTATAATACCTAGTTAAAGATCAAAATACTTTTGTTATATTTGTTATAACCCTTTGCGGTCCATTGTCGGACCTGGTCCGACATTGCAATTATTCCTATCCGGTCCATTGACGGACCCTGCCGACATCATCAAAAAAACGCAAAAAACGGGTTTCTAGTCATTTTTTTCCACAGGGCCTTTTAAACCCGTTTGACTGTGGAAAAAAATACTTTTAAACAGCGTGTCTAAAATTAACTGCGCGTGTGAAAATAAATTGGACCTGACGCGCACTTAATAAATGGACTGCAAAGGGATAATACCTAGTTAAGGATCAAAATACTCAATTTCTGAATACTCCTGGGGGATGTTAGTGCTGCAACAGTTATTCGAAGTGTTGAATACCTGATTTAAAAAATAAATAAATAATTTAAAAAAAAATTGTCAAAATTATGAATCTAGTATTCGCCATATTGAAAATTAGAATTAGAGATGGGGTGCATCACAACATTAGGTCCCTGAATCTTTTTTGGACTTCATTATTTGACCTTTTTATGGAAGAGGTTGCATCTATTTTTTCGGTTATATCCTTCCGTATTTTAAATTTTAGCAGTGGCTCCTGACCTTTTGCTGAAAATAAGTTTTATGTGCTAAAATGTCGAGCAAAAGCTCAACTTAGGTGGCTAAATGTGTTTTTCCTTTCTTTTTTCCAATTGTTGCTACTACATGTGCGCTGCCTTGTTTTCCAGTTAAATGGAAGTCCAGACTATTGAAATGTGACTAATTGGCTTGTTAATGACCCTGAAAATCAATTATCGTTTCAATTAAATCAGTCATAAGCAAGAGTCGCAAAGGGCATTGCAAATAGGAGAAATTAATCTGCCCCTGTTGAAAATTGAGACATATAATTAGATGGCAAAAAAACTTGCAGTGCAAATGCATTGCGACCTCAATTTTCTCTGAAATGCGCTTTCTGAAAATCAGGCTTGGTGTTTTCAGAGATACATGTATAACACCTTGTTCTATAACCTGAGGGACCTTACAATACTTCCTAAAAGTTTTGTTGAAAAATATTGATGTTTGGGTAAATTACAGACATTGTTTCACTGTTTTTATTTATTCATTTTTTTAAATTGTAGCTGATTTTGCCTTTCTATCTTTTGAAATTCATCAATAAATCATTTTTTAGTAGTAGAGACTTGTAATATATATACAGTGCCTTGCATAAGTATTCACCCCCCATGGACTTTTCCATATTTTTTAGTGTTACAACCTGGAATTAAAATGGATTTAATTAGGATTTTTTGTCACTGATCTACAGAAAATAGTCCATAATGTTGAAGTGGGGAAAAAAATCTACATATTTTTCAAAATTATTTACAAATAAACTGAAAAGTCTTGATTGCATAAGTATTCACCCCCTTTGCTGTGACACCCCTAATTATAAGCTCTGATGATACCAATTGCCTTCAGAAGTCACATAATTAGTTGAATGGAGTCCACCTGTGCAATTAGTGTCACATGATCTCAGATTAAATACACCTGTTTCTGGAAGGCCCCAGAGTTTGTTAGAGAGCATATCTAAACAAACAGCATCATGAAGACCAAAAATATCCCAAACTTTGAGCATCCCACCTTTAAATCCATTATTAAAAAATGGAAAGAATATGGCACAACCGCGACTCTGCCTAGAGAAGGCTGTCCACCAAAACTCAGTGACCAGGTAAGGAGGGCATTAGTCAGAGAAGCAACCAAGAGGCCAATGGTAACTCTGAAGGAGCTGGAGAGATCCACAGCTGAGATAGGAGAAACCATCCATGGGACAACTATAACCCGGACGCTCCACAAAGCTGGGCTTTATGGAAGAGTGGCGAGAAGAAAGCCATTGCTGAAAAAAACCCATATCAAATCCCGTTTTGGATTTTGCCAAAAGGCATGTGGGAGACACAGCAAACATGTGGAAAAAGGTTCTTTGGTCTGATGAGACCAAAATTGAACATTTTAGCCTTAGCGCAAAACGCTATGTGTGGTGCAAAGCCAACACTGCTCATCACCCTGAGAACACCATCCCCAGGGTGAAGCATGGTGGTGGCAGCATCATGTTATGGGGATGCTTTTCATCGGCAGGGACTGGGAAACTGGTCAGGATTTAGGGCAAGATGGATGGAGCCAAATAC
This sequence comes from Acipenser oxyrinchus oxyrinchus, assembly GCA_030684275.1. Taxonomy (NCBI): domain Eukaryota; kingdom Metazoa; phylum Chordata; class Actinopteri; order Acipenseriformes; family Acipenseridae; genus Acipenser; species Acipenser oxyrinchus. The sequence continues at coordinate 90,763,886 of CM060248.1, read as the reverse complement.
AGGGAAATTCTAGAGGAAAACGTTTTTCAGTCTGCAAGAGACCTGGGACTGGGGCGGAGGTTCACTTTCCAGCAGGACAATGACCCTAAACACACAGCCAAAGCTACACTGGAGTGGTTTAAAAACAAGAACCTGAATGTCTTAGAATGGCCCAGTCAAAGCCCAGACCTCAATCCGATTGAGAATCTGTGGCAAGACTTGAAAATTGCTGTTCACCAACGTAGTGTTGGAACAATAATCGATTATCGTGACATTATCGATAATGTTTTGCATCGATAATTGTATTGCGTTGAAAAATAAATTACCGATAATCATTTTATCGTCCGTTACCCACTATGATGTGCTTGTGTGTAACAGTAACTCTGCATTGAAGCAGTAAGACAGGACTTAACTGTCTGCGTGAGATGCAACACGTGATCTGTGCGCGCTGCGTAGTGGGAAGTTGTAACATGTGACGTAAGATTCACAGAGTAAAGGCAAACGTTTGAGCTAATGGCGATGGCAACTGCAGAAACTACCAAACCTTCCAAAAAGATTTTAGAAAAAAGAAACAGCATTAGTCCTGTGTGGCAGTTTTTTGGCGTGACAGAAAGTGATCCGCAAGGTAATAAGCCCGTCTGTAGGCAGTGTGGAAAAGTTGATATTTTTGAATTGCAATTTATAATTTTTTTTTTTTTTTTTTAAACACTTTTTTTTAATAAGTAGCCTGTATTTCAAAAGTTGAAAAGCTACCAAGCAAACATTTGGTTATATTATTTATGCTTTTCTGTAACCAACCATTGTTTCATAACTTTTATTAAAGATGCTGGTCTTTTTGAAAATTGTCTAGTTGTATTTCTTCTAAACTCGTAGAGGCAGTTGTCATATTGCTCAAGTATATATAGCTTTAAATTTGGTACATTCCAAGACATTTTACATATGTTATTTTTTCAGCCGATAATCACGATAATCATGATTATTTACAGCCGATAATTGATAACTGAAAATGTCATTATCGTCCAACCTTACACCAACGGTCCCCATCCAATTTGACAGAGGATCCAGATGTGCAAAGCTGGTAGAGACTTACCCAAAAAGATTCACAGCTGTAATTGCTGCCAAAGGTGCTTCTACCAAGTATTGATTTGGGGGTGAATAATTATGCAACCAACAAATGTCTTTTTTTTGTTTTAATTAACTTTTGTGTCACAATAAAAAAATATTGTGCACCTTCAAAGTGTTAAGTATGTTGTGTAAATCAAATGGTAAAAATTCCAATTAAATCCATTTTAATTCCAGGTTGTAACACTACAAAATGTGGAAAAGTCCAAGGGGGGTGAATACTTATGCAAGGCACTGTAAAATTATATATATATATATATATATATATATATATATATATATATATATATATATATATATATATATATATATATATATATATATACAGTACTGTGCAAAAGTTTTAGGCAGGTGTGAAAAAATGCTGTAAAGTAAGAATGCTTTCAAAATAGACATGTTAATAGATTATATTTATCAATTAACTAAATGCAAAGTGAGTGAACAGAAGAAAAATCTAAATCAAATCCATATTTGGTGTGACCACCCTTTGCCTTCAAAACAGCATCAAGCATCAATTCTTCTAGGTACACTTGCACAAAGTCAGGGATTTTGTAGGCATATAGTCAGGTGTATGATTAAACAATTATACCAAACAGGTGCTAATGATCATCAATTCAATATGTAGGTTGAAACACAATCATTAACTGAAAAAGAAACAGCTGTGTAGGAGGAATAAAACTGGGTGAGGAACAGCCAAACTCAGCTAACAAAGGTGAGGTTGCTGAAGACAGTTTAATGTCAAAAGTCATACACCATGGCAAGACTGAGCACAGCAACAAGACACAAGGTAGTTATACTGCATCAGCAAGGTCTCTCCCAGGCAGAAATTTCAAGGCAGACAGGGGGTTTCCAGATGTGCTGTCCAAGCTCTTTTGAAGAAGCACAAAGAAGCGAGACAGCGTTGAGGACCGTGAGGCGCGGTGGTCGACCAAGAAACTTACTGCAGCAGATGAAAGACACATCATGCTTACTTCCCTTGCAATCGGAAGATGTCCAGCAGTGCCATCAGCTCAGAACTGGCAGAAAACAGTGGGACCCTGGTACACCCATCTACTGTCCGGAGAAGTCTGGTCAGAAGTGGCCTTCATGGAAGACTTGCGGCCAAAAGCTATACCTCCAGCGTGGAAACAAGGCCAAGCGACTCAACTATGCCGAAAACACAGGAACTGGGGTGCAGAAAAATGGCAGCAGGTACTCTGGACTGATGAGTCAAAATTTGAAATATTTGGCTGTAGCAGAAGGCAGTTTGTTTGCCGAAGGGCTGGAGAGCGTACACAAATGAGTGTCTGCAGGCAACAGTGAAGCATGGTGGAGGTTCCTTGCAAGTTTGGGGCTGCATTTCTGCAAATGGAGTTGGGGATTTGGTCAGAATTAATGGTCTCCTCAATGCTGAGAAGTACAGGCAGATACTTATCCATCATGCAATACCATCAGGGAGGCATCTGATTAGCCCCAAATTTATTCTGCAGCATGACAACGACCCCCAAACATACAGCGAATGTCATTAAGAACTATCTTCAGCGTAAAGAAGAACAAGGAGTCCTGGAAGTGATGGTATGGCCCCACAAAGCCCTGATTTCAACATCATCGAGTCTGTCTGGGATTACATGAAGAGAGAGAGCAACTGAGGCTGCCTAAATCCACAGAAGAACTGTGGTTAGTTCTCCAAGATGTTTGGGCCAACCTACCTGCCGAGTTCCTTCAAAAACTGTGTGCAAGTGTACCTAGAAGAATTGATGCTTGATGCTGTTTTGAAGGCAAGGGTGGTCACACCAAATATGGATTTGATTTAGATTTTCTTCTGTTCACTCACTTTGCATTTAGTTAATTGATAAATATAATCTATTAACATGTCTATTTTGAAAGCATTCTTACTTTACAGCATTTTTCACACCTGCCTAAAACTTTTGCACAGTACTATATATATATATATATATATATATATATATATATATATATATATATATATATATATATATATATATATATATATATATATATATATATAAATATTGGTTCAGGACACATAATAAACAAAAAAAACTGTTGAATTGAAATTCAATCCCTCTCTAAATATTTGAATGAATATTTTTTTTTACATGTATTTGGATAGAAAAATCTGATGTTCTAATTTGCTAGACATGACAAATACCTTGGACTTATTTACCACCTCACTAGAAGTTCTTGGAGAAGTTTTAAAATGGCCAATGAAAAGAGCTCATGCAAGATATTTAATTTTTATATATATATATATATATATATATATATATATATATATATATATATATATATATATATATATATATAATATAATATAATATAATGTGTTCCTTGGTATTTGATTATATCGAAATATCATGATACAAAAATTATACAATACCTAACGGGGTAAAAATAAAATGTTTTTTTTTCGATCCCGTCTTTTTTTGGGGGATATATCGTTTTTTTCGATCCTGTCTTTTTTTTTTTTTTTTTTTAGACTTCAAAACAACACTTTCATTGTGTGCTTTAAAAACAATATGAACTATTTTTGCATATACTGGAAGAAACTAACTTTCCTGCGCTGCGCGTTCTCGGAAAATTTAATTACAGTACTGCCCAAATAACACCATGACGGACGGGAGAGAACAGCTGGTTTCTAAAGCCAATTCCACAAGTGTAGTGTGGAACTATTTTGGTTTTCCATTAAATGAAAGCGGCAATCCAGTTGAAGGTGGACATCCAAAATGTAGGAGGTGTTTGAAAGAAGTCAAAAACAAGGGAGAAAACACCACCAATTTATTTAAGCATTTATCAGATCGCCACCCCAATCTCTTTGTTGAAGTGAAGCGACAGCATGTAAGTACAGTGAAAATAGTTTTTCTTTTACTGTATTTCTTTTGTTTAACATATTGAGATTCTGTGAATTCCATCTCTCCTTCAAAATGTAAATCATGCACCCAATTAGTGTGTGTGTGTATATATATATATACGTGTGATATGTGTGTGTGTGTATATATATATATATATATATATATATATATATATATATATATATATATATATATATATATATATATACAGTACTGTGCAAAAGCTTTAGGCAGGTGTGAAAAAATGCTGTAAAGTAAGAATGCTTTCAAAAATAGACATGTTAATAGTTTATATTTATCAATTAACAAAATGCAAAGTGAGTGAACAGAAGAAAAATCTAAATCAAATCCATATTTGGTGTGACCACCCTTTGCCTTCAAAACAGCATCAAGCATCAATTCTTCTAGGTACACTTGCACACAGTTTTTGAAGGAACTTCGGCAGGTAGGTTGGCCCAAACATCTTGGAGAACTAACCACAGTTCTTCTGTGGATTTAGGCAGCCTCAGTTGCTTCTCTCTCTTCATGTAATCCCAGACAGACTTCGATGATGTTGAGATCAGGGCTCTGTGGGGCCATACCATCACTTCCAGGACTCCTTGTTCTTCTTCACGCTGAAGATAGTTCTTAATGACTTTAAGCTGTATGTTTGGGGTCGTTGTCATGCTGCAGAATAAATTTGGGGCCAATCAGATGCCTCCCTGATGGTATTGCATGATGGATAAGTATCTGCCTGTACTTCTCAGCATTGAGGAGACCATTAATTCTGACCAAATCCCCAACTCCATTTGCAGAAATGCAGCCCCAAACTTACAAGGAACCTCCACCATGCTTCACTGTTGCCTGCAGACACTCATTAGGTAATGCGGCTCTCCAGCCCTTCGTGAACAAACTGCCTTCTGCTACAGCCAAATATTTCAAATTTTGACTCATCAGTCCAGAGCACCTGCTGCCATTTTCTGCACCCCAGTTCCTGTGTTTTCGTGCATAGTTGAGTCGCTTGGCCTTGTTTCCCACGTCGGAGGTATGGCTTTTTGGCCGCAAGTCTTCCATGAAGGCCACTTCTGACCGGACAGTAGATGGGTGTACCAGGGTCCTACTGTTTTCTGCCAGTTCTGAGCTGATGGCACTGCTGGACATCTTCCGATTGCGAAGGGAAGTAAGCATGATGTGTCTTTCATCTGCTGCAGTAAGTTTCCTTGGCCGACCACTCGTCTCTGGTCCTCAAGCGTTGCCCGTTTCTTTGTGCTTCTTCAAAGAGCTTGGACAGCACATCTGGAAACCCTGTCTGCCTTGAAATTTCTGCCTGGGAGAGACCTTGCTGATGCAGTATAACTACCTTGTGTCTTGTTGCTGTGCTCAGTCTTGCCATGGTGTATGACTTTTGACAGTAAACTGTCTTCAGCAACCTCACCTTGTTAGCTGAGTTTGGCTGTTCCTCACCCAGTTTTATTCCTCCTACACAGCTGTTTCTGTTTCAGTTAATGATTGTGTTTCAACCTACATATTGAATTGATGATCATTAGCACCTGTTTGGTATAATTGTTTAATCATACACCTGACTATATGCCTACAAAATCCCTGACTTTGTGCAAGTGTACCTAGAAGAATTGATGCTGTTTTGAAGGCAAAGGGTGGTCACACCAAATATGGATTTGATTTAGATTTTTCTTCTGTTCACTCATTTTGCATTTAGTTAATTGATAAATATAATCTATTAACATGTCTATGTCTGAAAGCATTCTTACTTTACAGCATTTTTTCACACCTGCCTAAAACTTTTGCACAGTGCTATATATATATATATATATATATATATATATATATATATATATATATACTGTGCAAAAGTTTTAGGCAGGTGTGAAAAAATGCTGTAAAGTAAGAATGCTTTCAAAAATAGACATGTTAATAGATTATATTTATCAATTAACTAAATGCAAAGTGAGTGAACAGAAGAAAAATCTAAATCAAATCCATATTTGGTGTGACAACCCTTTGCCTTCAAACAGCATCAATTCTTCTAGGTACACTTGCACAAAGTCAGGGATTTTGTAGGCATATAGTCAGGTGTATGATTAAACAATTATACCAAACAGGTGCTAATGATCATCAATTCAATATGTAGGTTGAAACACAATCATTAACTGAAACAGAAACAGCTGTGTGGAGGAATAAAATTGGGTGAGGAACAGCCAAACTCAGCTAAGAAGGTGAGGTTGCTGAAGACAGTTTACTGTCAAAAGTCATACACCATTGCAAGACTGAGCACAGCAACAAGACACAAGGTAGTTATACTGCATCAGCAAGGTCTCTCCCAGGCAGAAATTTCAACAGACAGGGGTTTCCAGATTGCTGATCCAAGCTCTTTGAAGAAGCACAAAGAAACGGGCAACGCTGAGGACCGTGAGACGAGTGGTCGACCAAGGAAACTTACTGCAGCAGATGAAAGACACATTATGCTTACTTCCCTTTGCAATCGGAAGATGTCCAGCAGTGCCATCAGCTCAGAACTGGCAGAAACCAGTGGGACCCTGGTACACCCATCTACTGTCCGAGAAGTCTGGTCAGAAGTGGCCTTCATGGAAGACTTGCGCCAAAAAGCCATACCTCCACGCGGAAACAAGGCCAGTTTAATTCAACTATGCACGAAAACACAGGAACTGGGGTGCAGAAAATGACAGCAGGTGCTCTGACTGATGAGTCAAAATTTGAAATATTTGGCTGTAGCAGAAGGCAGTTTGTTCGGCCAAGGGCTGGAGAGCATACACGAATGAGTGTCTGCAGGCAACAGTGAAGCATTGTGGAGGTTCCTTGCAAGTTTGGGGCTGCATTTCTGCAAAATGGAGTTGGGGATTTGGTCAGAATTAATGGTCTCCTCAATGCTGAGAAGTACAGGCAGATGCTTATCCATCATGCAATACCATCAGGGAGGCATCTGATTGGCCCCAAATTTATTCTGCAGCATGACAACGACCCCAAACATACAGTGAAAGTCATTAAGAACTATCTTTAGCGTAAAGAAGAACAAGGAGTCCTGGAAGTGATGGTATGGCCCCCACAGAGCCCTGATCTCAACATCATTGAGTCTGTCTGGGATTACATGAAGAGAGAGAAGCAACTGAGGCTGCCTAAATCCACAGAAGAACTGTGGTTAGTTCTCCAAGATGTTTGGACCAACCTACCTGCCAGTTCCTTCAAAAACTGTGTGCAAGTGTACCTAGAAGAATTGATGCTGTTTTGAAGGCAAAGGGTGGTCACACCAAATATGGATTTGATTTAGATTTTTCTTCTGTTCACTCATTTTGCATTTAGTTAATTGATAAATATAATCTATTAACATGTCTATGTCTAGCATTCTTACTTTACAGCATTTTTCACACCTGCCTAAAACTTTTGCACAGTACTATATATATATATATATATATATATATATATATATATATATATATATATATAATATATATATATATATATATATATATATATATATATATATATATATATATATATATATGCATTTTGCTACTTTGTTATGTGGAATGTAACTGAGTTTTTTTGGCCTTCATTTTACAACGCCATTTCCATGTTTTTGTTTTATTTGAAGTGTTGAAAGTTAAATTTCAGTTTGTTTGCTTGTTCAGCTACAAAGAGACACAAGTAAACCTCATGTAGTTACTTTATGAAAACATCTCTATGGCAATTGTTTCCTGTGAAGAAACAAGTAAAAAAATTAATTAAATGCAGTGTCAACTATGTACTATTTATTTCCGAAATAAATAATACAATGTTTAACCTGAACTGCTATTTGGCATCCTTTGTTTTGTAGCTAATTCACTGGGGTAAAGTAAGGCCTACACAACATATTGTTTACTCTGCCCCTGCTGCTATGCTCTCTGCCTGCATTCTGAGCAATATAATGGCTTTTATTACTTTTTGAAAACGAACGCATATTTAAATTGAGCGAATATCCGAATATGAAAATCCTGTGTTTGTCCCAGCACTATCGTGTATATACGATCCTTAAAGGGTTAAAGACATTAATGGGTGTGAAATGTCAATTTCTCTGCTTTCACCTTTTTTCTCTTATGTTGTGTGTTCTGCAAACCTCTTGTTATGTTGCTCCTTGTATTTGTTTTATTCTCGGTCTAATTTCCCCCACTCTTTTGCAGAGAAAATCCTATAGTCTGTTTTATTGGGGTGTAGTCTTCAATGTCAGTCAATTTTTTTTTTTGTATTCGATAGTGAGAGTTGCATATTTTTATTTCTTCCTTTTTTTTTTTTTTCTCCCCCAGATTCTTCAAAGTGGACGGCTCATTGTATCAACAAAATGTGGGCACCTGTTCTGCAGCCAGTGTCTTCGTGACGCACTCAAACATGCCCATTCTTGCCCGACTTGCAGAAAAAAACTAACCCACAAACAGTACCACCCCATTTACATTTAGCAGCGTGTTCCTTGGAAGTTTTCATGTACAGTACAGTAGGGGGAAAAAAGACTGTGTAGACCCTTGGGACATTCTGTGAGTTAATTTAGCAGCATCTATAAACTTGGATTAACACACTTTCATTTATCCAAGCTTTATTCCTCCCCGTTATGAAAGCAAACATCTTGATGCTGAAAACTGGAGAACTTCCATATATGAACAGCAGATTTGGTCCGTTGGTCAGATTCTATTCCCTCCCTCTTTAGAAACTGACAACAAAATGGTTGTCTTTGTGGAGTGAGTGGGAGTGGAGTGGGGACAAGGGACAGGAGTTCAGTGGTAAAACTGCAAAGAGCACTCTGTATTTCAGGCATTCACTTACATCGGTGCAAGCTTAAATTTAATTGCACATTTTCTTATATTGTTCATCTGTCACTCTCCAGTTTAAATCATTGCTTTTGTAAAGGCATTGTCATGAAGAACCATTGCTCATGGTTTCTTAATTGTGCAATTCATTACTAATTGAGTGAGAAATGTACAACAAGGAGCACAGCTCTCCTTTTTTCAGGTTTGTGTTAAAGGTATTTAAGTCATTACTTACTATTGTACTCGGGAGCTTTTGTTGGGAGGTTTGTAAAAACGTTTCATGGCACTGAAAGCAAGCCCACTGTACAGTGTCTTTTACTGCTTCGGGCCCTTCTATGTGAACCAGTGCACAGCAGACCAGTGCCACTTCCCAATATGTTTTTAGTATGTAACATCAAGTTTCTGTGCCCTTACTTTCTGTAAAATACACATGTATTTGTATATAGTGTATATTAAGTTAATATTAAAAATGCATTATTTATAGTGTTGACTAATTTTGGAATGTGATTATTATGATCTGGTTGTGTTTTTTTTTTTTTTTGCTTTTTGTTTTTATTTTGGGGAAGGATGTTGAGGGTTCAGGTGTTTAGAGAGTTAACCAACTCACCTTAAAAACTTTATTGAGCAATGTTTGGCATTTTTTTGTGGAGTGGGGGGGGATAACAGATTTCAGATGTATTTAAGCAGACTGCAAAGGATAGGCGTTGTTGGGTCCAATGTAACTGAACTGAAATGTAGGTGCAGTATCTGTACACTCACTTTACATTGTGTGTTTTTGTGGTGTGTGTGTTTTTGTGGTGTGATTGCAGGCAGGGTGCATTTTTCTTTTCACCAGAAACTCCACAATTGTTTGATACTTTTGTTAATATAAATTACTGTTATAACATAAATTGGTTAATTCTACATTTTATAGGGACGTGATTGCTTATTGCTAGGTATCCAGGTAGTTTTTCAGTCTCGTGATATAATTCTCAAATTATCCTACTTTTAACCTAATCGTCCGTGACACATTAATGCTGTGCTTTTTCTGGCCTTCGTAATTGATGTGATGCAACAAAAAACAAAAACTTTTGAATGTATTGTAAATGTATCTTCATTTAAATGTTTGTTTTTTACTTGTATTGTTTTGTTTCATGTTTCAAAAAGAGTGGGTTCTCCAAAAAAAAACAACAAAACACAACCTTAAAATGGTAATAATAAAATGTTTTGGACATGTATGTTTCTTAAATTAGTTTTCCGTTAAAAATGATGTCACCAGCAGCACTTGTCTCCTAAACCACTTAAGCTGGTAACTTCAAATTTCCGGTGTTGTGAAAACTCCTTGGGCAAAACCTAATGCCACCTGTCACCTGTGACCTAAAATGGACGCCGTATTGGAATCATGTGACACTTTGGTTTCCAGATGACAAACTTTGTCTTCATACTTTTATCCTGTGGTAGCATAAGTAAAGTTTGATTGTGTTTGTCATATAAGAATGATTTACTCTTTTACATGGTTGTCCATTAAATTACCCCTTTAGTGCTGCATTGCTTTAGTTTCCAGCCATATCCATGAGACCACATGCTTTAACATGTGGGTATTTGTTTGTAGTTCGTACCCAGTTGTATTCCATGATTGTCTCAATAAACTTATGTTAAGGGTGGTGTTCAGTAAACCTTGACAGTTTCTGTGACATTTTTTTTAACCTCTGATCATATTGATACAAACCACTCGCTTTCAGACAACTTTCCTTATTTTAATAATTCTGTGACTATGACCTTTCAACTCTGTAAGCCCTACCTACTCTCTCTCTATATATGTAGTCTAAATGGGGCTGGCATGGCATATTATCATATAATTACATGATAGGCTATTCAGGGCCAGCCCTTAGGATTCTTTCAGGGTGCGTTCAATAGGCAGAGTGTTATGTGGCTCTTTCTATTGAACGATCCGCATGCCGAGAGCGCTTTGTAACGTTCGCTAACATTCTGAGGAGCTTACTCGGTGGGCGTTTCAAAATGGCGGAGGTACAATAGGAGGGTGTGTGGTCCAGTGGTTAAAGAAAAGGGCTTGTAACCAGGAGCTCCCCGGTTCAAACCCTACCTCAGCCACTGACTCAGTGTGACTGAGCAATTCACTTAACCTCCTTGTGCTCCATCTTTCGGGTGAGGCGTAATTGTAAGTGACTCTGCAGCTAATGTGTAGTTCACACACCCTAGTCTCTGTAAGTCACCTTGGATAAAGGCGTCTGCTAAATAAACAAATAATACCATTGTGGTGGCTGTGGTGTAATTTTCCCACATATTGGACTTTTGACCAACATATCTTGTATGCAGTCTTTTTTGTAAAAAAAAAAAAAAAAAATAGTATTTAAATTAACAGCGTAATTAATTGACTATTTTTTCTTTTAAACAAAGTGAATCTGCAGCAACCCATGCAACATTCGAAAACACTCCGCTGGTTATTGTTTGTTCGGTCGGCCTTACATTAAGGAATATTTTCTTAAGTGCATTTGGACGAATAGTGCTGTGTTAAAGGTGAACTATATGTAATGCTGTTTTCATTTATTTATTTATGTATTTATTATATAGTTTTGCTATTTTTGCGATATTTATTAGGCTTCACAGTGTCTCGGCTAAAAAAGCACAGCAGTATGGACTACACCGAAAACTTTTAAACACTTTTTTTTCCGTGGCAGTAAAGGGAACATAAGAAATGAGAACTATACTAAAACTAGGCACTGTTGCATTTCTATCTAACACATTATATACAAAATGTGTAAGACTTAAATCATATTGTGGAGAGAAAAAACAAACACAGTAGTACTTCAATTGCAAGACTGTAGGGGAACAGAGAAGGCAGATGCAGGAGCTCATGGAAATGCAGAAGGTTGCACTTGAAGTTGCAAAACAAAGAAACTAACTGTCAGTCATTCACAGCTGTATTCAAATAATTGAAGAAATAACGTATAAAAATGTTACTGGGTTGAAAATAAATTGTTCTATTTTTGGACAGTAGCTATTTTGCTGTACAATACTTACAATAGAAACATCTTAATTGTAAGCGTAAACGGCACTGTAGTCATCTGTAAATAAAACACGCAATATGCAACAATCACAGTACTGAAGAACAATGCTCTCAACGCAGTTTTGAATTCGTACAGGACTCGCATGTGTTTGAATTCATTGCTGCAAAAGCCATGGTGTTGGCTCTCGATGCATGTGCAATAGAGGCATTAAACCTTTACACTCCAAGCAATTTTTGCCGTTTTACATTAATTGCATTTCCCCTTATAAAAAGTTTATGTCCTAGCGGTATGATTGTCGTATAAAATCAAAAGAACAAAGTTTTCTTTCATATTATGAAGTTATCTGGAATAAAAATGCTTCAGCGACTCTTACAGATGAGAAAATGTGGAAAAAAATAAAAACGCATTTATAAAAATAACTCTTTATTGGGTTATAAACTATGAAAACCTATATAACGATGGTTCCTGACAACTTGAAATGAAAATGCAATATGTTGGGAAGTTGCATACAAAATTTCAGTCCAGTACAACAAAAAATAACAAATACAAGTGTGCGAACAGTTTTTTTTTCTTCATATTTTTACCAATAAAGTGCCTTTTAGAACATAAGTAACACAATAACTATACATATGTTTTGTACAGGGTAAAAACCCTACTCGTTGTGCCATTTAGAAAAATAATTTCTGTCAACAATTATCCACAGGCATATCACAGGTTTTACACTTCCAAGGTGTTTTGATGTTCTTCCCTTCAGTTTTTCTGCAATAAGCACAGTACTGTCTCCCTTGGGTTGTGAAGCCATCTCGCCTGACTCTGGCAAGTGATGCAAGTCATATGTAGATACCCGTGATGTTGTCTGCATGGGATGCAGTTCACCTGCCAGTTCAAAAACCAAATCTCTCCAGAACCTCTTTTGGGTATCTGGCTGTTTCCCAAATTTAGATCTCTTTGTGTAGAATGAAGCTAGTTAGAGAAGCAATATCAATAAAATGAAACAATGTTTTGTAACATTGTAGTAGACTGCTTGTTTATTATCTCAATTTTTTTGGACACTGGGAAAAAAAAAAATAAGTTAATCAAAACTATGAAATGTGAGCAAATATACCATCCCAACTTTTAACACTATATATACATATGCTTTTGTGCAAAATAACATTACAAGGATGTGTACTTTTAAGGCGCATATTATTTAAACGAGTATGTGTATTTTTTAACGTGCTTTTTTGGGCTTGCTTTGCTTGCATTGAAATGTACAATTGCAATCATTACCTCACGAAAACGATAATTCTTCGGCTTTAGATTTATTATTATTATTATTATTATTATTACTTTTTTCAGCTCTCAGACGTCAAATGTGTTTAGTTAGAACTACGTTCCATTCAAATACGTAGCTGGTCTCCCGGGTAATATGACTAGTATGTAATCTAACCAATGAAAACGCGTATAAGTTGGAAACAGTTCTTTATTGGCTGATCTCTTCAAACCAGGGAGGAGGGAGCATGAGCATGACGGAGGGAGGAGTGAGTTTTAGAGGACAGAGGAGGGAGGGGGAGAGAGCAAACAACGACTCCTTTTTGCCTGATGTACGAAGATGTCCTAATATGGACACCGTACTAGCAGCCCTGCTGCTGCCTTCCCATGTGCACGCTATACTGTCCCCTGCCGGTGTCATGGCAAATTTCACCCCCTCTGAGTCATGTGACATGTCAGCGTTCTGTTGCTATGCGCGTCTCTGCTTTTGCTTCACTCGTCTTGAGACAGACAGTTGGAGTTCATTGACGCCGTCATACAATTGTGATCAAATAATTTATCTTTCTACAGTACAAATTTATTAAACTACTCAGAAAACTACATTTATCAATTGATATGGATCACTTCAGAGCAGTACATCGCTACTGAGTATCCTGAAAAAGCCACCAAAGAAGAGAAGAGGGGTATCAGAAAGAAAGCCAGTACATTCGTTTAGAAAGGTAAAAAAATAAAGAAATATCGAAAATTAATATTAATACATTATGTTATTGAAGCCGTCCTGTATTTTTGTATTTTGAAGACGTACATAGTACATAGACATTTAAATAAATGTTAATCGTGTATATGTATATATGTATGTATGTATGTATATATATATATATATATATATATATATATATATATATATATATATATATATATATAATATACACACACACACAGGATATTTGGAATTTTTAAATAACTAATAGCAGAAATTTTAGGACCAGAAAACAGAATTTTTATTAAAAGAAGATATATATATATATATATATATATATATATATATATATATATATATATATATATATATAATATACAGTACTGTGCAAAAGTTTTAGGCAGGTGTGAAAAAATGCTGTAAAAGTAAGAATGCTTTCAAAAATAGACATGTTAATAGATTATATTTATCAATTAACTAAATGCAAAGTGAGTGAACAGAAGAAAATCTAAATCAAATCCATATTTGGTGTGACCACCCTTGCCTTCAAAACAGCATCAATTCTTCTAGGTACACTTGCACAAAGTCAGGGATTTTGTAGGCATATAGTCAGGTGTATGATTAAACAATTATACCAAACAGGTGCTAATGATCATCAATTCAATATGTAGGTTGAAACACAATCATTAACTGAAACAGAAACAGCTGTGTGGGAGGAATAAAACTGGGTGAGGAACAGCCAAACTCAGCTAACAAGGTGAGGTTGCTGAAGACAGTTACTGTCAAAAGTCATACACCATGGCAAGACTGAGCACAGCAACAAGACACAAGGTAGTTATACTGCATCAGCAAGGTCTCTCCCAGGCAGAAATTTCAAGGCAGACAGGGGTTCCCAATGTGCTGTCCAAGCTCTTTGAAGAAGCACAAAGAAACGGGCAGCGTTGAGGACCGTGAAGCGCAGTGGTCGACCAAGGAAACTTATTGCAGCAGATGAAAGACACATCATGCTTACTTCCCTTCGCAATCGGAAGATGTCCGGCAGTGCCATCAGCTCGGAACTGGCAGAAAACAGTGGGACCCTGGTACACCCATCTACTGTCCGGAGAAGTCTGGTCAGAAGTGGCCTTCATGGAAGACTTGCGGCCAAAAAGCCATACCTCCGACGTGGAAACAAGGCCAAGCGACTCAACTATGCACGAAAACACAGGAACTGGGGTGCAGAAAAATGGCAGCAGGTGCACTGGACTGATGAGTCAAAATTTGAAATATTTGGCTGTAGAAGAAGGCAGTTTGTTCGCCGAAGAGCTGGAGAGCATAGACGAATGAGTGTCTGCAGGCAACAGTGAAGCATGGTGGAGGTTCCTTGCAAGTTTGGGGCTGCATTTCTGCAAATGGAGTTGGGGATTTGGTCAGAATTAATGGTCTCCTCAATGCTGAGAAGTACAGGCAGATACTTATCCATCATGCAATACCATCAGGGAGGCAACTGATTGGCCCCAAATTTATTCTGCAGCATGACAACGACCCCAAACATACAGCAAAAGTCATTAAGAACTATCTTCAGCGTAAAGAAGAACAAGGAGTCCTGGAAGTGATGGTATGGCCCCACAGAGCCCTGATCTCAACATCATCGAGTCTGTCTGGGATTACATGAAGAGAGAGAAGCAACTGAGGCTGCCTAAATCCACAGAAGAACTGTGGTTAGTTCTCCAAGACGTTTGGGCCAACCTACCTGCCGAGTTCCTTCAAAAACTGTGTGCAAGTGTACCTAGAAGAATTGATGCTTGATGCTGTTTTGAAGGCAAAGGGTGGTCACACCAAATATGGATTTGATTTAGATTTTTCTTCTGTTCACTCACTTTGCATTTAGTTAATTGATAAATATAATCTATTAACATGTCTATTTTTGAAAGCATTCTTACTTTACAGCATTTTTCACACCTGCCTAAAACTTTTGCACAGTACTGTATATATATATATATATATATATATATATATATATATATATATATATATATATATATAATTATGTAACTTAGGACTGTAAGAAATGACCATTATAATAGGCAGAGACAAGCAACATTACCATAATTTACAGGTATTTACATATGTATTGTTAATAAGGCTCATTGTCTTCCGTGTTTGTTTTTCATGAGCGCACAAACTACTTATTTTGAAGAATTAATTTTTTTCAGCAGACCCTGATTCTGTATTGATGCCTTTTTATTTGGAGAAATATTGCAGATGCTTTTGCACTTTCATGTTTAATTGGTATGGCAGTCTTAGTTTCTGAGCTACTGAATTATTGCCTGACTTGAGTATTTCCAGGGCAGAGATATCAAAAGTAAACTGGATGTCAGTTCAACACCCACCTTGTTTAATGTAGTTATATTGAACCAGCTGGGGAGGGCCAATTCACTGTATTGAAGTGAAATTGTGCCAAATAATGTGGGTGTAACATGATATAAAAGTACAGTAGATGTAATTCTGATGTAATAAACAACTTCACATTTTACGTGTACATGTTTCAGACATTAATGCTTCAATTTCAAATTTGATTTCCATTCCTATTTACTGATATTAGACAATTACATACTATAAAAGTTAAGAGTATGAAATGTCCATATGATTTACTGATAACACATGTCACTATAAATTGGTAATTTCATTTTTAGACAGGCAGCCTCTTTAAAGTCCTTCTTTTTTGTGGGTTATGCGAGAAGGCATTTTAAAGTTCTGTTAAACCTGCTACTAACACCCCACTCCATAGGTCAGGACCTTGACGTGGCGAGTGGGCTTTTTACCAAAGCTGACCTGCAGTATAGTTTTGTTTTGTTTTTTCACTAATGCTTACGCATTAAATCCTGGATAGCATGTTACAGTGGAAATATGCAATCTGAGCATGTACTTGTTTTATTGTGAAGAATACAGAAAATAAAGTTTGTTACATTTTTCAACATGTTGTGCTTTTTTGTGAATGTCTTTCTGGTTTGGACTACTACACCTGATATAATGACTAAAATGATTGAGTTCAGATTTCTGCTTGCCATGCAGTGCTCTGTTAAGGGTTCCCCCAGCACTAAAACTGGACAACTCGGATCTACATTGACTTCTACTCTAGCATTTACATAAATCTGACATCCTGTATGCTTCATTAGTTAAGAGCCTGAATTATACACACTAAAGTCAGGGACAATATGTAGTGGTTAACAATCATATTGCTTCTAGTTCCAAATTTGTACTTTTGAGTGTTTGAAGTTATGGAAGAAACATTCTTATTTTATATCATATGATATAATTTGGCTTCATACATATTTAACAAATGCATATACAGTATTACTGATAAAAAAGGAACAACAACCAATCTGCAGACCTGCTTTGAGAAATGACAGGCTCCATTCCTGGATGATCCCAATGATCTGACAAACAGTGTAGGAAGTGGCAACACATACAATGAGGGTGTATTACTTCATTTTTTAATGACAAGTTATATGGTTAAACTAAGAGAAATTTGTTTGCAGATTTAGTGCAAGACCATGCATGAATAATGCTAAAGATTAAATCTTTTGACCTGTTCATTCCTTTAATTTTTGACATTCCCTAAATATTTCTCACAATATACACTGAAGCTACTGTTTAACCTATATTAATCATACTGCCTTATACAAAAATCCACAATAATCAAGAAGTATTTGAAGACTAATTCAACTGAAATGATGGAAGAAATGGACGTCCCAGGAAAATTACGACTATAGCATAAAGAATTGTTCGAGCTGCTCGCAAAAATCCAACATTAACAGCCAAGGATTTAAAGAAACATCTGGTATAGCAGTGTATGAAATAACTATACAAAGTCATCTAAACACAAAAGGCTTATACGCGACCTTAATGGTAACCACATTTGACAACAATTCAAAAAAAAAAAAAAAAAAGCGTCTTGAATGATCTTTAGTTAAGGGTGTCAATAATTTTGTCTGCAACTGTATGTGTAATCATGACAACTCCCTGATTGTGTAAGTATAGCAAGACTATAAACATCAACACGACTACCCACAAATATGTCTAGAAATTATTACCAGACTATACTTCTAACTTATTGTTTGTTATAAACATTTTTTTTTTATTTGAAAAGTTACAATTTTAATATAACGTTTGCGAAATTTGCCATGACACCGGCCTCAAGTCCGCCCCGGACTTGCTTACCAGGCTACAGTCCGACGAATGCGTGCCGGGGTACCTGCGTCCACTTCTGACTCCAAAGTATTCAGCGATCTCGGTTAAAGCAAGCAGGCGTTTGAGAGGTGAAAGTGACAAAAAGTAAATAACAAAGAAAACTAATCAAATAACAACAACAATCTGCATCTATTTAACAAAAACCTCATCGACTAGACAAAAAACGAATCAAATAAATAAAACAGCTCTCATACAGGCGCATCACATAGGGCGAAGTAATCCACACACAGGCGGAGGGCGGGCGCGAACCCGGGACCTCTCGCAAAGCATAGCGCCTATACCGCTGTATTAAAAGAGCCCCGCTTACCAGCCCTGCTGCTGCCTTCCAGTGCACGCTACAATATTTGCTATGTACCTGCAAAATCAAAAAGAAAAGGTAATGTAGGTACACAAAAATCAATTATCAGGACTTTTTTTAATCAATTCATATGTTTGTGTAACTACATTACCTTTTTCTTGGATTATATAGACTGTCTACATACATACTTGCCAACATTTGGAAACTGTTCAGTGGGAAGCTCGTTTCCGGGGAGGGGAGTCATACGCAAAAACACTCATTATCATATAATAGATGTATCCCCTCCAACTCAACACGACCATCATGACAGTAAAATAAAGACAAAATGAAGCGTTCTTACCTTTGTATAAGTTAGATGTGTCAGCCGTATAAAGAGCACAGCGTGTGGTTTTCACTAGCGCTACTGTGCAGAATAAATGGTTTTAATAAGTAAATATCGGGACTTTCTTCCTATGCATCGGGACGCGGGACATTTGCTAGGAAATCGGGACTGTCCCGACCATATGGCATGTATGTGTCTATAACACAAGGTATTCCATTGGTTTGTATACAATGTCCATGCCGATATCTTTTGAAAACAAGACAGCTCCATACGCATTGTACTTTTTAACTATTAGACGAAATATTTATAGAATCTACATTTACATCTTTTGATTATTTTTTTTTTCAAAGAAAGAAGTGTTAATTATTGAGATGTTTTGAGAAATGCAGTCAACAATACAGCCTCACAGAAACAAACCAGTTTCCAAGCATGCTTTGAATTGGTTTTATTTATAATCACATGATGTGAAGTGTCATATGACATGGAGACGGACACGCTCATTTTTGACTCACTTTCCCGGCGTGATAACTTTACCATTGTACAGAAGTTGGAGTGAAGCTTGGATTTAGGATTTATTGCTGTTGTCTTAGTCACAATTAAACAGCTAACTCAAAATGAAGAGCTATCTTCTGTTATGGTGTCCATCTTTAGCCGCTGCTTACTTGTTCGGTAAGTGATGTTTTTTTTTTTTTTTTTTTTTTTTAATGAAAACTAGATTTCTTAAGGGCTGTAGATGGATTATTCAAAAAATATTGTAAAAAGTAAATAAATAAATAAAAATAAACAGTTTATTTAAAAAAAAATAAAATGGTAGGACCGGTAACTAAACCACACACAGATGGTAAAACCAGAGAGGACAGGCTTCCATTGATATATAGAGCGGTTTTCTAGCTGGTATACGGTACTAACCTTGTTTCGTTTAGTCTTTACGTTACTGAAGAGCAGTGTGGTAGTCTCCACATGCTGGGTAAACCAGCCCCACATAAAAACGCCACCATGAAACGAACTAAAAACTGCTTTATTGCTTTGACCCCTTATGTGCAATGTAACCTACACCCTCTCTGAACTGTTAAGGCCATGCAGTAAATGAAGCTAAAATTTCAGCTATAGTTTTGAACATTTAGTGAAAAATTTACCAATGTACACTTTACATTTAGTCCTTAACCCTGACTAATCCTACATCAAGACTCATATGGGGCACGGTAGTCTCTGCCGGAGTTAGGCAGTTTAGTGTAATACGAAAAGTTCTCAGTAGGTACACAAGTAAACTTTAAAAATAAAAACACAGTATTTTTTCTTTCAACGTTTATGGAGATTTCATTTAAATATTTTTGAAGAAAAATATGTGTCTACCTCTTCTTTAAAAGTAGTTTACAATGTTAATCAAGGTAATAAAAATAATATAGGTTTTAAAACGTTAATATTGTTTATTACATTAACTGTCACATACAAACACTAGCTTTCAAGAAGTATCTTAACCTCGTAATTGCTTTGTGTGTGTGTATATATATATATACAAGTATGTGTGTGTATATATATATATATATATATATATATATATATATATATATATATATATATATATATATATAGTGCTGAGCATAAAAATAAACTTATCACTTATATTTGAGCATCAAAGAAACTTATCACGTATATTTTGATAAAATACATTAGATGTGATCGAAAAATGACAAACTGTTTTAGAGCAGGTGCAGTGACTTTTCATTGTACTGATTAACAATTAACATCACGAAGATGCTGCAAAATGATCTGTCGATCTTGGGCAGGTGTTGTGACTCTTGGTCTCCCAGTTCGTGGCCTGTCATTGACAGAGTGTGTCTGATTATACCATCTCGCCAGGCTTGAAATTGCTGGCTGTGAGCACCCAAGACGGCGAGACAAGGTACACTGCCCTAGTCCAGCTTCCAACATGCCGATTGCAAGAAGGCGCTGCTGTCTTGACAGACGTGGAATATACAGTACCAGTACACTTGCTGGAAACTAGGTTTTTTTCATAATTGACAATGTTTTACGTCATATACGTTTCTGTAAACACTTGAAAATGAAAACACATGTTACAATATACAAAACAAAACATAAGGAGTATCAAAGCAATGTTCAAGAAAATTGAAAATTGTCTCTAAATCTTGGATTCCTCAAAATAGCCACCCTTTGCCTTAATAACAGCCTCACAAACATGAGGCATTCAGTTAACAAGTTTCAGCAGGAAATCACCCGACATGTCTTCCCAGCTCTTCTGCAGCAATTTCCAGAGATGTAGGGCACTTGTGGGTAGCTTTGCTTTGACTCTTCTGTCCAGTTGGTCCCATACAAGTTCTATGGGATTGAGGTCTGGAGACTGGGCAAGCCAGGTCATTAGATTGAGTTGTCCTTCACTTTCCTTCTTCGCCAGATAGTTCTTGCACAACTTTGAGGTGTGTTTCAGGTCATTATCTTGCTGAAGAATGAAATACTGTCCAACTAGCCATAATCCTGATGGAATGGCATGCCTCTGAAGTATGCTATGATAGCCATGCTGGTTGAGCTTGCCATGGACTTCGGTAAAGATCACTAACTCTGTCACCAGCAAAGCAACCCCAGACCACGACACTGCCTCCTCCATGCTTGACAGTGGGAACCACACATGCAGAACTCATGCGCTCACCCTCTCTGCGTCTTACAAATACTCAGCGGTTGGACCCAAATATTTCAAATTTTGACTCATCGGTCCATAAAACCGACTTCCACTCCTCAAACGTCCAGTTTCTGTGTTTTTTGCCCCAGGCAAGTCTCTTCCTCTTATTCTGCACTCTTAACAATGGTTTCTTTGCAGCAATTCTTCCAGTTAGGCCAGCTTCACGCAATCTCCTCTGAACAGTTGATGATGAAACATCTGTACTTTTAGTAGCATTTAGCTGAGCTTGTATTTCAGGGGCAGTTAATCGCCGGTTTCGCAGACTTGTGACTCGAATTAACTTGTTCTCTGATTCTGAGGTCACCCTTGGCCTGCCTGACCTTGTTTGGTCCTCATGAGTGCCAGTTTCTTTAAATCGTTTGATGGTCTTGGCCACAGCAGTTACAGACACTTGCAAAGTTCTTGCGATTTGTCTTAAAGATTGACCTTCATTTCTTAAAGTAATTACAGACTGTCTTTTTTCTTTGCTTAACTGAGCGTATTTTGCCATTTTCTGCTCCCTTACATTCAGGAACGACAAACTTGTGCCTATGCTACCTATATTTATAGTAAACATGGACCCTCACCTGTTAACAATAATTGGTGACAAAAGGTTAATTAGGTAACATGCTAGTTAACTCGGAGAACATCTAACAAAGACACTTATACTTAGGCCAGTGTTCTAAGACCGTGCTATACACATTTCAGACTTTTAACTGACTTGGGCTTCAGACTGAAATCCCCTTGCTTTGGGTGACCATTTCATTGAAATTGACAAGATTTACATTTTCATTTAAAAATAAAATTTTTGAATGCAATTCACTTATGATTATCAGCTTATACAAGTACAGTTATCATATAATGAAATATTAAGTGTTTATAGACAAGTTTATACAGTTAAAAGCATAGATAATCATGAAAACCCTGGTTTCAAGCAGGTGTACTCAAACTTTTGACTGGTACTGTATATATATTTTTTTCTGTAATTTTCTTTATTGCTTTCATTCAAGTTTGCAATTCGACAGGTGAAATCACTCCATATCCAATGTCCACTCCATATCCAGTGTGCATATGCTTCAGTCATAGTCACTCAAGTGTGTCATGGTCAAGGATAAATGATCGAGTGATTAAAAAGAAACCAAAAAAAGAAATTATTTATTGTCATAAAGGTGGAGAAGGATACAAGAAGAATTCCAAGCATTTGAGTATCCCAATTTCAACTATTGTTTCTATTATCAAGAAGTTCAAGACTGGTGGTACTGTCACAACGCTCCCTCGGTCTGGAAGAAAGACAGTTCTTTCACTAAGAACAAGTAGAAGAATTGTGAGGAAGGTCAATAACAACCGGAGATTGACTGCCAAAGATATTCAAAGTGAACTAGCTGCAAGTGGGACTGGGGTTTCCATTTCAACCACAGGTCGAGTATTGCATGGTGAAGGTCTCAATGGTCGCAGGCCAAGGAAAAAGCCACTCTTAGGAAAACATCACAAGGAAAATCGCTTAAAGTATGCAAAACGGCATTTGAATGATGGATATGAGTTCTGGTCAAAGGTTTTGTGGAGTGATGAAACAAAAATCAAGCTATTTGGTCACGCTGATAGTCGTTACGTTTGGAGAAAGTCTGGTGAGGCGTACAAAGAAAAGAACACCATACCTACTGTCAAGCATGGAGGTGGTAATATCCTTCTATGGGGCTGTTTTTCCTCTAATGGCACAAGAAATTTAGTTCCAATGCATGGTAAAATGGATTCCATAGCATACCAAAAGATATTAGCCAATCATCTGAATCCCTCCGCTACAAAACTTGGTTTAAAGCGCATCAAAATCTACTTCAGAATGGTTATAGAAGAATAAAATCAAGGTTCTGGAATAGACTAGTCAAAGTCCCGATCTAAATCCGATTGAGAATCTTTGGTATGATTTGAAGAAGGCTGTGCACAAGAAAAGTCCTCGGAATTTGAATCAACTGGAATAATTTTGCGTCAAAAATCACTAAAGAAACATGCCAAAAGCTCATTGCCAAATATCCTTTAAAAAGAGGTTATTATTGCTCAGGGTATGAATACTTTTGAATTAGCATTTTTGGAGTTTTGCAAAAAATTGCTTGAGAAATGTCTATGTCTAATTCAGTGGCTCTCATATATATATATATATATATATATATATATATATATATATATATATATATATATATATAGGGTCACGCCATGAAAATGGCAAGTTTGTTGCTCAGGTACATACAGTATCAGGCTAATCGGAAAGCCATCGATTTTTTTTTTTTTTTTTGGTGATGCTGTGTCAGTCCCATAGCAGTCTGATATTGATCACTAAAGTCTAGTGCTGGGATTAAAATGGGAATATTCTTTCAAAATTAATTTGTACCATAATTTGCACTCCATTATACACAGCACAATTAGTTTTATTTATTTAATGATTTATTTCAGTCATGCATTGTTTTCCTCATCTTTTTGATGCAGTCATTCATACATTTTGTTATATGAACAAATACATTTCAGTACTCATTCAAATATTTGTCCCAGACCTATTACAGTTGTTATTTCAAACTTTACAACCTAAAAAGGCATCAAAACTGCAATTGACGTAGATGTGTTGATAGGAGACTCCAGTAGATGTCGTGTATCTTTAAATAGTTACTGGCAGGTTAGCATTGCTCAGAAATCCTGTGACTTGCACTATTACATTATATTTCAGTGAATGTTTCTTCCATAACGATGCTCTTGCAGGGTGAAAAGCTGCATCCCTGAAGAGGCTAATAAGATTACTGCCAAACAATCATGGCAGTGAACAGGATTCAAGTACGTCTTGTTTTCAGTCACAGGGTTCAGATTGCCTGAGTTACTGTTTTATTTATTTTTTAATTGAATTAACCAGCAGTGAATAGGAGAATGCAGCAGACACAGAATCATTTTAATGAGTATCATATTTTCAAGATTATGGTATATGAAAAAGAGTTTGCTTTTTAACCTGATTTATGTAATAAGCTGAACACACACCTTTTCTGGCTAGAATATAAGGTCATGCCTTTCACCTGTGGAGTACTTGGTTCAGATGCAGGTGAGGTCCATAGCAGGGTGGCATTATGTCCAAAATCTTCGGGGTGCAGACTCCAAACTTTCCAGAACCAAATCATTATTTTTAATTATCAAAAGACCAATGTTACTATTTTTATAACCCCTTCAAATCTGATAAGAGATTCGATGAGCTGTGCAAAAAATAGCTAATAAGGGGGTTTCCGGTGGCAGCTGATGCTGATCCTGACATGAGAATGTTCTTGTCGGCTCTAAAGAAGTCTAGAGCCGACAAGCTAGCTAGAAGAAAATCTTTCAGCGTGTGTGTGTGCAACTATTCTGCAGCCCTGGTGGTTAGTCAGTTCAGTTTGCTGATGGACAGTGGTCCACTTTAAATAACCGTTATAAGTTGTCGTCCCTTCAGTAACTTTGCTTTAAAAATCCACCACAATAGGTTTTAGTTTTTGACGCATTTGAACAGCAAGTACAACTGTAAATTAGATTGCATGAAAATTGCACAGTGTTCTGATAGCCCTAATTAAACTCTGAAAAACTGAGGACAAAATTAACCAGATTTGTAACACAAGTTCTGTTGCTAAATAACTTGAATGCTTAGGAAAAGCCCATTGCTGCCTAACCCTGAGGCTTTGATGAAAATCACATGCTTGTGACTAACTTTGGCAACACAGATGAATACAGTACAAAACACTGGAAACAACAGCTGAACCTGGCAGAAGGTCATTTATCCGGGGGTGGGGGTGGGGGTGCATTTCAGAGATGCTTCCACTCTGTCAAAGGTGTTCTAGGCAATGATTTGACTAACAGAACCAAAGGGTTACAATTAAATGTGTACATATTTGTAATTTGCAATCAGATAACCCAGGCCAGGCACCTGGTGAGTTTGAGCCAACTCCTACACGACTGACATTTGTCCCAATATGTTATTAAAGACATGGATTCCTTTTTGTACAATCCTGAGAGAAATGCCTCCTTCATTTGCATGTCATTTATAAAATGGAAACGGTTAATCTGGTAGATAGCATTGTGGCCTGAATGTAGCGGTCTCAATGAAATACTGTTTTTAGCTAACAGTAATTAGTTGCCTGTAGATCTGTCTCCCATTATTTCTTGGAGGGAGACATGTTTTTAATCTAATGAAAAAATAAAGTTGAGCGTCTAAGTACTGTATCAACCCACATATCCAGCTGATAATTACTAGATTCTAAACTCATGCTCTGCTGTTGCAGTCCTGTGATGTATTGTAAATCCATGTTAACAAGCTTTTTTTTTTGGTACTAATAGTACACAGTGCACTTGCCTGCACACACTTTAGCAGGTCCCCAGTCTTTCCTTTTGTGTTGACAATCTATTTTTGAACTTTTAATAAAAAAATATGAGTTATTTATTCAGCTTGTCTGCTTTGTTTTCTCACAGGAGTAGCACTCAGTCAGACCACAATCGGCCCCTCGGTTACAAACACTACAGACACCAGTGACTCTTCATTGACCACCGTCCTTCCTCCTGCCTGCGTTGCAGTGAACACATCATCCTGTGTAGCATGCGCCCCGGGAACCCACTACAGCAATGGTGAAGAGCGCACCTTTACTGACTGTCCTTGACTAATGCAGAGTATCAAACAGTAACACCAGGATGTATATCTGGAAAGGGGTTTTCAGTGAATCAGTTCAACAATAAAGGTCTATTTTTAATTATTTTAACGAAGACTTACAACCTGCTGTAGTGTGATATTGTATAAGCCAGTTTGGTAATGCATAATATTATACGTTGGCAGTTTGACTTGTAATTGCTGGCAGTTGTCGGATCTACTTGCTAAACGTGTTTGAATCTCTCCTGCTTTCAACACACAGACACTCTGAACTGTTCTTGCTGTCCAGCCTCTGGCCTGTGTGTAACTCAGGGAGACTGTATGCCCTGCCCCCGAGGGCTCTACCAGCCTGTAGCAGCCCAGGAGCTCTGTCTCCCCTGTGCACAGGGCTTCTACACAAAGTAAGTGCACCTCCAACTTGATTTTCCTGTGATTTTTGTGCTATTTGAAGGTGAAGGACATTGCCGGCATGAGTCGTGATGGCTTCTCAACTCACACTTCTGTGAATGAGCCTACCATAATACTGACCAGAACATTCCCTGCAATTCCATCCTGGGCCTCTCTTAACAATGCACTGGCAATTGTGCACCGACCTGTGGTGGTTTTGTGATATTTATTAGTCAGTCAGAGTTCATGGTTATTGAGGTGGGATGGGGGTTGTGGTTCTGTGATGTTGATTAGTCAGTCAGAGTTCATGGTTATTGAGGTGGGATGGGGGTTGTGGTTCTGTGATGTTGATTAGTCAGTCAGAGTTCATGGTTATTGAGGTGGGATGGGGGTTGTGTTTTGGAAGCTCTAAGTGTTTATGGTTTCTGTTGATCAGTGGTCACTGTTGAAGAGTAGTATGTGACATTAGACCATTAAAACTGAATGTAGTGATTTTTAAAAGGTTCCTTCCAACAGTATCTCCTCTTCAACAGTAAATGAGGGAATTGAGATTTCAACTTACTGTTTTTAAGGAGTCCTTAAAATGAATTTTTATTAGTTTGGTTTATTGAACATGTGCTCTTGGGTTCAGTGTTCTCATGTTGTGTTTTTATTTTTGTTCTCATCAGTTCAACAGGAAGTCTGGTGTGCCAGGCCTGTCCACCAGGCTCTTACACAAATGCAACTGGGACCACTGTGTGCAAAGGGTGTGCACCAGGTATTGTAATTGTTTAAACTCTATGCGTTTGTCCAGTGTACAGAGTGTATGGATTGTATTTTATCTCTGATCACTCAGAAACTGTGGTATATTAGTACAAAAAGACAAGACTTGATCAAAGGGTTTTTAAACAAAGCTAATCCATGTCAGCACCGAGACAGTTTGAAATAAGGTAGAGAGAGACTTGGCACAGATGGTCGGAAACACTTTCTGACCAAGAAATTGGTGTATTGAGTGTATTGAATGGACAGTCCAGCCATGCTGTTGCTGAAGAGCCATTGGGATCCTTTAAGACCAGGGAGTAAATGAAGTTCTGGGATCAACCAACTATTGGTAAACAGAATGGGTGGGCTGAATGGCCTCCTCTAATTCAGAACATTATATTCTTATCCAATTGAGATGAAACCTGGTTAGGACAGCAGTGACGAGGGATGTAAGTTGGTAACTTACCACTTCTAATTGCTGCAGTATCACTGAGATATTTGTACCTTTTTTTATTATTTTTTTTAGGTTATTACACATCTCAGCAAAATGCGACCTCGTGTGAGCCTTGCCCAAAGGAGACATTCTGCAAGTAAGTGCAGAAGACAGTTTAATGTGTAGATTACCAAGAGGAAAACCATGGGGAAATGCTGTGAGTGTTCAGGGTTTAGAAATGTCCACTGTGTGCCGTGCTTGCACTGTTGTAAATGTGGGAGTTTTTCTGAGATAATATCATACACTCTGACATGCTGGGAATTCAAGTTCTTCCTTGTTGTTAGCGGACAGTATGTAAAACTGTTCAGCAAAACATTGTTTGCACAAATTGTGGTATAAACAATTTAACTGGAATTGTGATTAAGCTGAGAGCGCAGGGTCTAAGAAGACACATCACAGAACATGGGGAGTTATGTTATTGAATACCAAATACAAATGTCTCTGTTGTGAAAAGTGTGTTACTATTTTACTGCAATTCTCTATTAATAAAGGACTGTTGTGTAAAGACTCATGACCGGTATATGATTACGTTATCTTGGTTTGAAGCAAAATACAAGACTGTAAAACACAGCAAGTTATAAATATCAAGTTAAGGACATTGTTATGCTAAGAACAGGGTTTGTTTTTAATTGGAAGTTCAGCGTGGCGTATTGCATCATGTGACGGCTATCCCCTGTTGCAGTATGTAATCCAGTGAAAATGAAGTTGAATCCTGACGGGTGTTTCCCCTCCCCCTCCCTCTTCAGCACTTCGAGCTGTGTGCGGTGCCGGGAATGTCCTCTCGGGAAGGAGTCTCTGCAGATCGCCTCTACAGAGTGCACACCATGCCGGCCAGGTAACCAGCATGAACCACCGCCAACAAAAACAGCCATTGATGAAAGCACCACTTTTCTGACAATTCGATTAATTTGGGTAGTGTAGCATTCCAGATTTCACTAAGTAGGCAGCATACATAGGCCAGAATGATTGTGTGCTGTGTATGACTGCCCACTAGTCTCATTTCACTTGTGATTTAGATTGATTTAAACTCTGGTCTCCAGAGGTGAAGGACTGTTGCATTTATCAACTGCCCTTGATATAGGATATGTACATTCCTTCTAATTGTGATTATTTTTTTTTATATAACTTGGTGAGGACTTTCTTCAGAATATATCCCAAATCCTGTGATTCTGAGCAGTGTGGAGTAGTGGTTAGGGCTCTGGACTCCTGACCGGAGGGTTGTGGGTTCAATCCCAGATGGGGGACACTGCTGCTGTACTCTTGAGCAAGGTACTTTACCTAGATTGCTCCAGTAAAAAAAACCCAACTGTATAAATGGGTAATTGTATGTAAAAATAATATTATATCTTGTAACAATTGTAAGTCGCCCTGGATAAGGGCGTCTGCTAATAAATAAATAATATATATATACATATATATATACTACCGGTCAAAAGTTTTAGAACACCTCCATTTTTCCAGTTTTTATTGAAATTTACACAGTTTAATGTCTCAATGTACTCTGAAATTAAAGCATAGAACAAATAAACAATTGGAGATAAAAAAGAAATCATGGAATCGTTTTGTTTAACAAAATTTAATCTAAATTTTTGACTCATCAAAGTAGCCACCTTTTGCAGATATAACAGCCGAACACACTCGTGGCATTCTTTCTACAATGGAAATCAAATATTGTTCGGAAAGTTCTTCCCAACACTGTTGCAGAAGTTCCCACAAATGTGTTGCACTTGTAGGTTGCTTTGCTTTCACCCTTCTGTCCAGTTCATCCCAAACCAGCTCGATGGGGTTTAAGTCTGGAGACTGTGCTGGCCATTCCATGATTTGAAGCCTACCGTCTTGTTCTTTTCTTCTAAGGTAGTTCTGACATAGCCTGGAGGTATGTTTTGGGTCATTATCTTGCTGTAGGATGAACCCCTGACCAACTAGGGCGATACCAGAGGGTATTGCATGGCTGCAAAATGCTGTGGTAGCCGTTTTGGTTCAGGGTGCCACTCACTCTGTGCAAGTCGCCGACTCTGGATCCAGCAAATGAGCCCCAGACCATCACGCTTCCTCCTCCATGTTTGACAGTTGGTGTCACACACCGAGGAACCATCCTTTCGCCTACTCGACGGCGTACAAAAACCCTGCGTGATGGACTGAAGATTTCAAATTTTGATTCATCGGTCCATAAGACCTTCTTCCAGTCTTCAGTAGTCCACTGGCAGTGCTTCACGGCCCAGGCAAGCCTCTTTTTCTTATTTTGCCATCTCAGCAATGGCTTTCTTACTGCCACTCGACCTGTCAAACCTGCAGCTCGAAGTCTTCTCTTCACAGTTGAAACTGAGACTTGCTTACTTCGACCAGTGTTAAGCTGTGCTTGAAGCTGTTGTCCTGTGAGCTGCCTATCACGCAAGCTGTTGACTCTCAGAAACTTGTCTTCTGATTCTGTTGTGGCTTTGGGTCTGCCAGACCTCTTCCTGTCAGAGTTTCCTCCAGTTTCCAAGTGCCTTTTGATGGTGTAGGAAACTGTACTCACTGACACCTTGGCTTTCTTTGCAATTTCTCTAAAGGAAAGACCTACACTTTTAAGGGTTATAGTGGTCTGTCTGTCTTCCTTTGTTAATTGCCTTTTCTCGCCATTATGATAGCAATATACTACTTCCTGCAGTACAATACTGTCCAAATAATGCTTAAGAGGGTGTAGTAACACAGTCTGTTCCAACACTGCTTTTATACAGACAGAGGGTTTGTAAGTAATCAACAAAAGTTGGGACACCTGTAGGAATTGTTAGCATCAACTTTCAAGGCTTAATTTACTTCCATTGCTGCAGAACAGCTGTAAGTTGTTAACCCATTACTTGTTCCCTGAAAAGGCCTTTTGTATAACTCTGAAATGTACATTATTTTTCAGTTTTTGGTAACCTAAACTTTTTTTAACCTCTGGCAGTTTACCGCTTACCTTTGTACCATTTCAGGTTATTCACTGGACTTGAACTGCTTAAATTTCAATAAAAACTGGAAAAATGGGGGTGTTCTAAAACTTTTGACCGGTATATATATATATATATATATATATATATATATATATATATATATATATATATAATTATAGAGAGAGATATATACACCAATTATATAGACTTGCTGTTAAACTTCGTAAGGACATGCAGTTTGATATTTGATAAGAATATCATAATCTTGAGATTTTATGAAGGCACTTGTCCAGGCACAGCAGTTTGATCCATTCCTGGAATTTAATAAGTCACCCCTGAGCTTGTTACCTATACGCTGGTTCATCGAAATCATAGAGAAACTGCTATGCTGTCTGTCAATAAGTATGTCACACTTTTTCTACATGTGCATACTGTTTTTTTATATTTACAGCTGTGGCGCCTGGGATATGTCTCTTACTGTCGTACTACTTTTTCTTCAAGCATGATGAATGAATGCAATACCAGAGATGTCTGTCCTTAGCTCAGGTGGCGTGACCCCTGGCACTGCTGTGATTTTCGAGTAACTGCACTGAGCTTCCCAGCGCAGGCTGCTCTGTATCCAGGTCCCAGCTCTTTCATAGTCATTTCCTCTCCTCCTGCAGGTATGCACAGGAGTCCTGAGGAGAGCATGTGCCGCATCTGCAGTGTCGGCTATTACCAGATCAAGTGGGGGCAGGAGAGGTGTGAGATCTGCCCCGAGGAACACTACTGCCCTGTGAGTGTCCCTCTGTTCCTCTGCTACATCATGAGCAAGGGCTGAGAGAGAGAGAGACGCATTCATGACCAGAATTGATAGGCATAATGTAGTTGAGGCCAGGTTCAAAATAGCTCTCTGCAATCTCCAAACACTTAAACAAGAGCAACACAAAAAGTCTTGTTTTGAAATATCGCTACTGTTACAGAACCACCACAGCAACACCCATGCACAGAATGTTTCTTTGTGGACTGTGCTGCGGGGGCGAGGTCACATGCTTTCAGTTTGCTAATTTAGGTCACAAGAGATGGTAGGGAGTATACAGAGTTCTAATTACTGAAGCTAGCATCTTTCTTTTTGAATTAACAAGTGACATGAAAAAAAATTGTACACATACAAGTCTGACCTGAGTCTGCTGGCTATAAAGATTCTTATGAGTTAAAGTTCTTGTTTACACTAACCTAGCTCTGAGTCAGCTTTGGTTCTGTGTGTGCGCTCAGACCCTCGGATAAAGCATGTGACCTCATACAATCAACACACAGACACACAGAAACACAGCGTAGAGAGCTCTTTCTAGTATGTGTATCCTGCAAAAAATATTGTATTTAGGTTCTGTACATTCTAAACATATTGTATTTAGGTTCTGTGCATTCAAAACATATTGTATTTAGGTTCTGTGCATTCGAAACATATTGTATTTAGGTTCTGTGCATTCTGGAGAAAAACATCCAAGGACTATGAGTATAATGTTGTTGGAAGATCAAGGGATTTGTGAGGCATAAGAAGGTCTTGGAAGTAGCCTGATGCCAAGGTGGCACTGTAACAATTTGGTTTCCAGTGTTAAATGTACAAAAACATGTTTGAACCACATGTTCAGTTTATTTTCATTGCTGGTATGAAGCAACAGCTGAGGGGCAACACGTTGTTATTTAAAATTGTATAACTTTCTTCATGGGGTCATTATGCATGATCCCCCAACCCCGAACTTTAAATGGGTTGAGCCCCCCCTCCCCTCCCACTCAAATGTGTTTGTCACCACCTTGTTTAATTAAAACCAGGGTTATTTATATTCCGTCCCATTCCAGAGCCCTGACGTGAATCCGATCAAGTGTCCGAACGATGCCTTCTGTCCTGAGGGCAGCACATCGCCTGGATACTGCATGGAGACCTTCTTCAGGAAGTCCGGAGAGACGTGTGAGCTGGCGCCCGCCTCCATCGCTGTGCTTGTCATCGCAGCCGGGAGTGAGTGCATCCAGCAGGGCCTCCTTTTAAAGTGACTGCAGCTAACAGAAAATCTTACCTGCTGTACACTTCCATTCGTTACAGAGGTCTCCAATGTGCAGCGTTGAAAGATACACGTGCTATAGTAAACATTTATTTTCAGTTTAAAACATGATATCTGCTACTACAATTATCCCCACCCCTTAAACCTATTTCCTGTCATTAGCCAACCAGCTGCTTCCCCTGATGACTGGCATGCTTCGAGTAAGTCATCGAAATAGAAATTTTAACATAATGTACAGTAGTACAGCACCAGATGTCATGAGCTACAATGCAAATCATATTGCTTGCTATAGCATGTGGTTGTTTCAGTTTATTTTGTCAGCTACAACCACTATAATACACACTGCAAAGCAGAAGTATGTGCTGTATATTATCTTGTAGAGATCCTTTTAAAAGGAATACATAAATGATTAGACAAAAAAAAAGAGACTGTTATTGCAACTTTAACTGTGTCTTAAACAGAACAAAGTGAACTCTGTCAATGTCAGATGTTTGATGAAAAATGTAATTCTAGTGTGTTGATCAGTGAGCAGTATTGATGACTTTCTACACAAAGTATTTATTAAAAAGCGCTGAGAAGAACGATCTCTGAGATCATGATGGTGCAAGTGGAGGTGGTGCAGTGTAACCTCCCCCAGTCCAGATCAGCTGTGATCTAAACAACTTTTAAAGTTTCTTGATTGTAATGAAGGTTGATTTAATACTGTGAGTGTGTGTGGGATTAGATAACATGTTCTACAGCTATTGTTTTAAGCCACTGACTTGCAAGGTTTTTACTCCTTGTGATGACATGAGAAGTTAATGCTGGTTGTTTCCCGTTTACCCGCAGTGGCGCTCCTGTTTGTGATCCTGCTGATCCTGAGGTGGAGGAAGGAGTCTGACCCCGAGCTGGCCGTGTCGCGGGCCCCGCTGCTGCGTAAGGACCGGCCGCTGGGCCGGGTGTATGGCGTGGCCTGGGACACTGAGCCCGTCACGCTGGCTGGTAGAATGTGAAACGTGTTCCCCAAGCTCCGGAGCATTTTTTTTAATATAAAAATAAAAAATAGTTAATATCTCTTCCGAATGCCTGGAACAAACCGAGACCCACCACGACCACACGAGAGATTTTCTTTGTGAAGTTTTTTGCAATAAGAGAACTGCAGACTGTAACAACACTTACTGTTCTGTAAATGGTTGCATTCTGAACTTACCCTCACCTTGTACAGTTTTTTTTTTTTTTACTGTGACTGCACTGAAATGCCACTCGAGTCTTAATCGTGTCAGTTCCGAACATTGAATTTTGAGTGTTATTGTTTCTAATGTGTTAGTCATTTTAAGCACCTTGTTTTTTCAAAGTTCCTGATTTAAAAGTGCTTGCCTCTATTTTGTATTTTATTTATTTTTTACACCCAAGAGCTGCAGTCTCTAAGCTATGTGTGTTTGCTTGAGTGTGTGTTTGAACAGCTGATAAGAACATATTTTGTGCTTGACTTTAGACATGGCGTGCCTGTTTATTTCCAGCAATATAAATGTAAATCTATAAAATTACATTCCCTTTTTCTAATCCATGGATGTTCTGTTCAGAAGTAATTAAAACATTGCTACCTAATTCAAATGTTATCGGCTCTCTCGCTTAATTCCAGCAATTCCTGTTTAACACTGATAAAGTGAGTCGTGCAGTGAAATAAAAATTCATTTATACCAGAGTACCGTCCCCTTCCTCAAAGAATTCCACCACCGGAGCAGAGCTCATTTAAAAACCTGATTGCTTGACTCGCTGGCTCATATTTCCCCTGGCTATAGTTATAGTATACAGTAACTATTACACATTTTTTGTCAAACCCCTGACATGGTAAAACCCTAATGGGATTTTGTTTTTCAAATGTACACTTCCCTTGTTTGTGGTTAATTTAAAATCCAGCAAGTATCTCAACAGTATTTATTTTGTACTTTCAGGCTAAATCCTGTAGGCAAGTGTTGATAGGTTATATAGGTAGAGCTCTGCTGTTTCAGTTGTGATGAAACTTGGCAAGGACATTCTTGTCAGAAGTTATTTCCAATACAATGGCTCAATGGAGGTGCCTCTCCATATGTATGTCACCTGCATTTTTGGGATTATTCTTCAGCACAAATGATTGAGAGCACCACAATGTGGAAATATAGTGGTCAAACTAAATGTACATACTGGTGTTCTACCTCCTGTAAACTCTCGTTTACAACACAAAATGCTACAGCTCCTTACCTGCACAGCTGTTAAAGTTCATTAAAACTATGTCACAACATTGTTTGTCTGTTTTCATCCTAATCTGTTACAAGGTTTAAAAAAAAAAAAAAAAAATTGATTGTAAATAAACGCTAAGGGTCATTTGTTCCACTAAGCTGGGTACAGTGCTTTTATTTTTGTCAGATTTATAGTATGTGTTTTTTTACCCAAAGAGTAGTTCGTTTATTGCATCCATGCATGCTTTGCCTCAAACAATTAAACAAAAAAAAAACCACCACCACAGACTTAAATGCAGGAAGAATATGCTTGATGGCAACAAGGCACAAGCTCATTCAAATCACACAACCAGGCTTTTCCCTAGTAGCCAGTTTAGATCAACTGAACATATTCATAATTCAAGTTTTTGGATGCAGGGTCCTGGAATGCATTTTAATTTAGCCAGTACTATATATATATATATATATATATATATATATATATATATATATATATATATATATATATATATATGCTTTACATGTATGATTTATAAATAAATCCAAACATCCACTAAAATCATCCAGCAAGATTATTTTACAAATGTATTCTTCCAGCAACTTACTTTAAGTTATTTTGTTTCTTATTTCTTACACATGTTTTCTTACACTGCATGAACAGGGTGTCCTCTTTAATTTTGCTACCTGACTCAACAAAATCATTAAATACTGAAAACATTAAATAAGTGAAGAGCCCTTGTACCAGGCAGATGATGCAGGTTCTACCTGTACCTTACACATATTTTTTTAAAATATACTTTGCAGGATGTAATTTGTCATTTTTGGGATACTGTAAAAGATATTTAAATATTCATCTCAGTTTGCATTGCCTTGTTCCATCAGTTATTCGGTCATCCTGTGCCAAATGGACAATTTCCTGACGTGTGCCAGTCTGTCTGCAATATGGAATCGGGCACTGGCCCACAAACTTCTGAGCCTCTGCTTAACACTCCCAAATGATAAAGGATGCATGTACAAAATGGGACAGTTTGTGTACACAGTGAATGCACATTTATTTTAAAATAGAAAATGTACAAACTGTAAATCTCTAAAAAATAATAATTCAAAAAAATAATAAAATAAAGTGTTAATGTATGCCTGAAAACTACTGGCAGTAAAAACTCAAACTAGAGGAATCCACAACTGGAATAAACCTGAACAATGAGGTTTCTGGTTTGAAGGTAGAGTGGTTTCTGCCTGAGTGGTGCTTCCTGCAGCATACCGATTACAAGCAGTTACAATATTGTACAGATACGTACAGTATATAACCGTTATTGATCATGCATGATCCCGTCTTACACAGTCATTACCGATTTCACTCCTGGTGTTTGTAATTCAAGAAAGCAATCCTGACCGTCTTCTTTATGTACTCCATTGCTTGTTGAATGTTAACCTTAACTAGAACTAGAGTTCATTTTTAGACACCTTATTCCCAGTACCCCAACTTAAAATCACCCCAGGTAGCTTTTCTTAACATGTGAATTCATTACTTGTGTACAGAGCAACCAAGAACATATTCATAAAGTATTAGCTTACCATAAACACAGGGAGAGAAACAAACAAAAAAAAAATATTTAAAATAAAAAATATATATATTAGTTTAGGAGGTTCCCCAACACCTCCAATGGAGAAATCTGTTGTGCACGTTCCATTGCAACTGGGCTATTTTAGAAAAAAAAAAAATAAAATAATAATAATAATAATAATAATAATAATAATAATAAAGAGCCACAGCCTCAAGAGAAAGAAATATTTAGTCAAACTCAAATTTAAAAAAAAAACAACAAAAAAACCTGAATTCTCATCCCTATATTTACTGATGCACTAATGCAATGTGAAGATAGCTGCCAAGCCCCTATGTGGAGTGAATCCCAGCTGCTTTAGATACAGTACCAGTGTTCTCACAACAGAAGTGCTTTCAGAGAGATATCCGAAGAATTAGCAGCAGGCTGGTCACTGCTGACAGCGTTTGCTAGAATCACTTTGAAAAAAGTCATGCGTAGATTGCAAAATAAACTTGACATGAACAGATTACTAAAACGTTTGTTTTCTTTTTAATATTAGTTTCACTGCAGTAGGCATGTCTGATAACCCTGAACAAGTATTGCAAAAATGTTTCCTACTATTCTTCATAAAGACTAGTTGAGCTACCAAAAAAAACAAAAAAACAAAACCTACAAACAATGAAAGTATTACTATAACTTAAATGCAAACTCCACCAGGACAGAAAGACAGAAATCAAGAGCTACCAATAGTGTCTTTTTTTGTTTAGAAGATATCACAATTCTTAAAACACTGTGATCAGCTGGTAAAATGTTTATGCAACTCTAAAAACTTCCAGTCTTATTTATTATTATGGACTTAAATATATACCTCTAACTTGTTATATTTTCCAGAAAAAAAGTTTGTTAAATAAAATAATTCAAGTGTAAACTGTAATGCTGTAAAGTTGAAGCTTTTGTTGCCCTTTAGTCTGTGCTTACCAGAGTTGAGTATCAGTGCAGATGTATTCATTTAATTATTCATTTATTTTTTAAACCAGATTTGTTTCCCCTGAAAATACAGTAAGCTGTACACTACTGATAAACATTCACTGTGGGAAGTGGCGTGTTTTATATGTACAGAATAGTGTTAGCAGCTTGGAACTGCAATTAGTCTCTCCCACTCTATAGTGCTCAGCCTAAGCTTTTTCTGGAGTTCCTGGTCAGCTTGGACTTCCCAGTTGACTTCTCTGACAGTGGTTCTGGTTCCTGTTCCTTTTCCACAATTTCCTGAGTGTGGCTTTGGACCAGATCTTCGTGTTCAGAGCAGCGTAGCTGTTCATCCATTGGTGACTTGCACAGCGCCCCCTCCTGGTGCTCTTTACAGAAGGAGTTTGGGCAGATCTGGCAAAAGGCTACAGAGTTTTTCCCGCAGACATCGCAGTGGTGCCACGGGCAGTTCCATCGCCCTGCCAAGCAAACAAACAGACACATCAGGCAAGTGCTCAACTGCTGCTGCCGATTTCTTTATTTTAACTATTAAAACATTTAGTTGCATGGTAATAGTCCCTTGTAATATTAAACCTGTAGAACTCCTCTTTTTTCCCTCTGGACACTTATCACTCTTCCTTAAATGCACTTTACTTGCTCTTATCTGCCCCCTATTTTACAGCATTTAATCCTGTACTTTAGAGTACTGTAATCTGTCACAAGTGTTATTTAATCTGTAGTATTTTGTATTTAATTACATCCTGATGTAACTATCACTGACACTTATCTGCTCCGTTATTGAATCGTATTTTGTCATACTTGTACTTTCTAGGACCAAAGTCTTTTATTTTTATCTTGTTCTTAATTGTATTACTTGTACTGCGATTCTTGAAATGTATTTTTGTTTACGACTGTACGTCGCCCTGGATATGGGTGTCTGCTAAGAAATAAGTAAATAATAATAATAATAATAATAATAATAAAACACATTCCATTTTTAGGTTGCGTCCTGCAGATGTGTAATGAAAAGAAGCACACATGATATGGCAAAAGCAGGAATAGTTTTTTTCTAATTAAATACCTACCTGAATTCCCACACACCAATACAAAACAGACAATGCAAAATGTGCTGAACATCTGTTGTAGATCTCAGAATAAACTTTTACTTAACAAAACCGTGCTGTTCCACAATACAGTAGATTAGCATACACAGGCCAGTTTGTTACGTATTATGACGATCTGGCCAGTTACTTTTCACTCACCGAAAGGGCGCTTGGTGAGATCGAGGCAGGAGAGGTGGTAGGTCTTGGTACAGGTCTTCTTGTCACAGAGTACAAGTTCTCCCCCATCGCCACAGCGGAAGCACTCGTCTTCAGACTGTTTCTTCACTTCGTTACGAGACTTGCGCCTCTTCAGCTTCTTCTTGCCTTTCTTCCCTTTGTCTTCTGAGGTATTGCTGGTTGCATTCTTCATTGATAAAACAGAAAGGGCAACCGAGAACAGGAACATTATGAAACCGCCGTAGACAAGACATACATTTCATTTGCAGTGGAGAGTTATCAGATCTTTTACCTTAGGCCGGTCTCCAAGAAACCCACTGCAGTTAGGAGCTCCACACCTGCAGACAGTCTTCTCATTGCCCAGACAGTCAAGGTTATAATTGAAGGTCAACTCTGTCCCTGGATTTACAAGACAATACAAATGAACAAAGAAGATGCAGTGTGTGTGACTGGAGGTGTTCTTTTGATGACACATCCAAGTCTTAAATTTAAAGAATCCATTGCACCATTCTGAAGAACAAGGGGTGTTAACCCCAAGCTCCTGGTAAAAAAAAGCTACATATAACCAAAATTAACCCTAAATTTGCAATTGAGCCATCAATCCTGCCTGTAATACAGCCTGAAGATGCTGAGCACCAACTGTATGAAGATAATTCACTCTCATTCCTCTGGGATTGCTATTGTATTTCAAGCAGTAGTCTGTAATGGAATGTGCCCTGTATAACCGGTCTTACCTGCTGGAATATCACAGCCAGCAAACAATCCCACCCGTGTGTCTCCATTCACTGTCCACTTCTGAGTCTCACAGTTGGGCTGGCAGCTGTGGTTCATGAAGCGAGAGTAGTTCCCTTTGAGGCCAGCATCAATGATCCGATCCTAAACACGCAATAGGGTATTCAGACAAGGTTAATGGTAATGACACCACTGATCCAGAAGAGGGCTAGTACCTCGTTTCCATGCACCACTCAACCTGGGTTGAAAACCGTGCTGCCCCTGACACTGCGTTACCATGTTAATTTAGCCAACCCCGCATTGGCTGCCAATCCGAGCTGGCCCTAATTTTTTCCCAAAGCGAGATGGGTGGAAGTACGTCACAACACTGACCAATAAAGTGACGAGTGGGCATAAACATTTAATCTGTATCTGCGGTGAGCAGGTTTCTCCGTGCTTTAATATATCATAACATAACTCCATGAAAATTGTTAGGATTGTCAGAAGCAAAGTAATAGCGTTCATCCTTTACGGTTTGTAAACAAATGGATGTGACCTTAGCCGCAAGGCCTGCTGGGAAAGATAGAGTGTCAATGGGGGTTCAGGAGGAATGCGGGAGAACCCGGACCAGCTCGGAATGGTGGTCAATCCGTGCTCATGGAAACGAGGTATAAATCGCTGCAGCGCCGAAGATTCTAAAGTGACAAGTGGGTTATTTAGTTAATCTGACTGGTAATAAGGATCTACACTACAGGTCACTTGGCAAAGCATTGCAGATTTAAAACCTTGTATTGGTTTTGTCCAACATACCATTTTTTTTTCTAATTAGACCAACTGAATTCTCAAGCAGAAAATGGGACAGGTTATTCAATATTTAATCTAAAAAGCAAATTACAGCAAACAGTGGGGCCCCATAAAGGCAATTTTAGAAATCGCTAACTAGACTTTTCTCTTGCTCCATGTTTCTGTGATGTACATAGATGCTTCCACTTTATATCAACAACATGCCCTGGAACCCTGGTCCTCTTGAGCAGGGTTAGGGTCAATTCCAATTCCACCTCCAATTCCTTTTTAAAAAATTTAGGAGTGACCAATTATTTTTATTTATTTTCCCCCAATTTGGAATGTCCAATTATGTTTTTTCTCCTCACCACAGCGAGTCCCCACACAGCACAGATGTTCTGAGGGTGTGTGAGCGTTCTCCGATCTCACAAGCCTAAAGTCAGAATTGCTTTTACGCCGAGCAATCCTGAACAGAGGTGGGCAGGCTACCGATCCTGGAGAACAGAGATCAGCCCTGCTTTTTATCCACTCTGAATGTGCTCAGTGTCTGGCCAGTAGGGTTCGCTGTTGCGCGATGAGGAGATGCAATCCCTGCCGGTCTCCCATCCCCCACCCCGGGAGATGCTCAGAGCCAATGTGACGTCCCGGTCGGAGTCCCCAGCAAAGTTCGGCCTCTTTGCACAGCCTGGACGCAAACTGGTGCCGTCCAAGCTGTGTGACTCATCCTGCGCTCCCAGTGGCAGCGCTTTAACTGGATGAGCCACTATCAGTTCCAATTCATATTTTAGTGACTGTTAAACTACTTTCATTTGAAGCCAATTTAATTGACCAACATAGACTTCAATTGAAGTCATATGTTGCCACTGTGAGAAGCTCATTTTAACAGAATTACAATTTTGATCAATGATGTGTTGGAATTTATTAAAAAGTAAATGGGAAATTGAATTGGAATTGAAAAACAGGAACTGACCCCACCCCTGCACTTGAGCAGGAATTACCTTAAAATGTGCTTTATTCGTACAGAATTGTGCACCTGGTTATGAAAGACAGATTACAAGACCAAGCTTGCTGTGATGGTGAGAGAAAGGCCAAAGACAGCACACACAAAACAGGAGGGAACGTGTCTGCACCAATGTAAAACTGAGAAAAACAGCTACTTAATCTAGCAATTGACTGTTAGTTGACACACACACACACACACACAGGTCACAGCAGTTAAATGCTTATTACAAACAGCTCTGGAAAGGTCTTGTGATTGGGTTCCCAAACCACAGATTTTAAGTCCTGCTCTTCAAAAGAACAATAGCTTGTTTTTTCGTTTTTGGGAGGATGCAGTTGTCTTTAAGATCACACTTCTGAACACCAAAGCCAGATTTCTAGTGCTAGAAAGACATCTTTCTAAACAATAAGATTTCAGTCATGTTTATTTCCCACCAATTAAATATTTTAAACACATAAAATAATTCCCAGGTGATACTGCCCATTTGTCTGAGTGCAGCTCTGCTTCACCGATATGTAGCCACTAAAATGAATGTAACTAAGGAGCAGAGGGAGCATGCAGGCAGGACAGGCTATAGAAGTAGATTTGAATTACAATAATGGGTATCAATGTC
Source organism: Acipenser oxyrinchus oxyrinchus (assembly GCA_030684275.1). Lineage (NCBI taxonomy): Eukaryota > Metazoa > Chordata > Actinopteri > Acipenseriformes > Acipenseridae > Acipenser > Acipenser oxyrinchus. The sequence continues at coordinate 90,722,351 of CM060248.1, read as the reverse complement.
AAATCAGAATGTAAAGCATCACGTATGAATGACAACACCTTTCAAAGTCAGAAACTTGATTTGTTTGTTTGAATTATTACACAATCATTTAACTTGTAAAAGTCTTTAATACCTTGTAAGTTACTCATCCAATAAACCACCCTTTTTATATGAATCCTGGTATTCCTTGCTTACCAGAATAAAGCCCTTACCTTGTCAATGGTCAGCATGTAGAAGTGAGAGATATCGTGCTCTTGAGCATATCGAATCCTTGCTCTGCACTCCTCTTCATCTATCAGCTCCCCCACATATTCATTCACAAACTCCCCCTGGAAAAACACAAGCAGCCTGTAAGGAAAATACGCAACAGTGGAAAAAATATTTCATGCAGTAGCAGAGGAAGAGAAACGCAGGCCCTGTGCAGGACCTTATTGTGGGCCCTAGCTCCCAAATTTGAATGTAACACTTGTGTATAAACATAAAACAACATGCCAAGTCACGTGTTCAGAATTTAACAATATTCCATTCTCAGAATGTTAGCATGCATGACACAGTCTAGGACTACATGTAAGAAACGTTTCTATCATCTACTTGCATTGTATTTTGAGTTTGTCTTCACACACAACACTTCACTATTTTTAATCACAAGCTAACAAGTTTAATCACCTTCAAGGAAACTCGTTTTAAAATTACTGGTAAATTCAGCAACAGAACCTGAAGAGGGCTTTATCATCTGGCAAGGTCTGCCTTGTGTTGTTTAATGTTGTCCCGAGCCAATAGTGACAGCAGGCCTTTACATAACCACACGATAAAGCCGTCTTATATGTGGGTTCTCTTGCTATTAGAAAATGGATACATTAAAAAAAAAAAAAAAAAGTTTTTTCTGTTTGTTTTTTTTGTGATTTTTATGCAGCAATATTTTTTGTTGCTGATGAATGCAAATGTTTTCCTCATTATTCTGCAAGAATTCCACCTAAGGTCTCGTAGGCGTATCCTTCACTCTGCTTCATCCGAGCAGTGGACGTTTCGTGTGTATTTCCAATGGCCAAATAATAATAAAAAAGCTTCTGCTTACATGGATCTGTTCTTCAGTGCAGGTACCTCGTACACAAAAGCACTTTAGTCAACATATGGCAGTGTTGATACAGTAGTTAGTATAGAGCAGTGGTTCCCAACCTGTGGTCTGTGAGTAAACTCCAGGTGGTCCACAAACCACTCCTGAAATTCGGTTACGCAGGTTACCCATTTCTACACAATCATACCTTGTGCTAATACTAAGTAACACAACAAACAGCTTTAACCACGTTATATATAATTATAAGATATGTATGCAGTCTGCATTTCTCCCCCCTTTATCGGTTTTCTTTTATTACAGGGGTGTTTATAAATTAATATTACAGCTCCCTTTGATGCAATACCAAGCATTGCCTTCAAAGCTGCCATTAACTGAAATAGCTAGTGGCAAGTAACATCCTGTACACTCTCCAATCATTACATTTTTCAAATTTCTTCCCAACCACCTCGTCTTACGGTGTTTTTTTAATATGTACATCAAGCGATGAATGTGAAAAAAAATAATAAATAAAAAGGAAAAAAAAGAAACAGACACTGCCATCAGCAGCTTGCAATGCACAAAATGACACATTCCTTACTGACCTGACAGCGAAGATTCAAGCCCAGGAATCTCATTAAGTTAGGAACGTTATAGAAATACTTTACTTTCTACATGTACTTATACACATACAAATTAGTTTCAAAATGCTGTTGTGAAAAAATGTGTGGCAAGTGGTCCATGGGAAAAATCCAAACACCAAGGTGGTCCCTACAGTGAAAAAGGTTGGGAACCACTGTACTAGAGTGTAAGGGTATCTATTTAACATTCAGTGTTTATAGTCTTCCATATACACAGCCATAAGACTGAAGATCAGTCACATCTATTGTAGAATTTCATTTTAAACTAGAGTGCTTCTTAATATAGGTTATCAACAGTATTCCAAATATGATAAAGTTTAAACATTTAGAGCTGCTGAAGCGGATACTGATCAGTGATGCTCTCACCTTTTTGATGTCTCTCTTGGCCACCAGCCCCCAGCCTTTGCCCGCAGTCTTGATGATTTTGGTCTCTGGGTACTGGCGCTTGGTGAAGCCCTGGTTCTGGCAGCGCTCTCTCGCCGGGCACACAGCCGGGTGGCACTCGTACATCAGCATCCTGTTCAAGCACTCCGACTCAAAGCCACACGGGCTCTCGCCCAAAGGCTTGCAGTTACACTTGGGGATCTCCGAGATGTCTGCAGTGTAGATCTGGACCTTCCCACAGGGCTTGTTTACCTGTGTATAAATAAGTGTGGTTAAAGAAAAACGAACAAACAAAAACCCACTACAATTAAATACGCAGAAAAAAAAAAAAAGAAGACATAGAAAGTTGGGCATGAGTTGTGGAAATGCAGAACAACGTGATCAAAGCCTAGTTTCAAGAGCGTTTGTCAGAGGATATGGGCCAGATTTTTTTTTTTTTTTATATATATATAAAATGATGTTACAAAATAGGAGTACATTAAATGGGGCACATATAGCCTAAAACAATAAGCACAAATCTCAACAGATTAGAAAATACCTTAAAAGCAGTAATCATTTTTCTCTAACACTTTTTGTTGTTTGACTATTGATAGTTTGGAGGACCTTGTCCAAAATCTTCTTAAGGCAACAAACCTTGATGTACTTATAGGCCGGTGGTTTGCGCTCATTCTCCTGGGCTTCCTTTGCTTCTCGTTCCTTTTTGATCTCCAGAAAACGCTTTTCTGCTTCCTGTAGAGCTGCAACGGATTGGGGGGGGATTATTAAAAGAGAAATTAAAAAATTAGAAAGCACAACAATTTAAACTCATACAAGATCACTTAAACGTTCCTTCTTTTCCTGTAACACAAGTGGTTCATTTCCTCCTACGAGGAGTGCGGTTCACCTGTTTTGAAGACTTTGCCGATGCCCTTCATCTTTAGATATTTGCCCCCGACGCCTCCATGTAGGGGAAGACGCGGGCCTGGTGTGTCCAGAAGTAATCCTTGGAGCCGAAAAGAACACGGGAACTCCCGATCTCGTGGCGCAGGTGCTGGATGTTTGTGGGGATACTCCGTGGGTGCCTAATCTCTGCCGGCCACCACCTAGTTAAAGATTGCACAGAGAATAGGGTCAGCTTGAACTGCACTATATATATTCACCACCGCATCAACTTCAAGTGTTTGAAGGGTGTGCCTGAAGATGCTTTTCACCTGTAGTTGCCCAGTTTGACCCAGATGATGTCTCTGTACTGGGGCTTCTTGCCAGCCTTGCAGTCGTTGCAGTACCAGCTTCCATCGGGCATCTCTATATTGAGACAGTCAGGGTGGAAAGCAGCAGGACAGGCCTCACAGCACAACAGACTGCCCCCTGGAGGAACACAACACAGGATTTGTAATCTTAATGCAGATTCATGCTGGATGTTACACTATGGATTACAGAATCATGACAACCCTTTATGGTGTCTGTTGGACAGCGAGGGAATTGTGCTAACCTTTGGAGCAGACGAAGCACCAGCTGACGTTGACGTGCGCGTGGTGGCTGTACCCTTTCTTGGCTGTGAAGTGGCTGGTGCAGATGATGCTGTGCGAGGTCAGGACCTCACATCCTGCAGCAGTGCACACATCCCCCGAGTGAAAGGCGACAGGGCAGCGCACACAACGCACCATTTTACCTGCAAATTGAGAAGACATTACTTTTCATTTCGGAGGAGCTCAAACTCTATCCAACTTTTGTTCAAACATATGGAGTGTTTTTACCCAGTGTAAGGTTATCTACTTAACATTCAGTATTTATAGTCTTCCACATACATATGAGTTAAGATCAGCTGCATCTTTGTTTAAAACTGAAATGCTTATTTATATGGGTTACCAGCATTCCAAATACAATAAAGAGATCTAAAGTTTAAGAAACTAAACAGAATATAAAAACAACCCCAACTCATGTTCATGGTGCAAGACATTTCAAATTATCTAAATATATTCCACTGTTCCAAGCTTATAAAGCTTGTGGTTTGTTACATAACAAAGTGAAGTGCAAGTTTTAAATCAGACTGGCTTTGTGGTCCCCCTCTTTGCAGGACATTGTAATACACCAGTGCCATCTAGTGGGTGAACATTAAAGTGTAATATTTAAAGTTTGAAGTCGGTACTACTGGGGTCTATTCAATTGACCTGAAAAACGGCAGCGGATCATTAAAATATTTTAAAATGATTAAAATATCACTATCACACATATTCGGACAGACAAATTACAAAAAAAGCTCCTTAAAACTCTTTATTCAACACCGTGAATTGTCTTTGCTTTACTGGTTCCCAACCTTTAGTAGATTTGAGGCTTGAGGGATTGTTGATGAAGCAGCTGACACAGCAGTGTAAGGGGCAGCGAAAGCCCTTGTTCACAAACACAGACGGAGGGTACTTCCTTGCGCAGTCTTCATGGTAGAATTTACCACACTGGAGAACCATGCAGCGCTTCACCTCCCCTTCGCTCTTCTTGCACGCAAAGCAAGAGTGGATTCCTGCAGGGGAAACCACAACAGAAAACAAGGTTGAGGTCGGTTCACTAACACTGTGGACGAAGCAAGGTGTCCCAACACACCACACTAAAACCAAATCCATTAAAAAAAGGGTTCACACCAATTCAAAACCTGCTTTCAAATGTACACAACTGGTTCACTATTATTAAATCCATTTAAAAAAAAAAAAATCTATTTTATCTACTGCATCTTTTTTTGCAGACGGCCATTATAAATTTCAGACGAATTCGTCTGATGATGTAATTGCACACAATGCTGTGACAAGTATGTAATTTTTTTTCAAATTATAATAAAAACCTTAGATTTCAGACAATCAACCAAATTGCAGTTAGTCCGGTCTGTAGGTTACCATAAACACGGGGAGAGGAAAAAAATGACAATAAAAAATGTGGGTTTAGGAGGTTCCCAAGTTTAGTGTAGGCTAATGTGTTACGCATACAATATTGCAACAGTTAACTTTGTTGTTGTTAATGATACCCATTATATTTTTTCTATTTTGTTTTTTACATTATTGGTTCCTTTTTCATTTGATCATTTAAGAATTTGTAGTATATTACTTGTATAGTTATTATAATGTCGTATTTAGTACTTATTTATATTTAAAATGTGTTGTTTAACTATTTTAAATGGACAAAGTGCACTTTAAGCATGAAAAAAAAAGTTTTTTTTATGTTTGCTGTTGATCAGACATTATTTGTTTTCTAAAATATGTATGTACATAAGTATACTGAGATTTTTTATGAATTAAATATTTTTGAAGCGATTTCAAAAAAAAATTGCACAAGTTGTTTCTACTTTTGTTTTTGCTTTCTAGTTGGGTAAGTTTAGATTTTACTTCATGTCAGTGTAAGCCTTGGTATTTTCAGGTTCACAAACACTCAGCTTTTCAAAAAGGTATAACTCTCTATGCTTTAAATTGAAATATACACTAACTCACATAAGCTAAAACCCTGCCAATCACATCTCAAAAAGGTAAAAAGGCAAACCTGTCAAACAATTGTGCAAAATGAAGACAGTACATGATATTAAAACCATTTTCAGATTCTAGTTCCTGCTGTTTGTAGCTACCACTGATAGCTTTACACATTGGAAGTAGGAGATCAGTCAATTACACTTGGTCTTTTAATTTTCTTTTCACATTCAGACTCGGTATGCTAGATCATAGAATAAAACCATTATTTATTTAATAATCTGCAGAGCAACAGCTTTAGAAATGTATAATACTGTATACTTTAAGCAGATATTTGGTCTGATACATGCCCTAAAGTTAAGTCATGTCAGTTGGCCCTCAACATGGTAGAATTCTCAGTCCGCAAAGGGTTAAGGTTGCATTTTACTGCAAAAATGTAAAAAACATAAAATAAAATAAAAAATACATGTTTGTTTTCAATGACCTGCAAAACTTATTAAATTTCACATGTTGTTGTTAGGTGTGGCATTGTAGAACATTAATGAATCAGAATACAACAGCTCATGTTGCAGTATTTCCAGACTTACCAGAGGTGCATTCAGAACACAGAAACTTTCCTTCGGGTTTCTCAGTCAGCCCCAAGCAATTCAAGTGAAAATGGCCACAGCACTGCCCTTCACACAGCATCAGTGAATCGCCAATAGTTTCGCAAACCTGAACATAATAAATAAATCCATGTATAAACAAACACATTTTAAGTTCAGTCTTCTAGAGTCGTGTCCCAGTGCTCTAGCAGGCAGATTGTTCATTGGGTTGCTTTGCTGATCAGTGTAGCAGATTTTGGTGAAAGTTGGTTGGGGTTTACAGAGCGGAATGATAGTCACCTGACACATATTGTCCTTTTTCACATTCCCTCCTCGCTCAGTCTTCCTGGAGGAGACAGAGGCCTCTGTCTGAATCTCGTCGACACTTTCACAAGGAGACTCCGGGCGCTCGTCCCCGTGTCCATCAGAGGACACCTGGAGCAGGTGAACACACACACACACCCACCCCAAAACATTAACATTTGTACAGCAGATTTTTCAACTGGTTTTCAGCTGGAAGTAAATATCCCACTCCTGTCAGTCTGAATTCTCTACAAGGGATGTAAAATACTAAGGAGGCACTTAGTCACAGCATTTTCCATACAAGTGGAAATGCTGAAAAAGGTTCATTATGGACTAAATACAGAGTAAATAAGGCTGTATAATTCAGTAAAAAAAAAAATAAATAAATAAATACAAAACTATTATTTACCAAACTAAAATGTGCAGTCTATAGGATTTTTTAAAATTTTTTTTAATCTTATTTGGAAGTGCCATTATTTATACAGTATCTTGATACATTTGTATGTGAAAGTGAAATTTGAAAGAAGTAGAGAAAAGTTAACATATAACTGAAATACAACTTTTAAAAAAGGTAAACTGTTAATGGAAGGTTCCATTTTGAAATTCCTGAAGCACAGGTTTGCGTGTGGGGTGGTTGTTCGTGTGCTGCTGTGCGTCTCTGTGTTTACCTCGTGTTCCGTGCAGGGGGCTGGAGGGGGGGCCGCAGCGAGCAGTGCGTCCCCCCCCGCAGAAGAGTGCTTCCGTTTCTTCAGGGGCTTGCACTTGTCCGACAGTTTGCTTTCTACAAAACAACCAAACGTACATGTAAATCCAACTGCAATCAAAACCTACTGCAACTTAAAAAAAATTAAAATAAAAAGACAAGAGACAGAAAGTGGGTTCTAAAGAGTCTTACCAGACTGGCTATTCTGGACATCAGAGGCAGGTGATACTTTGGTCTCTGCAGCAGGTTTTGATTTCAGCTGTTTAATTGGGTTCTTCTAAATGGAGGAAAGAGAATGCAGTGGGTTAGATTCTCACTAATTGAAAATCAATATACACCATAAGGCTTGTGTGCATTGTCTTTATTACTTCTCTTATAGTAATGACTTGGGGTTGCAAGCATTAAAACTGTATTATTATTATGTAACCTAAAACATTTCTGCAATAGCTCAGTGACTACAAGTGTAACAGTATTAAATATGCAAACTAGGGGTTATAATCAATTAAAGATTAATCGCTTAATCATACCTGTGGGTGTTGATCGATTTTTTAAAAATCATTGATCGATTAATCTAGTCTACCCACGTGCTGAAGCAAAAAGCAAAGCGCGAGAAAGAAATTTGTAAAGGCGGCGGAGAGCACTTCAAAAGACGTGGCAAACGGGTTACAGGGAGCTATCCCCAACATTTTGCCATAGCTCAGAACAGTGTTTTCCAGAGGTTATTTAGGAGGACGCCAAGACCAGACTGAAAAATACATTTTTCTGACTTCCTGGCGATTGTAAAAGCTCCACAGTAAATGGCAGACTCAGTGGGTATCCAGGATGATTGACTCTATCAAATATCCAGACAGGGATCATGTTTAATCTGACTAATCTCTGTCCACAGAGCTTGTGTCGTTTCAGACCTGTCATAGCTCAGCACCTCTATCGCCCAGCCCCCCTTCATTTGAAAGTGTAGTGGTAGCAGGTTTTAATATCAAATACATTTTGTTCACAAGTAAAATGAAATAAAAATCTAGATTTAGATGCAGATTCAGCTTATAAAATGGAGGGGGGGGGGGTTAACTACTTTCTCATATCCCAAAATCTGCTTTTAGTTTAGTTTACAGGATTCGCTGCGTGCAGAATGTAGGAATAGAGCAAACAAGGATGCAACATTTTATTAAACAAATCTTTAATAAAGTTATAATAAAACAAAATAAGCTGGACAAACATTACAATGACTATTCGTAATTGCATAAACATTATTTAAAGACTAGTCACAGATACACTGTAATAATAACAATAACAATACTGTGATAATAATAGTTAAATCTTTTGATGTGAAACAATGAAATGGGCTTTTAAATCCTCCACATCCTTACTTTCTCATTTAAAAGTGGAATGAAGAATGAGAAAACGAGAGCGCAGCATTTTAATAAGTGACTCATTTTTGTATTGGTGTTAATACAATTCCAAATAGTGATTGCAATAAGGTGTATCCATCTTAAATATATATTAGTTTTATTTTACTGTTTATTAGAAGGGGGGTAGCAAAAAGATTTGCTGTTGGGGGCTTTCCTTTCACGGCAGTACTACAAGTTTCTTATCTGAGGTTGCAAGTAAGCTGATTTTTGTTTTAAACAATCAATGTATTTGTTTACATCTGTACCATGGCAGTGCATTTTCAGCTATAGCCTGTCCAAGTCTTAATTATGACATATTCAGCTAACTAAATTAAAACTAAAATAAAATTAGCACACTTCCATAAATTACCTGTTAGTTTAAAGTTTATACGACAAACGGCCCAACAGTATTGGTTGTAGTACCGCTGCTAATTTACAGTAATGCATGGTACTGTATTTTATGTATGATATTAAAAGACTTGCTTTGGCTAACTTCAGATTACATGCAAGTAAACATTTTCAATTATTGTCAAACTGTTAAAGTTGCCTGCAAAATGTTAGGTGCCATTAATAAATGCTTGCAAAAAATAGCATTAATACCAAGTGTTACTTTTAGTTGTTTCACTACAATTGCATATTGTAGCAAACAAGTGTGATTAATCGATTAATTAAATCATCCAGATGGGGTGATTAATTGGTTATTATTATTATTATTATTTATTTCTTAGCAGACCCCCTTATCCAGAGCGACTTACAATTGTTACAAGATATTACATTATACACTATACAGACATCACATTATTATTATTTTTTTTTACATACAATTACCCATTTATACAGTTGGGTTTTTACTGGAGCAATCTAGGTAAAGTACCTTGCTCAAGGGTACAGCAGCAGTGTCCCCCACCTGGGATTGAACCCACGACCCTCCGGTCAAGAGTCCAGAGCCCTAACCACTACTCCACACTGCTGCCGGTTAAAAGAAAATGCCAAGATTAAAACCCCAAATGCAAACCAACATTTAGCAAAGGCATAGAAACACAATGAAATACAGCACCTTGCAGTCCCGTTTGATTCTCTTGGGTTGTGCTGGAGAGTCTTCTGTAACATCCAAGGGCCTCTTTTTCAGCCTTTTTGTTTGTTTTACTTCTGCCTTTCCTTCAAAAAAAAAAAAAAAAAGTCTTCATAAACACATGAAACAAAAAGAAACACGACTACCGACTATTTAATATGTAGGTAAATCTGTGACAGCAGGGAAGGGAATAATCAACAACAGTTTATCCAGATTTATGATTTTCAATAAAATAAAAATAAAAAAGTGCCAAAATGCATTACTCTGCATCAAGTACTGGTGTACATAACCTCAAGGAAAGTCCTGTTAACTCACCTTCGTTTCTTGACCTTTTTCTGTTTCCCTGAAGAGTGCTGGGTTTGGTCTTTTGGCCAACTAAATTTAAATAAAAATTAACACAACAAAAACGAAGGAGATATAACAATTGTGTATTCCATTGTTAGCAAGCAGGGAATAAAAGATTATTTTAATATCGCCATTTCTCATTGGGCGATTCATACATCAGTGAACATAACATATGATTTGTCCTTACTACGACAGGCTACATGGCGCAAGTTCACTTGAGTAGTTCAGTGACTAAATAACGTTACACAGGGGTGTGCAATTCATATCGCCTGATGCACGGACAAAGTTTTGCCGTTATACTTTGCCTGTCGGACAATTGTTTTTATTTATTAATTTTTCCTATGTTCGCCCTGTTGCTAGAAAGACAGTCAGGTATATTTTCAGACAGCCACGCAAGTTTCTGAAAACTGAATTGCAGAAGTCTAGCACCTACACACAAACATTTTAAACAGTGTTTAGTCCCGCCCCTATCACTTCTGATTGGCTAGCTGTGGAAAAGCTGATTTGTTGGTTACAAAGAAACCCAGACATGGCTGCCAAGAGAGCCTCTGGCAAGGCACAGACTCATCTTTTAAATTTAAAAGGTATTATTTAGTTTTTTTGTAAATTAGCAATTAAGTGATGCTGCACTCTTCTTGCAGGATCCTGACATTTAAATGCAGCAGTATTAGCAGATTAGAAAGAATTGTGTTGTGTAATTTATAAAATCATTTCTGAGCCAACTGTGTTCAGGCGTGTACAGTACTTGTTAAAATAGCTGTACAATGTTACACTGTTTAAAAAAAAAAAAAGTATATTATAGAAATAAACAAAATAAAACATATATTTGTCTTTGCAGAATTTGATGGAGCCTACTGTAAATATTGTGTGTGTTTGGTTGAAAAACAGTACAAAATGCAGAGAAACTTGACAGGTTATACACATCCTTTAAAAATCTGGGGTTCAGCAGTTACAAAACTGAAAGAACTTCAAGAAAAATCAGAATTATTATTAGTTTATTTAGCAGACGCCTTTAACCAAGGCGACTTACAGAGACTAGGGTGTGTGAACTGTGCATCAGCTGCAGAGTCACTTAAAATTACGTCTCACCCGAAAGACGGAGCACAAGGAGGTTAAGTGACTTGCTCAGGGTCACACAGTGAGTCATTGGCTGAGGTGGGATTTGAACCGGGGACTTCCTGGTTACAAGCCCTTTTACTTTAACCACTGGACCACACACCCACAAAGCAGCAGTAATAGTTGGCAATGATTTAGTATCTGTGATGCAACAAACTACAACACCTGTACATGGATTCAGCTTAGAGAAAGAGTGAAAAAAAAAGTCAGAAGCTAGTTTTGTATTTGAATAACTCCAAGTACTGCTTATTATAGTTGTACTCTTAGTATGTTACTTACATTTACAAGCAAATGTGTTCCAAACTGCACTGAAAGGAACATTTCCTTAAAGTATATTATACATTTGTTGAGGTGAGGTCAAAGGGAAGCTTTTGTGTATCTTGAAGAATTTAGTGAACCCGTCAACCTACAAGGCTAGACCTGCCCCTATTAATCACTAATTGATTGACTGTGTTCACTGTTAAATAAAACCAAAATCCTACAAGCTATTTTCTTTTTTGTGTGTGTTTTGTGTGACGGGACGGGGGCAAGTAGATTTTTAAAAAGACTAGCAGATTTTTCTAGCACTTTGTCCCTTGGACAACAAGTTTGTTTCAAAAATTACACACCCCTGCATTACAGTAAGTAAAGAACATGCTCACAAAGTAGCAGATTTTGATGGCTTTAGTTACCCTGTGAATGCATCAGTATTCAAGACTATGTCAGCTGCTGTCACGGGCACAGCACTTGGGTCTTGTGAGCTCAGATCTCCCCATGTGCACAGCCTTGAGGACCGTTGTGGCACACCAAGAATCAGCTCCTCTCACCTGGGCCTGGAACAGATGTGACGTCAGCCGGAGCCTTCCCAGTTACAGCCTTGGTTTTAACCCCAGCTTTCTTCTTCCTGCTCTGTGGACGGATCACGGATTGAAGCAAGTCTTTATCGCCACTTTCATTACAAGCATCAGGGGGTTCTGCAACAACCTATGGGCAGTAAACAGAAGACTAATCAATCTCTTGTACCATTAACACAGTCTCTAGATTCCTGCAAGCTAAGCTGAAAATAAGTAACATCCAAGCAAAAGGAAGACTTCATGGACATGTCAAAAATCCATTCCACGTGCATAGAAATACTTATCCAGGTTTCACCCAAGTGCAAGGATACTAGGAAGCTTGCAAGCTGGGGGTCTATGGCTCGTCCCATCGATTGCCGTGTGTGTGCCACTAGGCCTGACAAGCCAGGCTGCAGGAAGGGAGATACATATCCCAATATAACACTATGTAGAAAAACAATATGTAGTCTGCAGAACAAAGTACTTAATCCACACAGAAAATCTGAAAAAGTAAGTTGGTTAGAAACTGGTGTTTCAGCCGAGTGAACTGTGTCAAAAGCCTACTTTACATAGTTAGCTCTTGAGGGCAAAAGGTCAAAAGGAAGACCTCAAATATTGTAATATTTGATTTACTGGCATTTTAAAAAAGTTTCATCAGAAGTGCATAACCCTGCCAGCAATTTATAGTTTTCAAATGTCAGAGAGTTCAACGGACGTGACATTGCTTCCCAGCACACAGCATATCTTGTATTTTGGTAACAAATACGTTGGTAACTACAGAAGGCTTGACTGTTCCCCTTTGGAAACGGACCATATTGTTCCCCTTTGGAAACGGAACACTATCGTAACTCCACAGAAAGCAGCACAATACTGTACAAGGTCATTTGCAGTACCTGGGAGTGGGGAGGAATTTGGTTTGTTTTATTTTAAAAACTGTGTTTTCTTTATGTTCTAGAAGTTACAGCATAGTCAGCACTCACATATCCGACCCTATAACATTTTGACTTCAGTGACGGTTAAACGAGTGCATATCTGATTATTTCATTTTGGCCAAAATTGACAAAATTGTAGAACGTAGTGCTCGATAAGGCCCTAATGCAAGGCTCAAAGTTAACGTAGATTTGGTAGCATTTTGCTTCCCAAAACTGCAGTTTATATGACTGACCCTGAGTGAACACGTACAGAATTACCGGTATTAGTTTTTTTAAACACGTACATTACTAGTATATTTCATAAAGCGGGAAACCATTGCTATTAGAGCTTTCCTATTTGTAGATGACTGATGTTTGTAGATACACACAAGGCCCACAATGCAAATCGTATTGGATAGTGGAGTACAAATACCTACAGCACCAGATCAACGTGGATACAATTTCAAGGTATGAAGTTTATTTTATAGACCAAAAGTAAAATTAAATAACTCTTAAAAACATTACAATTTTATAAGATAACAGACAATGACCTAATAGGATATTAAGTTTATTCAGCGTCTATAAAATGCTAATTTAATCTGTTGTGGAGAATGGCTGCTCCAGTTTTGTTATAATGTTAACCCTAGTTTCACCCACGCTAAAAATAGGTAGATAATTATTACTTTATCAATTCTAACTACAGAATTTTTTTTTTTTTAAATGGCTTTATAGGTGTATGATTTGTTATAGTTACCGAAATCTCAGGTCAAGAGGATAATTTCGTACCACTTAATTTGCACCGATGAATCATAACCTGGTTAACCGTACTGATGACTGATCAAATGCTTAGATGACAGATATGGTTGCACTCTTGTAGAACTTAAGGATAAAACAAAATACATTTTGACAAGGAATTGCATCACTTCCATTCTGTTTAATTTAGTAAACGTTTAAACTTTTAAAAATAGTATAACCGTTAAAATAAAAACACATTTTGAAAAGACGCTGTGTAAGGCGACTCTTGGTTTTATCCTGCTGTGGAGACCGCACAGAGGGGGACGCATTACTACTATATATAAATAAATGTATAAAAACAGTGAAGCAATATGAAATAATAATAGCACTGATGGTACGATAATGGTCTGTTTTGATTAGAGGGCGAGTATTAATTGCATTACAGAAATGTTATGCAGTCTAATTATTCAAACCGTGCTAAAATCCCAATCGCTAATTTATCCTACTTACTGTATATAAATGAGAGAAGAACTAGTTATGTTCACACCAAACTGACTTTATTCCAAGTAAAGTATCATGTTAATTCAAAGAATCAATATTCTGTTTAATTAGTAATAATTTACTAATAACAATAGTTTGTACTTATCTGACTGTCAGCAGTAGGAAAAAAAGACCAAAAAATAAACATAAAATGGAAGCAAACTTCTGTTTAAAAACAAAAAAACAAAAACACACAACGAATTAACATCGCCAGTCTCAATCCCAGAATAGGAAAAATAAATAAATACAAAAAAAATCAACACAGTCTTCTGCATTCTGGCTCAACAAAAGACATTAAAGTTGAATCCGGTATCCTTCACAATTGAAATTGGTTGCATGCGATTTGCGATCGTCTCAATAATCAACCGTTTTCAGCCAGAATTTTATCATATTTCCTAACATTTCGCTTGCATGTCTGGGCCCCACCTCCTCCACGCTAGATCAAGCTTCATAGAAGCAGACTAGTCACGTGACAAAGGTAGGAAGCAATAAAAAACAACAAAAAATGAGCCGTTATTTGCAGACACTTCTTAATATTTGACCTGCACATTTGACACAGTTTAAACGATTAAGCAAAATTAAAAATGTTTGACACTTTACTAACGTTTAAACTCTAAACGATTTACACCCCTAGTAGGTAGGTGTTTATATTTTGAATTTTTATACATAAAATATTAGTGGAATAAACTGCTACCGAATAAGACAATTTTACTACCTGCTTTCCAGACAGGTAGCAAATCCTCACTACTGTCTGAAAGCGAACTTCTAGCTCTGCCTAATGTCACAGTTCACTTGCAAATGAAAATGCACAAAACCAACTAAAGATCACAGATTTAAAAAAAAATGCACCACAGTATCTAAAACATGTTGAATGATTAACATTTACATTACCGTTGTCTCATTTGCTTTGTTTTTGCAGCATTTTCGTCATGTGAAAATGGAGGAAGCGCAGTGTAACTGCACAATAAGAGACTGATTTGGCAAGTGAGAAAAAAAAAAAACATAAAAAAAACATGCAGACTGTGACGGATAAACAAGTGCATTGTAACATTGAAGAGATGGGCTTTGTATCAGAAAAGTGGTGACGGAGTCGGGAAATCACGTGTGACGGGCAAGTGCATTCATTCTTAATACAAGGGCGGTAAAACGCGATTGACGTATATCTGGGTAACAGATATCTGAGTGCTGACTGTACAGTATCCACCACTTACACCGAACAGGGTTATTTCAGGCAGCCGTTTATATCGGACTGTGGCAATGTGCCCCGCCCCTGTGTGCATTTCTGTGTTATAGGTTGCGTATGGTGTGTTAATGTTGTTGTATAGATATTGCTGCACGGGATATAAATGGGTGTGTGTAGCACAAGTCATTTAAAATGCATAATTGTATTTAGGCACGGGGATTGCACTTCACTTCACGTGCATTTAAAGTAGTTAATAATGTGAGCACGGGGCTGCACAGATTTAGTTCATGTGCTGGGATTCAAGTGAGTAATTAATTGGTAATTGAATCCCAGCACAATTGTTTATATAGATGCACGTTTCATTCACTCGGGGTTGTGTGTTCGTGAGTGGAGAACGGGTGAGAGAGAAGGAGATATTTATAGAAAATAATTGCTATTGCGCACTGGAAGCACCAGCGCGGTACTTGTTTGTGTCTGTTCGTCCACCCTGTTTGTTAATGTCTATTCTTTTGTTTGACTGTTTATTTTGGCCTTAAGTGCCGTGTCCTGTTTTCTGTGTTGTTCAACCTTTGTGTTATTAAAACACTGAGCGCAACAGCATCTCAGATTCACTCACCACTACTGTCCGTCTGTGCACTCCTTTCTGGTCTGACGTCATCACTAGAGCTAGCCTGTCACACGGACAAATAGCATTTGCCATTCCCATTGATTTACAGAAACGAAGGCATTGTTTATACCGTGTTAAGCACGCCATATATTTCAGGCAAACTCAGCTGTTTGGATCTTGTTATGTGCCATTCACATAGATTTAAATAACAAACACACTGCTAATACTGTAGTAATCGCTCTTACTAATCCTCCAATCAGCTGTTTTCACCTTGTTACCTCGCCATTCACATAGATTTCAATACAAAAGGCAGCACTTTACTGTAGTAAAAGCTTGACAGATCGATCAATCAGCTGTTGCATCTCGCTACTGAGCGATTACCCTTGTACTGTACTTTGGCTAGTTAATCCATGTACGCAGTGCCGGGTTTAGTTTGAAAAAACAGCACTGACTGCAACAGCAAGCATGGCTGGAAAGAGAAAAGTGATGCGCATCAGCACGAAATTTCAGTGCAAATAAAATGTCTCTTGTTAGATGCTGTGCGCTTGCTAAAACATGCTTGGAACACTGTCAGTCAGCAAACAATGCAACATTTCTTCAAAAAAGCTGGGGTTTCTGTAGTTGAGGAGGAGAGTGCTGACAAAAATACAACTGAAACTCTGACACCATCACAGGGGATGTCAGAGGAAGAATTCTCAGCTGTGTCGACCAGGACGCTGTGCCTGAAACTGACACAGATGACGTACGTGTGCGTGCTGCGCTTTTAACACTGTGGCGTGCTATGGAGCAGCATCCGGATATACAGCCGAATTGGGATTGTTTTGTAAACGCTGACGGTTTGCCGTACATATTTACGAAAAAAAATCGTCCAGATGCGTATGAGAGTTCTTCGCTGGAAACAATTTGCAGTAATGTAGCCCTACCTGTACTGAACATTTCTGCACTTGCATTACTTTTTTGCACTTACTTTTTTATTGTATTCATAATTTAACACATGTTTTATTTGTGTAATGAGTGTCTGCACACTCTTGTTTGTTTTGATTACTGTACTGGTAATTGGGGGACATTTTGAATGCAAGGTTATTGTGTGGGAGTTTATACTGTCCATCGCTTACTGCAGGTGAATCATGTCAACACAAACACGCCCGTTCTAAGCGATGGTGGCTGCATTAAGAATTTCATTGCTCAACACTAAATGTTATTAACTACAAACTAGATCAAGATAGTGTACAAACTAGAACATATATGCCGTTTCTACAGTAATCTATAGACTAGGTCACAACTAATCATGATTTTTAAGTAACAATACAGTTAATGCCAAAAGTTTATCACCTAGAAATTTTAGGACTCAGAAGTACAAAAAAAAAAACCACTATGCGAACAACTTAGATCTTTTATTTATCATGTAATCAAAGTAACTACGAAACACTATCGCAAAAGTCTACTGAAAACCACAATAGTAGTATAGTATTTCATGTTAGACTTTGAAATGTAATCTGTGGTATTAAAATCTATATTTGGTTTTATTACGGTATCTTTGAAGCAAGTACAAAAAAGTAGAAATCAGTTGACTGTAGACCATTCCGCCTGGGATGCCCTCAATACACCACCTTTACCTCTCCTGCCACTCCAGAGTAAACCGCTTCCACTGTCTCTTCCTCACTTGCCTGTTTGTACAGGCACAAAGCAAGCAGCTGATCTCCTATTCAGGTCTCATGCCTGCTTGACTAGTTACAGTATAAAAACATAAGGAATTATTTCCATATATTTTATTGATACCAATGACAGACTGACTTTCATTATGTAATCTTGCATTGTGCCTATAAAATTACTCATTGATGCTTTTAAATTAAAAATGCTTTGTTTTGGATTATGTGATGAGGCTGTCCTTCAAAACATGTGGCTGCACCGAAGGTTTAGAATCCCTTGTTTACTCAAGCCATTGAAATCCACACTCACACCAACCACAGAGGAGATGATATGCCACCTTACAAGGAAGCCCCTGTGAGTAGACACGCATACAGATACCAGGCCCCACAGCACTTCAGCAGTAACACCGCTCCCCAGCACATTCCCAATGCAACGCCAGACCTCAATGCCCTGCTTATACAAACCTGGCTGTCTGGCTGCGCTGCGTTCTTCCGTCTCCTGGGAGTGGAGGCTGCCCTGCTTTTCCCTTTATTAACTGGGGTACTGTGGCCCTTCCCTGATTCTGTCCTTTCAGATGCCTTTTTCAGAGGAGTCTTTTTAGTCCTTGAAGTGCTCGTGCGTTTGCTGGAAAGGTTGTTCTGTACTGCTGGTTTGTCACTGGGCAGCAGCAAGTCTGCGTCTTCATCTTTTTCGCCCGGCTCCGATGTCCTGCTGGTCTCACCCCAAGGCCCCGCCTCGATCCCCACCTCCAGAAGCACCCGCGGGTTCAGCCTGGGCCTCTTGTTCTCGTAGACGAATGTGTACTTGGCTACCCGCTTCTCCAGCGTCATCCCCAGGGCTTCTTGCGCTTGGGTGATGCCAAAATCCCACTGTGTACGCAACTTCACTGAAACTGGTTTGAGCAACTTAAGAAGAAAGAAAAATGAGACTAAATGAGACTTAGTAGGACATACTACTATTATGCACCTTCTACTCCCAGGGTCAGGGATACTGGTAATTTGAATTTGTGCTTCCTTGATTGATCAGCTTTGATTTCTGGAAAACACAGAATTTAGCCAACACACACTTAATCTGATGAAAAAGAAACTTTGATGGTTTAATAAACGGTTTGATGTTGACGTACAATTTCATAGACACTTTGATTACAGCAATTGTATTATGCCCAAAGAACCCAAATCAAACCTATTTTCTCTATTCGTTATCTTGAAAGAAGTAGTAACCACATTTCAAAAACCTTTTTTTTCTCGCTCCTGGATGTGGCTTGCTTGGCACTTTCCTGGCACAGGCCCTTGTACTGCTCCTGCCCCTCAAAGGGGAAGATGCTCTTCTCGTATATGTAGGCCCTTTCGGGAGCATTCCCCAAGAACTGCACGTGATATTGCACTGAAGTCCGGCTGTTCTGTCCTGCAAAGAAATCATTCCAAAAAACAAAGCAATTTCTTACATCTTCTAGTGCACCTCTTATTGATCTGCACATTCTGGAACTGCTTTCTGTATTTCCCCCTTATACAGCTTTTCAACATCAGCTCCATAAACATGGGTTCCGAAATATATTTTGGACAAGGTCCTACTAAATGTGTGCGGCCCTCCACCCAGGAGACCAATTTCATGGAAAAACTAGTTATACAAAAAGGACTCATTTAGCACATAAACTAAAACGCTCTTCTTTGCTTGAGAGGAGGACCTCTATGGAGATCTGTATTTTCACTAGCACTGAGATCTGTGAATGGGGATGGCACCGGATGTGACAGCTGGATTTTATACATGTACACATGTGTATACTTGAGTGAACTGTAGGTACCTTTCAGTTTAACGTGATGATTCAGATTTGGATCCGTTGCAACCATGCAAGGCCACCATGGGTACCCAGACACCTTCGTCCAGACCACATCCCCTACACCGAACTTCAATGGGAGGGCAGCCTCTCCGTCTTTATGGGACCCCTGCCAAACAGGACAAGAAACTCAAGTTAGCAAACTTCTGTGCACTATTTTTTTTTTTTTTTTAAATTTAGTCATTTCCAATGATTTTTACCCCAGTTTTCTCCCCAATTTGGAATCGGCAATTGTGTTATTATCAATCCCGGTTCACCGCTGCAACCCTCCAGTGCATCGGGAAATGGAGGCTGAAACACGCGTCCTCCGAAACGTGCTCCTGCCAAGCCGTCATTTTTAACACTACGGATCCACATCGAAACCATCAGACCTATAGTGTGGGAGGACAACACAGATCGGAATGGCTCGACTGCAGACCCGCAGGCGCCCAATCAGCCACAGGGGTCGCTGGTGCGCGGTGGACAAATCATCTTCAGCTACATTTTACTAAGAACGTACAGCTCCGCTATATCACTGGTGGAAAAGCACCTTTACTTATAAACACAAACTACATTTTCAAGGTGCAATAAAAAGCCAGATGATACGATATGATCCTTGAGGTTCAATTAGCAAAGTGTGATTCTATGTTGCTCTACTTAATATTAGAAACTCCCTATAAGAGAGCATGAATATGATGCACACCATCCTAGCTGTATTAATGATAGCACATCCTTTGTGATATAACTGCATGCTTCTGCTTATAAGGAAAGGCGTGTAGGTTGACAATTGAATCACCAACACCAGCTACCAAAAACCACACCAAGGAAATACCAGTAAATAATTAATGTAAACACTTACAACTCTTATACAGTATATAGTTTGAAGGAAATACCCCAGTTATTACACACAACAGATAAAAGACCACATTTCGTTCTTCATGTTACTCATTCACGTCTTTCAACCAGAAAGATGGAGGTTATTAGGCAGCCCACTCACGGCACGTTGCCTATCCTGCCTGGGAACTGGGTGCGGAAATTCTGGAAAAAGCCATTTCACTAGCTTGTCATCACTATGTCTTTTACTTCTGGAGACCGAGGTCCAGGGTCTCAACACAACACATTTAAAAATCGGTCAGGACTGAGCACATAGCACTTCCAAATTATGTTGCATTACTAAACAGATGCACAGGAAACAAAACAGTGACGTATTGCTGCCTCATTACCACGTAAAGCCTAACCTATTAATTCTGGTCCACATTTGTCAAGTGCACACAAGGAGAAACATATTTTGCTGAACAATAGCATTAGCCGCTGACAGCGGTTGAAGGGTGGTGCTGTGGTTTTGTGTAACTCGGTAGTGATAAGATTAGTGGTTTCCTCAATGCAGGATGGAGAAAATTAGGTAACTCGAGCAGATCTGAGGTGGGAAATGGCAGCGCAGATCTAAAAACTTACCATGTTTTCTCTTTAGGAATAGTTGTGCAGATTTAACCTATAGACTGCATTCTTACGACAATATTTCCGTAATTACTGTAAGGTAATTCTGTTCCAGCTGTTCATATTGATTTGACTTTCTACGGCACTTCACAAGTCGACGCAAAACTACTCTGTGCTAAACTCTCTTTTTTGAGAGCAATGTTTTTTAATGCATCTCACTACTGAGATTTAGGCCTACACGCACCAAAATACATTATACAGTGCCTATAGAAAGTCTACACCCCCTTTCAAATTTTTCACCTTTTGTTGCCTTATAGCCTGGAATTAAAATGCATTAAATAGTTTTTTTATTCATTGATCTACACATCCTACCCCACAACTTCCAAGTGAAAAAAATATTCTAGAAATTTGTAGAAAATTAATTAAAAATAAAAAACTGAAATAGCTTGGTTGGATAAGTGTCCACCCCCCTTGTAATAGCAATCCTAAATTAGCTCAGGTGTAACCAGTCGCCTTCAAAAATCACACACCAAGTTAAGTAGCCTCCACCTGTGTTAAATTGTAGTGATTCACATGATTTCAGGATAAATTCAGCAGTTCCTATAGGTTCCCTCTGCTGGGTAGTGCATTTCAAAGCAAAGACTCAACCACGAGCACCAAGGAGCTTTCAAAAGAACTCCGGGACAAAGTTGTTGAAAGGCACAGATCAGGGGATGGGTATACAAAAATATCAAAGGCCTTGAATATCCCTTGGTGCACGGTCAAGATTATTAAGAAGTGCAAGGTGTATGGCACCACCAAGACCCTGCCTAGATGAGGCCATCCCTCCAAATTGAATGACCGAGCAAGAAGGAGACTGATCAGAGAGGTTACCAAGAGGTTAATGGCAACATTGCAAGAACTACAGACTTTTATGGCCAAGACTGGTCAAAGCGTGCATCTGACAACAATATCCCCAAACACTCCACAAATCTGGCCTGTATTTTACTCAAGAAAGACCACCTTGAATCCCGTTTGAAGTATGCAAAAAGACACTCAGGAGATTCTGTAGCCATGTGGCAAAAAGTTTTGTGGTCTGACAAAACTAAATTGGAACTTTTTGGCCTAAATTCAAAGTGTTATGTTTGGCACAAACCCAACACAGCGCATCACCCAAAGAACACCATTCCTACTGTGAAGCATGGTGGTAGCAGCATCATTTTATGGGGATGTTTCTCATCGGCAGGGACTGGGGCACTTGTCAGGATAGAAGAGAAAATGAATGGAGCAAAGTACAGTGAAGTCCTTGAGGAAAACCTGCTGCCCTCTGCAAGAAAGTTGAAACTGGGATGGAAGTTCAGCTTTCAGCATGACAACGACCCAAAGCACACAGCCAAATCTACACTGGAGTGGCTAAGGAACAAAAAGGTAAATGTCCTTGAGTGGCCCAGTCAGAGCCCCTACCTAAATCCAATCGAAAATTTGTGGCGTGACTTGAAGACTGCTGTCCATCAACGCTCCCCAAGGAACTTGACAGAGCTTGAACAGTTTTGAAAAGAACAATGGTCAAATATTGCCAAATCTATGTGTGCAATGTTGGTAGAGACCTATCCCAACAGACTCACAGCTGTAATTGCTGTCAAAGGTGCTTCCACCAAGTATTAACTCAGGGGGGTGGAGACTTATCCAATTATGATCTTTCAGTTTTGTATTTTTAATATATAATCTTTCTCAATAAAAACTTTTTTTCACCCTTAACAGGTGTGGAGTATGGTGTGTAGATAAGTGGAAACAATCCTAAGTGGAAAGAATCCTCATTTAAATGCATGAAACTGAGGCACTGACACAACAAAATGTGAAAAAAAGTTCAAGGGGGTGTAGACTTTCTATCGGCACTGTATACCTGCTTGGAAAAATGCTCCTCTCTGATTGGTTAGCTGCATTCTATCAGCTGTACGTTAATCCACACAACCTTTCAACAGACACATCACCTTTGATTCAAATTCCTCCGCCACTTACCTGTCCTAATTTTAGAACACTGAATATCTAGAGAAGTAACCACTAACTTATATATTAAAAAAAAAATTCAGACCCAGAATAAAATGTTAATCTTTTTAAAGGAAAAACCGTTGAAGAATGGTATGAAAATTAATTTTCTGAACTGGACAAAGTACAACTAGTGAATTAACGTTCCGTGAGGAATTAAGATGGAGCGCTATACAGCATATCAAGCTTTAGAAGAAGTCGAGGAGCTGGTACAAAATCACTTTAAATGACCAACCATACAGCAGAAAAGTGAATTTAGCGAAAGACGCAGAATTACAAATTGATTGATCCGTTTAAATCACCCGGGCCTCCCTTGGATTACAGCATTCCTGCCACCCCCTAGACGTGCTTATCTAGTAGCAGAGCAAAGTATAAACATCTATAGACAATCAAATTGAAATTATCCCAAGATCAATCAGCAATAAACCAACCGCCCCCCCAGGTTTCTCTGCTTTCAACTGTGCTCAGCTAACACTTATTAGAAGCAGTTCAGCAGAACAGCCTTCCTCTGAAATGACTCATCTTGTGGTTTTGGATACGTTATTCTTGTAGGAATAGTCCTCTATCGAAAGCCCTTTATTGATCATGGAAAAAGAAGAAAAAAAAACATTTGCATGCATTGATACTAGAAAACGGGTGTTGGGCAAGCTAGAGGGTTTTCTGTATGGTACTTTCTCCATTATCATTTTTTGGCGTTTTCTGCTAACTTTTCAGTGCACCTTCCACCTCCACTCCCAAGATCAAAGCAACCACCCCACCCCCATCCCAACTGATTTCTTTAAAACCTAAGAAATGTATTAAGTAAATCAAGCCTTTGTCAAAGACTAGCGTCGTATCAAAATCATATCCTTTGAAGTAAATGAAAAGCAAGTTTGTGTAATGAAAAGCTGAGCAACACGATACACACTTAACTGATATACCAACCCCCACCCCCACCCCCCACTCCCACCTACATCCATCAAAGCAAACTAGGAGCAGAACACAGCATAGAAACAGGACAGGAGAACACTCAGACTACTCAGCGGCTCTGTAGACCTGGTGAACCAAGCCAGTGAAAGGAGACGATAAAACACAAGACAATATCCAACCTTTTGAATCTCTTCTGGGTTATCCGATGGTGGCGATGATGTCTTCACTGGTGGTGGTGGTTGTAGCAGCACCAGAGAGCTCTCTGGCTCCAGCTGCTGGTCAAACTTAAGGTTTCTCTTCCGCTTCATTCTCCCTTTGTTTTTTCCATCCCTCCTTTTCTCAGTTGCGGTGGCATGGACGGTCACACCAGCCTCGTCCTCACAGAAGCAGGACTCAAATCGGGGCTTGCCGTTGGAGACTGTTTTAGTGATCTTCAGCTTTATTTCAGGTGATTCGCTCTTTTTCTGGGGGCTGGTGTGCTGTGGGGGTGACTCGGTTCCCTTTAAGACCAGTGGTTCCACACACAACTTGGCCATCTTGTCCTGCTCCCCATTCAGCACCCGGGAGGTCAAGTCTTTCAGGGTCTCAGTCAGAGGGTCGTGCCCGTTGATTTTGTGCAGGACTCCTTCTTGCAAGGTGGCAGCTAACTGCGCGGCAGCTTTGTCCATGAGGATCGCTGGGTCAGCACTAATCTCTGTGGCTGCCGGGTTCTTTCTGCTGCCCAAGGCCTCTGGGACCTGTTTCATGCTGGCAGGTGTTAGATGTTCTGGCATTGACGGAAGAGAGCTGCCCTTCACATTCAGATCCATTCAGTCCAGTTGTTTCCAATCACAATCAAACTGCAGCAAAGACAAATCGAAAGATGAAAAGTTAAATCTCAACTTGAAAGAAGAAGAAAGAAGAAAAATAAATGGCTTTTGTTCTTGTGGTATTCAAGAGCATTTAAAATTGAGCCTGTGGTTCATTCCATTATCAAATGAGTGGGCATGTTTCAAGCCACAGACATGGGTTGAACTACTGTGAACTACAATGTTACTGGTTGCAACGTAGACCCTCTATCTTATTTACATGCAGAGCTAGTTTGATTTGGATTTCATTTTCCCTTTTATACTTGAAAACAGTATTTGTCATATTAAGTTACATTTTCACTGTAGGCCCATTCCACATTGTGTGTTGCAGTTTGGTGCACACCCTCCTGCATTGTAATGTAGGCTGAACACTTAGTGCAACACATTTTTAAAAGTTACATCGCTAAAGGAAAAAATGGTCCAATTAAAATGTTTTTAAAAAACTCATATTGAGTAATTTCCAGAGTCCTTAATGCTCCTATATCACACGTAACAAGGAATGGGCCTGTACCACCTATTATAGGCTCCCAATAGTGTTACAAAGTTCAAATGATGATTCAGATTATCATTGAATAACAAAAGAGACAAGTTGTTTTTAAGTCAACCACCACCAGCATGACAGTAATCCTATTTTTTTTTATAAACTGAAGTCATCATGTCATCTTGAATTAAACTTTTATGAAGTCTGGTCGGCATAGAAGTAAAGTGTTCACATATAAAGTTACCAAACCCTTTCGAGCTGTGGGCCTAAAGTATTTATGGTACCAAGCCAAAGCAACTTCAAAATCTTTTCTGTTTCAAGAGTGGTACTTATCAGTACAATACTTGCACCCAAGTTATGAATACATTCTCAAATGATTTCCTGTTCTTATTAAACATTATTCTTTCAAAAAGATGATGTAAAACCACTGAAGTGAATCAAGAGAGATTAAACGCTTCACAAAAAAATGGGGCTTAAGGTTGCTACACACAAGACACAATTAAAAAAAAAAAAAAATTGGAGCAGATACTTTTGCAACAACGAGTCCATCCATACACTCCTGAAATGACACAGATGAGATGCGACAGATTGGAAAGCGGCCAGATTACATCATTTAGAAAGCTAGATAGTCAGGATAGTGATCTATATTATTATTTAGGATAGTCTATAGGAGCTATACCTTGTATGTGTATAACTCAAGGCATGGTTTGTCGGGACTCTCAGGTTTGCAGTGGTCTGCACCTCCGGGATGTGTATCTGTCCGTCTGACATGAGCAGCCCCACCGTGAAGTATTGTTATTTATTTTATTCTTTTAAATCATGTAGGCAATACAGTTCCATTGTGTTAAGTGCAAGCTTCAGAATGTTTGTGCCATTGACGAGACTTTGAACAAGACTGGTACAGATTCGTCAATATGATGTAGAAATGATCAGGGTTGGCTGATTACAATCAAAACCATGACAATTTTTATTTTTTTAAACTCATTGATTTAATCATTTTTCTTTTACTACCCATTTTATTGGGTTTCTCAAGGAAAATACATGAAAGTATGTTTTAAAAACCTTTTCTTGACACACAAACATCTTAAACTATGAACTAAAATGTGCACCAAAGTTTATATTAAAGTCTAATTTAATTAGAATTAGTAAGCACTTGTATTTCTCTTATCAAGTAATTAAAGTTAATACACATTGTCCAGTTTTGTATGTTACTGGATGTGCCACTTGGGAGCCCTTCTCCAACTTATTTTTGTGTTATAAAATTGACATAACTTTATGCTCTAATTAAATACTGTATACCTCAGAGTTTATTACTTTCTAATATTTCGCATATAAAACACACATACCACATTACATAATAATGGAGATTAAATTTATCACATAGCTTGTTTCATATAAAGCAAACTAACTGCAGCCTGACCAGCAATTAGCGTCCTTAAAAACCCAAGGAGACGTTAAATATTTCAGGATTATCGGAAGACGCTTTTCCCATTATCAAGGATTGGTGCTGAAAACAACATAGATTGAAGATGAATGAAAAGCAGGGAATCTCATCTTCTAAGTACATGTTTTTAATCGGTACCTCCTCGTTTTAAGTGATATCTGACAGTTTAAAATGTATTTAAAAAGGCGGGTATGTTAGGAAATCCCCTTAAACTGGTGTCAGCCTCAATCACACTGGCAATTTTAGATCTCACTGGGGCCGGATTAGAGCAGCTGTTCGGAGGCTCTGTGATGCTGATCTGGTTCTCCTCATAGAGCTTCTCAATCATGTAGTTAACTGTCTTTTTATTTGAGTAGGTCTCCTGGCTCTTCAGGGCCTTGAACTGGTAGGAGTTGGGGTTGCTTTGGTTCAGGTGACTTCAGAGCTCAAATTTGTACAGTGAGCAGTAAGGGAAAACATCCAAGCTCAGAGCAGGATGTTTGTATATATTTTTTTTTCTCTCTCTCAACTTGACACAAAGACTGATAAAGGATTATCATTCTGAGCGTAAAAGACAGGACTGCTGATGCAATACCTAGTTAAGTGTGAAAGGAACCATGATGAAACTCCAGACAGCCTTTTTATTAGGCAAAACATTATTCGTTCACATTTAGACGATGCCACAATGACAAATAATTTACTTTATGTATTCATTTAAGATTGAGTAATTTGGTATGCAACTATTCGTAAACCACCTTTTCCAACATCCTAAGACTGTTAAGCTTACAGTATTTGGAGGTAGAGCTACAACTGTGGTACTATAAATTTTTCTACAATTCTGATCTACAACCCATTCACAAACTTGCTCAGCGTCAGCTGGCCCATTCTGTCAGTTCAATTCTGTATAATCTCATCCTGCGAGAAAATGAGTCATTATCATAATGTATTATTGTTGCCATTCTTTTTACTGTGCACCTCCCAGCACTAAGCCACGAGAAAGATGTACTGTATCAGAGGGAGGGGCACTTACGTTAGACTGAGCTCAATATGACTGTGCTTCCAGATATTTTCAATCACACGTGTTTACTGGCAGTGGCACTGTGTGATTTTTCCGTCTGTTAGTTTGTCTACAAGATTTGCTCCAGAACCTCACCGATTGTCTGGGTAAATGTTTTGCACCCTTGTCTGTTGCTGTAGGCTGTACCCATACCCACTCCATGTTTCTTTTCTAAAATTTTTCCAATTGTTCAAAGTGTAGTTCTTCTTTTGCAAGTGTGTGAACTAAGTCAAATCAAATGAGAAACTCGCTGCCTGTCCTGCAACTCCCCGGTACGCCAGGCATGTCCGAATGGCGTGGTCTTAAAAATCTCTTCGGCGGACTGTGGATTATTGTCTAACTTCCCTGCCCGAATATGACAATCTGATTTAGAGTGCTTTATGAGGCTGTCCTTTTTAAGAGCACTGCCCTGGATTCCTCTAATAAAAGAATCATTAAAATTCTGCAGGCCCCTTAATTTGTCTTCATATTTTGTGCAAAGTTGACAGTATATAGAGTCAACATGTTTCCCGTCAGGGCTTCTGTACTTCAGCCATAAATTTCTAGCATCAAGTTCTGAAATCCAATTTTTAATAGTACAAACCCAAGGACAATTGCTGCCGCTTGCCATTTTCAACTTCAAACCCCAATTCTGCTTTTAACGTTCCCATCCGTCTGTTTGAAACTGACACCGAAGCTCATTGGCAGCGTGGCAAGCGGAATTCGGGATTGGTTGCAGCGCAAATCAATTAAACATATTTATTCTGTGCTCCAATCAAAAACTAGTATTATTGTATGGAATGAAATCATTGACACACCACTCTTTCAGACATAAGTAACGCTGCATTTTCAAAAAGGTAGGTAAAGAAAAAAAAAGGACTGCTGCATTGTCTACAGTACTTTATTTTACGGGTGTTTCAAAGCAGATAAACCATCTATTTCCACCCCTGAAGCCTAGTCAATCTATGTATTTAGTTTAGTAAAAATACCCTGAATATTTTTTTTTGTCAAAATACCCTTTGTATGTTTTCATTGTTGTTTTTAAAGTGGATTTTTTTTATACCATTTTATTTTTACAACAGAAAAGTGACCTATATTTTATTTTTGTAACAATCTGTGTGAATCACTCAGAAAACATTGATTTGTTTGTTTGAATTAATTTAGTCAACATAATAGGCTCTCTATTTCTTTTTTGTTGTTTTATGAATGAGTATGAAATCGCCTTGGTGTCCTTGGGTTGGATTTATGTTTTGCCCCCTAGAACTGCCTTGGTGCCCCTGAATTTTCACGCCCAAAGGCGGCAACATTGCCTTGCCCTTCATGACCTTCATGCCCTGAATTAGTATTGGCGTTAGAGAAATGTGCTTACTTCTCCTACAGTGCTGAGCTCCAGAAAGCATTGACCACACTCAGAATTTGACCCACTTTGGTGGTAACTGTGCTCTTGACCAGGTAAGTTATTAAAGCGTGGAAGAAATGTTTTTCCGATTAAAATTAGTCTGTGTTGTGGTATACTTCGCATCTGGCAGATAAATCATGGAAAATAACCAACAAATGTAATTCAAATGTCTTGCATTCCTTCAGCTCTTGCGTGTTCCAATCTTGTAGTGCTGCCCATAACCTAAAAAAAGTTCTGGGAAAAGACTACCGCAGTCACTTCTACAGTACTTGTGTTACTCTACAGTGGTTTAGTACTAACACTGCTGAATACATTCCAGCTCAAGTGGACCAAGGAGGGTTGAGCGATTATTCAATTATTTTTAAAATCAAGTATTTTTTTTTTTTATTGACTTTACCCCATTTCTCCCAATTTGAAATATCCAATTGTATTTTGGCTCAGCTTGCTGCTACCACCACTGCGATGACTCGGGAGCGGCGAAGATGAACACATGCTGTCCTCCGAAATGTGTGCAGTGAGCTCTGCAGGCCTGCCATGCAGCCAACCCAGAGCTACAGCGTTGGAGGACAACGCAGCTTACAGGCAAGCCCGCAGGCGCCTGGCCAGTCTACAGGGGTCACTGGTGCACGGTAGGCCGAGGACACCCTGGCCAACCTAATCTCTGCCTCGGATTCTGAATCACCCTCTGAGATATAGATATATATATATATATATATAGAGATATCTATATATATATATCTATATATATATATAGATATATATATATATATATCTATATATATATCTATATATATCTATATATATATATATATATATATATATATATATCTATATATCTATATATCTATATATATATATATATATATATATATATATCTATCTATCTATCTATCTATCTATCTATCTATCTATCTATCTATCTATCTATCTATCTATCTATATATCTATATATATATATATATATATATCTATATCTATATATATATATCTATATCTATATCTATATCTATATCTATATCTATATATATATATCTATATATCTATATATATATATATATATATATATATATATATATATCTAGATATATATATATATATATATATCTAGATATATATATATATATATAGATATATATATATATCTAGATATATATATATATATCTAGATATATATACAGTACTGTGCAAAAGTTTTAGGCAGATGTGAAAAAATGCTGTAAAGTAAGAATGCTTTCAAAAATAGACATGTTAATAGATTATATTTATCAATTAACTAAATGCAAAGTGAGTGAACAGAAGAAAAATCTAAATCAAATCCATATTTGGTGTGTCCACCCTTTGCCTTCAAAACAGCATCAAGCATTAATTCTTCTAGATACACTTGCACACAGTTTTTGAAGGAACTCAGCAGGTAGGTTGGCCCAAACATCTTGGAGAACTAACCACAGTTCTTCTGTGGATTTAGGCAGCCTCAGTTGCTTCTCTCTCTTCATGTAATCCCAGTCAGACTTCGATGATGTTGAGATCAGGGCTCTGTGGGGGCCATACCATCACTTCCAGGACTCCTTGTTCTTCTTTACGCTGAAGATAGTTCTTAATGACTTTGGCTGTATGTTTGGGGTCGTTGTCATGCTGCAGAATAAATTTGGGGCCAATCAGATGCCTCCCTGATGGTATTGCATGATGGATAAGTATCTGCCTGTACTTCTCAGCATTGAGGAGACCATTAATTCTGACCAAATCCCCAACTCCATTTGCAGAAATGCAGCCCCAAACTTGCAAGGAACCTCCACCATGCTTCACTGTTGCCTGCAGACACTCATTCGTATGCGCTCTCCAGCCCTTTGGCTTGAACAAACTGCCTTCTGCTACAGCCAAATATTTCAAATTTTGACTCATCAGTCCAGAGCACCTGCTGCCATTTTTCTGCACCCCAGTTCCTGTGTTTTCATGCATAGTTGAGTCGCTTGGCCTTGTTTCCATGTCGGAGGTATGGCTTTTTGGCCGTAAGTCTTCCATGAAGGCCACTTCTGACCAGACTTCTCCGGACAGTAGATGGGTGTACCAGGGTCCCACTGTTTTCTGCCAGTTCTGAGCTGATGGCACTGCTGGACATCTTCCGATTGCGAAGGGAAGTAACCATGATGTGTCTTTCATCTGCTGCAGTAAGTTTCCTTGGCCGACCACTGCGTCTACGGTCCTCAGCGTTGCCCGTTTCTTTGTGCTTCTTCAAAAGAGCTTGGACAGCACATCTGGAAACCCCTGTCTGCCTTGAAATTTCTGCCTGGGAGAGACCTTGCTGATGCAGTATAACTACCTTGTGTCTTGTTGCTGTGCTCAGTCTTGCCATGGTGTATGACTTTTGACAGTAAACTGTCTTCAGCAACCTCACCTTGTTAGCTGAGTTTGGCTGTTCCTCACCCAGTTTTATTCCTCCTACACAGCTGTTTCTGTTTCAGTTAATGATTGTGTTTCAACCTACATATTGAAATGATGATCATTAGCACCTGTTTGGTATAATTGTTTAATCATACACCTGACTATATGCCTACAAAATCCCTGACTTTGTGCAAGTGTACATGAGAAGAATTGATGCTGTTTTGAAGGCAAAGGGTTGTCACACCAAATATGGATTTGATTTAGATTTTTCTTCTGTTCACTCAATTTGCATTTAGTTAATTGATAAATATAATCTATTAACATGTCTATTTTTGAAAGCATTCTTACTTTACAGCATTTTTTCACACCTGCCTAAAACTTTTGCACAGTACTGTATATATCGAGATATATATATATATATATATCGAGATATATATATATATATATAGAGAGAGATATATATATATATATAGATATATATATATATATATATATATATATATATATATATATATATATATATATATATATATATATATATATATATATATATATATATATATATATATATATATATATATATATATATATATATATATATATATATATATATATATATATATATATATATATAATCACACACACACACAGACACCCCTTGGACGTTTTCACAAACAACCTGAAATCTTGAAGCATTTAAATGTTTTTTTTTTTCCTTTGAGTTACACAACCTACTCAACACTTTCAATGTGTGAAAAAATGGAGAGGGGAAACAAATCAATTAAAAATAAGTCTTCATTAGATAAGTATTCACCCCCTATGCTATGACACTCCTAAATAAGCTCAGGTGCAACCAATTGACTTCAGAATTCACACAATAAGTTAAATGGAGTCCATCTGTGTGCAATAAAAGTGGTTCACATGATTTCAGATTAAATACACCTCTCTGAGAATTTGTGGCAAGACTTGAAGATTGCTGTCCACCAACGATCCACATCCAACTTGACAGAGCTTGAATAATTTTGCCAAGAAGAATGGGCGAATATTGCACAATCCAGATGTGCAAAACTGGTAGAGACTTACCCCAAAAGACTCACAGCTATATTTGCTGCCAAAGGTGGTTCTACCAAGTATTGACTGAGGGGGGTTGAATACTTATCTAACCAAGACATTTCAGATTTTTTTATTTTTCATTAACTGTTGTTTCACAATAAAAATTCTCTTGCCTCTTCAAAGTGTTGAGTAGGTTGTGTAAATCAAAGGGAAAAAAATCCCATTAAATGCATCAAGATTTCAGGTTGTAACACAACAAACTGTAAAAACGTACAAGGGGGGTGAATACTTACTATAGGCACTGTATACAGAGTGGTAGTGACTGACACTGAACTTTCTCCAGTGTGAAAACAAAGACCTTGGTAGGCTCATTTGAACAGAAGGGTGATTCATAGATAACCTATTGTAGTGCGAATCATGTGTGACATATGATGCAACTATTGCCATCTTCACACAAACTGCAACCATGACAACAGGCGTGAGGAGGTAACAAGATTGAAACAGTGAGCATTGAGAAAAGCGCAAAACACATGAAGCAATCTACGCTGGATGTTTTTCAAGATAAAGGGCACGTAATTACTGTATTCAGCATGCAAGTACTTAATTTTTTTCATTTCTCTACGTTCCCCCTAGCCACATGCTATAGGTTTTTTCTGTATGGCTAAACTAATTCTCACCTTGTTCGCCACAGTGGCGAAACCATTAAAACCGGGTGTAAATAAGACCAGCCAGCAGGATTTCTATTAATTAAGCGTGCGGCCAGATCAAGCAAATTTAATTTAATTTTTTTTTTTTTTTTTAAACTTCGCCCAATGAAAGCACTCTAGCTTGCTCACATAACATATCCATAGCAACGCTGTACGGGAGGTGTGTAAATAACTTTATCATGGCGCTGAAACGGTGAAAAATTACAGAAATGTTTTTAAAACAGACAATAAAGCACACAACTTCACGAAACACACAGCTTATTTTTTTCTGTTAGGTACAGTAGGTCCCTATCTCCGTTGCTTAATCAGAGGTGGAGGGTGAATGGAGGATTAATAAGGTTGGTCAGTGAATGTTTATTTAACCATATAAAACTACCAGCGCACAGTCAGTACTTCTTCATATGATGCAATGAATAAAAAAAACCCTTTTGTTTTGATAACACTCGCTGCATGCTAGTTATACAAAAACAAATAATGTAATCTAAATGACTATGCAAGTGTTTTTTTCCCCCCCCACACAGTAGTAAATCCAGTATTTATTGAAGAAATCAAGAAAGGCTATGTGGTCCAGTGGTTAAAGAAAAGGGCTTATAACCAGGAGGTCCCCGGTTCAAATCCCATCTCAGCCACTGACTCATTGTGTGACCCTGAGCAAGTCACTTAACCTCCTTGTGCTCAGTCTTTCGGGTGAGACGTAGTTGTAAGTGACTCTGCAGCTGATGCATAGTTCACACATGCTAGTCTCTGTAAGTTGCCTTGGATAAAGGCGTCTGCTAAATAAATAAATCCAAGCAATAACAGCATTCAGATAGCCTACTGCAAATGTGTTGGTAGAGTGGGATCTGTCATTAAAATATCTAGCTAAGTTACATGTTTAAAATAAAATACACTTTGTCTTGTTGAAATAAACATTAAAACATATTCATATTTTTAAGTATGAACATCTTATACTCTAGCAACAAATGCCTTTACAATTCCTGTAGTACAATTGTTTTAGCCCTGTGACAGTATGTTGTATGTGTCATTAGGGTTGCATTCGAAACTGAAAAGGGAAGGAAAGCAATGGAAAGAGCAGTTTAGTTGTATTAGTAGGTTATTAACATTTGAAATGGTTATACTTTTGGTATTGTCGGCCTACAATAAAATATTTAGTTATTTTTAACCTTCTTTGGCGTGGCTTAAGTTTTTCCAGTGTGGCTACAAAATGTTGTGTTGTTTTAGCTACAGTTGCTAACTAAATAAAATCCCGAGAAGGAATGTAGTTTCTTTACTGGTTTTCTTTTAAATATACAGTTTACATGTTTATCAATGTTAATGGCTTGAAAGAACTACTGTATAAAGTTCAATTTGGGCGTTTCTTCTGATACAGCAAATTGCCAAATCCTATTATAGTGAACAACCTGATATAACAAACATTTCTCCAGGTCCCAGGGGGGATCGTTATGAAGTTAGACTGTATAAATAAAATATAGAATTTTTATCACGTGTATTTACCTTTATGAAGCCCGTCTGAGATCCTATCATGACTGCAGCCCCGTCAGTAGATATAGACTGCATGCTTAACTGGTAGCCTGCATAGAATTGCTTTATTACTACTGTATAAAACACTGGAGTCTGCACTGCCTTTAATTGTAACCATCCTGAGAAACCTAACTAAGTTCTGACTAGAAAGCACAGAAATCGAATAAAACCACACAATAGTAAACTCAAAAGTGTAATATAGACAACTCAAATCTATTGTAGTTGGATATATTATTACATAGTTGGATTTATTATTATACCACCTTAAATAAGAAAAAAAGCTGTGATACAGAACTATGATGCTACAACTTAACCACATAACAACCCCACACAGGGTAGCCATTATTATTTATTAGCTAGCTTTTCAGTTTTCACACGATCGCTTTAAAAGTATGGCCTAACTGAAATATCAAAATGTATTTAAATATATATCTCGTAGTATGGAAACCCGATTGGCCAGGAGCTACACAAAACAATCCTTCTGTGCGTAAGATTTCTGTATTTACTAGTGATATTGCCATATTGTTAAGAATGGAACCTGGACTCAAGCAAACCGCTCACAATTTCTGACAACTGGTTCATTTAGCGCATCCACAAACTGTCAGGCGTAGTTTTTTTTCTTATATGATCTGCACTCATTGATAGCTCATGCCTTTCCATCAGCCTCATACAAAAAAAAAGGCAGATACAGTTTTCACATGATGAAACAACAAATAATAATGCAATATTAAAGCAGGGCTTGAATTTCATTTTCATGTGCTGGGGGGATTTCCACCCCATGCTGCAGCCAATGGGAGATTCCAAAATTTTAGGGGAATGGCAAAAAAGGCACTTTTGCATATAAAAAACTATATATTTTACTGCATAATCATTCACACTGGTGTTGGTTTAAAATAAGCTCCTTTCAGGAGACCTAACAGCTGTTCATCACTGTAAGACAGAGCACTCTCCATTGCATTTGCCATTGCCTGATATTTTTGCACCCAGAAGGAAAGGGTGCTTTTCTTTTAAACCAGCACTCCATTTCTTTTTTTTTTTTTAACTCAGCTGTTTTTCACTGTTTTCATTTATGTATGTTTAACTACTGGATAGTTTGTACTGCCACAAAATGTCCTTTCATATTATGTAAGTTGCAACAGGCATACTATATGTGGTAGAGATGAGAATATATGTAAAAAAAACAAAACAAAAAAAAAAAACACGCTTTCCCAAAAAAATCATGTGTTTGGTCACTGCTATATATATTGTAATCATAGATGGCTAAAAGAAAGAAACACTGCACAATTTAACCTCAATATGAAATGAACATATGGGAAGCTGAGCTTCTAACAATACCAGATGTCACCAGATGTCAGGCTAGTTATAATTAATAATATTAAACTAAACTACTGTAATGTTGGAATGTATTTTCTGTTTTGGCCAGGTTACAATATTAAGATTATTTTATAAATATGTGTTATTATTAAACAGACATAGAATATTTAGGTTGCTATATGATAAGTGTTATTTTATTCTGAATATATTACAGCAAAAAATTATTATTTGGCGGTTTGCTCAAAATTATACTGCTGTTGCTTTAATTGGAAGAGATACACGCCGTGAGGTTGCTGCTTATTGAGTTCTGTATTTTAATTTAGTAAACAAAAGGAAAAACTTGTGCCTGAGGGAATAGGGTATTGAACGAAGAATTCTCATCTTGGACATTGTACGCTTTGTGAACCCGGCTAAACTTTACCGGCTTACACTGTTATGCTGTCTGCTTGTACACACGCATTTGCCTTTTATTCTTGGGAGAGTAAGGGACCAGAGTTCAGGTAATCGAATATACAAAAATGTTGCACCCTGTGTATTCAAATAGGAAACTATTTGAAATTCCCATCCCTAATCCTAATAAACACTATTAAAACAATATCCATAATACAAAATAATAACAATCCTTCTCAGAGCGTTGTCGCTTGTGTAGCCTCTCCCAAGTCAGCACCAATCTTGCTGAGTGATACCAACGAGTCCTGGAAAGATTCTGAATGGCATTTTTGACCTGAACACATTGGATCCCAAATCAAAAAGTTAGACAATTCGATCGCATATCTGGGTATCCATCTGGACATCTTACTGTGAGACTGGATATGATGTAAAGAAAATGTTGAATTCACAACAAATAAAGCTGCTGTTTTATCTGCAAGTCTGGGAAACTGGCCCCAAACATTACTTTTTTTTTCATTGTCATAATGGAGCGAGATGAGCTTCCACGCTAAATGTTCGTCTTCATTTAAAAAAAAAAAAAAAAATTCTTTATGATTTATTGATTTCAGCGCTTTCCTTTTGGCTTATTGGTTGCTTAGTTGTAGAAAACACGATTTGTAAAAGATTTGCCATGTCACAGGAACGTGTACCAACACAGCACTTTGGTATGTAGTTTCAGATTCTGACTGTACAAGAAATATAACGTGTGTCGGGAAAGTTAGGATTAGTTAGTAGTTATGTTTTTAAAAAATGGTTGTAAATTAAATTCAGCTTTTCGGCACACTGGCCCATTTTCCTGGATTCATGAAACAGAAGCCATGTGCACTATATATACATTATACTAGTTATATGTAACCGGCCCTGAATGCGAAGGGTATGAAAGCAAGACAAGCATTAATTACTTTCAGACCGTCGGGCCTAATTCCGATTTAATGTCATGTAATAATTTCGATAAAACTGAATCATTAATCTCAGTGTATGATGTAGCTGCAACATTTCCCCCAATTATTAGTAACTTAGCTAGCTAGCTACCTATTGGTGATCATAGTAATAACGTGATCCAACCAACATTTTACACTAATTAGCTCACGATATTCATGTCATCATTAAAGTTACACTGTAGATGATGCAAACATTAAAATATTAATAAGCAACAAATTATATTTTGTAATATAATTGCTTGATCTGGAATCAAACTAATTTAGGCTACTTGCGATAGCTATGTATACATTGGTTTTAAAATGTAACTGTGTTGGTGAGAGAAAAAATCGTTATGAAACTTACGAGTGTCTGTAAATAGGAGGCTGTGTGGTCCAGTGGTTAAAGAAAGGGGCTTGCAACCAGGAGGTCCCTGGTTCAAATCCCACCTCAGCCACTGACTCACTGTCTGACTCTGAGCAAGTCACTTAACCTATCCTTGCGCTCCGTCTTTCGGGTGAGACGTAATTGTAAGTGACTCTGCAGCTGATGCATAGTTCACACACCCTAGTCTCTGTAAGTCACCTTGGATAAAGGCGTCTGCTAAATAAACAAATAATAATAATAATAATAATAAATGATAATTCACTTCCTGCATTGTGTATCATTTCTCACCCAATCATATTTTGATGCGATAATTGGCCACTTATTTCATTGGCCGTAATTTCACAGCCAATCATGTTTCAGTACAACCAGAGGGTTATTCACATGATGTAAACACCAAATATGTCACATTACGTAAGGGGGTGGGGAGGAGAGGCGGCGCAGCAGCCTTGCAGAGCCTGTTCCGCTAAAACAAACCTGAAAGCTAACTTCACATGCGCAATTATGATTTTTTTTTTCCAATTTTGTAAGCCTGACAGCTGCCTTTTTTGACCAGACAGGGTGCCGGGCCTGTAGAATGGTAGGGGAACCACTGTATATGTATGCAATAAGACCCGACAGGCTGTCCGCATACGTCGAATATACGGACACCTCGGGGCATTGCGAGGCAAAAAATTGCGGAAATAAGTAATTGTATATATTATTTCTTGTAACTTTTTCCTCAGCCACAAAAGCAAAACTTTTGCTACAAAAGATTTTTCTATAATTCTTTGTTTAGGAGAAATTTCTAGAAATTATAAAATTTCCATTGGGGTATGTAAACTTTTGACTACAGCTGTATATACACACAAACAAAAGCAATCATTTGGATACATCATGATTTATAATTTCTCACAGATACCTTGTTACCGACGACTGCTTCACAACCACTATAAATCAGACATTCCATGATCTTACATGCGATACTTGGCGCGCAAACGGACATGAAGAAGAGGGTTGCGAAAAACTTTGCATTTGACGTTTAAATCTTTTACATCCTTACCAGATGTAAAAAACGTGATCACAACACCCCCCATCTTGCCCAGCTGCACTGGCTATCTGTAAAGTTCAGGATTATTTTCAAAACTCTTCTGCTCACCTACAATGCCCTTCATCACACAGGTCCTGAGTACCTCCTCAACTTGCTGACCCGCTATGTCCCTGCCTGCAAGCTGAGGTCCTCTGACTCTGGCCTGCTTGTTATCCCCAAGCAAAAGTGCACCACACTT
The DNA here is from genome assembly GCA_030684275.1 of Acipenser oxyrinchus oxyrinchus. NCBI lineage: Eukaryota > Metazoa > Chordata > Actinopteri > Acipenseriformes > Acipenseridae > Acipenser > Acipenser oxyrinchus. The sequence goes on along the minus strand of CM060248.1, from coordinate 90,683,581 downwards.
GGAGAATGCTCATTTAGCTTCATGGCTCCAATTCTTTGGAACTCTCTCCCAGTTTTGGTGTGTGATGCTCCCACCGTCGCTCGCTTCAAATCAACTCTCAAGATCCACATGTTCTCTCTTGCATTCCATGCTCTTTAAGCCTCATATCTGCTATTAGCTGCTGTGTTGCTCCTACTATTTAATGTATTATGCTACTATTTCATGTATTATGCACTTTCCACTATTTAATATATTATTATTATTATTTATTTCTTAGCTGACACTCTTATCCAGGGCGACTTACAATTGTTACAAGATATCACATTATTTTTACATACAATTACCCATTTATACAGTTGAGTTTTTACTGGAGCAATCTAGGTAAAGTACCTTGCTCAAGGGTACAGCAACAGTGTCCGCACCGGGGATTGAACCTACAACCCTCCGGTCAAGAGTCCAGAGCCCTAACCACTACTCCACACTGCTGTTTTTTACAGTATAGCATGTATTATGCATTTCTCTAAATTTAAAGTATTATGGATTTTCTTGTTGTTACTGCATCTTGTAAAGCACTTTGTGATGGTGGTCCACTATGAAAGGCACTATATAAAATAAAGACTGATTGACTGATTGATTTAAGTCTGAACACAAAAATCACAATGAAATGTCAGGTGTAAAAACACACAGTGATAAAACGCTGTAGCGTGATTAGCCCTTTAGCGGGAATGCTGAAAGTTGCACAGATCCTCTCTTGCATGCACCCTGGAACTCTTACTCCACCACCTCATATTTATACATCAACCACCTCAAAAGGAGGAAAGCCCCAGAATGTGGTCAACTTGAACGACTCATGTCTAGTATGTCTAGTTATTTTGCTTGTAAAATGTTGTATATGGAAAAGTTGAAATCTCATTTTAAAATTATTTCTCTGCACTAGCTTGCCATTACTTTTTTCCAAAACATGAAAAGGGAAAGAGCAATTTTAGAGCTAGTGTTCACAAACAACCATGACATGCTATGTAATATAGAAGTAGAACCACTTGGGTCAAGTGATCATAACATGGTTTACTTCCAGGCAAAAGGCTGCACAAACCAACATGTGTAATTTCAAAACGGCTAACTTTGAAGAGATGAGACAATAACTGAGAGAAATTGGCCAACTGGCAAGATAAATTGGAGGATATGACAGTTGAAGTTCAATGGAACAGATTTAAAGTCATAATGCAAGACAATACCACTACGAAAAATAGCAGGATTTAACAAGCAGTCATCAAGATGGTTAAACAGGTCAATAAATTAAATAAATAAAATAAAATAAAAAAGATGGCTACATATGACTTGCAGGAAAGATGGAAGAGCAAAATATGATACAAATAACATGCCGCCCTTTTGCGCACACACAGGTCTTGAAGATTTCAGCATCAGTGAAGTAGAGGTATTAAATAAGCTTCAGGAGCTAAAGAATAAGAATTCACTGGGCCCAGAAATGATTTATCCAAGGGTGCTTAAGGAAACCACTGGCTATCAACATGAATAGTTCTATAGAAACAGGTAAGGTCCCCGAAGACTGGAAGCTTGCAAATGTTGTGCCATTATTTAAAAAGGGGGATTAGACAGACCCAGGTAATTAAAGACCTATTAGTTTAACTTCTGTAAAATGCAAAATGATGGAAGCAATATTAAGAAGTAAGCCTGAAGACTATTTATACATCACTGTTATAGGGGATAGCCAGAATGGGCTCAGAAGGGAGGTCATGCTTGACTAACCTACTTAACTTTTTTGAGGATGTTACAGCTAATGTAGATGATGGCAACACTTATGATACAAATGTATCTTGATTTTCAAATAGTCTTTGACAAAGTCCCACATGAAAGACTTAAAAAGTAAATAAAAAAATCAGTAGGAATACGGGAGAGGGCATGCAATTGGATACAGAACTGTTTGAAAAACAGAACGCAGAGTAATTGTGAGCAGTGTAAAATCAGATGGGAGGGGGTGTACTTAGTGGGTTCCCTTACTGTTCCTCATTTATATAAATGACTTGGACCAAGATACACATTGCAAGGTAGTTACATTTGCAGAGGATACCAAACTTGGGGGAGTACTGGACTTTGAATCTGCAGCCCAGCTAATTCAAAAGGGATTTGGACTTTCTCTGTAACTGGACAAACTTGTGGCAAATTAATTTTAAGGTTAAGAAATGTAAAGTATTGCGTACTGAGCATAACAATGCACATTATAAGTATCTAGGCTGATCCCAGGACTTAATGACATGAGCTATGAGGACAGGTTAAAATAATGGAATCTCATCAGCTTTGAAAAAAAAAAAAGGGCCTTGAAGTCTAAAGTTTAAAACAATAAATGCTATAGATAAAAAGTGAACTCAAGGCACTACTATAAAGTGAGTTATAGTAGGGGGAAATTGTGATTTAACAAGGGACGAGCCTTGATAGGCCAAATGGCCTTTTCTCATTCTCAAACTTCTGTTCTATTTATTAAACATCTACCAAGAAAAAATAATATGCTTTACAAAGAAGAAATTCTACTCAAACATCTTCAAGACTAGCCAATCCTACATATTTAGTGGAATGGAGACAAAAAAGTCTTTAAAATAGCTTTCTGCAAAAACTTAACTAATAAATTGTGGGGAATCATGCACACATCAAATTTACACACACTACAGATAACAATGGTATTGTTCAAGGATTTTTCATTTAACTGCAATTCATTCAGAAGCGAAATGTGAGATACCAATACTCAGCTGAAGCCTCTAGGCAAACTATAAAAGCTCAAAAAGTATTTCTCAGACACGGCTTAATTAGACTGTTAAAGCTTTGGCCTAGGACAGCAGAATTTGAGGCTAGGAAGTTCAGAGAGGCCCTCACAATGAAAACAGTACATTTGAAAACGTAGTATTTAACCTCAGCTAGATCAGTTACCAGCTGTTAAAATTCCTAAATGGAGACCAAAGCACAAGATGAATGTCTGCCTACCAGAAACTATTTATAAAATGGCCTCCCTAAGCAGTTCTGGCCAGCCTTATGAACTGCAGCCCTAAACTAAATGTTTTGTTTGCCAATTATAGAGTAAATTGTTGGTTAGTTTACTAAATGTTTTCAGGTATGTCATTTTCTACTTCTGTTTTTGGCGGTCATACGATACAACACAACACTTTGGACTCAGTTGAAATGATGGGTAGGCAGGGGGTCACATCAAAACAACCTATTAAAAAATGACTTCAAAAACATTTCTGGGGCCAACAGGGAAATGTAATCTTTGAATTTCAAGGTGTCCACAACGGTCAACTGCCACCATCACAACGCACAACTTGTGAGGCCATTTTCTGAGAGAAAGCAAGGAATTAGTGAGCAAGGAATGGAAGTTGAGCCACAAACACATAGCGTTGAAAGAGAACTCTTATTTTGTTTATAAACAGCACTTGAGGTGTAACAAAAACTAGCGCCATGATGGTATAATGCGTATCACGATCCATCTGGACCATAAACACATGCTACTTTGTAGTTATAAAGGAGGAGCATGCTACCACCAACAATAAGTTTTTGAAAACCTTAAGGTGGACTACAAGTTACCATGTTGTGCATTTGGTCTTGTATCACAACAATATATCTATAATAATGTTTCACCTATGCCCTTAACTTCAGTATAGATTAGTTTTAGGGATTTTAAAACAGTGCAGTATATGAAGCAGATGAATCCCACTGGGAAGTGCCAGTATAAAATTAAAAAGACAGAAGGGTTTTATTAAAAGATGTTCCATATATATATATTACACACAGTGGCTCTCAAAAGTATTCACCCCCCTTGGACTTTTCCACATTTTATTGTGTTACAATCAAAATGGATTTAATTAGGAGTTTTTGCCACTGATCAACACAAAAAGTCCATAATGTCAAAGTGAAAAATAAAATCTACAAATTGTTGTAAATTAAATTAAATACAAATACAAAACAGAAAATAATTGATTGCATACGTATTCACCCCCTTGAGTCAATATTTGGTAGAGGCACCTTTGGCAGCAATTACAGCCACGGGTCTATTTGGATAAATCTCTACCAGCTTTGCACATCTGTACACTGCAATTTTTGCCCATTTTTCTTTGCAAAATTGCTCAAGCTCCGTCAAGTTGGATGGGGACCTTTGGTGAACAGCAATTTTCAACTCTTTCTCAATTGGACAACATATTTTCAACATATTCTCAATTGGATTGAGGTCCAGGCTTTGACTGGGCCACTCCAGGACATTGACCTTTTTGTTTTTAAGCCACTCCAGTGTGGCTTTGGCTGTATGTTTGGGGTCATTGTCCTGCTGGAAGATGAATCTTCTCCCAAGTCCCAGGTCTCTTGCAGACTTCAGCAGGTTTTCCTCCAGGATTTCTCTGTACTTTGCTGCATCCATTTTGCCCTCTGTCTTCACGAGCTTTCCAGGCCCTGATGCAGAGACGCATCCCCATAGCATGATGCTGCCACCACCATGTTTCACGGTAGGGATGGTGTTCTCATTATTTGTTATTATTAGTTTATTTAGCAGACGCCTTTATCCAAGGCGACTTACAGAGACTAGGGTGTGTGAACTATGCATCAGCTGCAGAGTCACTTACAATTACATCTCACCCGACGGAGCACAAGGAGGTTAAGTGACTTGCTCAGGGTCACACAATGAGTCAGTGGCTGAGGTGGGATTTGAACCGGGGACCTCCTGGTTACAAGCCCTTTTCTTTAACCACTGGACCACACAGCCTTCTCAGGATGATGTGCAGTGTTAGGCTTGGCCTTTATGGGAGAGTGGCAAAAAGAAATCCATTGTTGAAAAAAACTTGCATCAAATCTCGGCTAGTTTGCCAGAAGGCATGTGACCAAGTAGAAGAAGAGTCTATGGTCTGATGAAACCAAAATAGAGCTTTTTGGCCTCAACACTAAGCGCCTTGCTTTCTGGCAAACTCTAGCCGAGATTTGATGCGAGTTTTTTTCAACTCTCCCATAAAGGCCAGTTTTGTGAAGCACCCGAGCTATTGTTGCCGTATGCACAGTGTCTCCCAGCTCAGCCGTGGAAGACTGTAATTCCTTTTGAGTTGCCATAGGCCTCTTGGTGGCCTCCCTGACTAGTGCCCTTCTCACCCGGATACTTATTTTTGAGGACGGCCTGTTCTAGACAGATTCACAGTTGTGCCATATTCTCTCCATTTCTTAATAATGTACTTTACTGTGCTCCGGGGGATATTCAATGCCTTGGAAATGTTCTTATATCCTACCCCTGATTGGTGCTTTTGAAGAACCTTATTCCGGATTTGCTTTGAATGTTCCTTCGTCTTCATGATGCAGTTTTTGTTAGGAGATGTACTAACCAACTGTGGGACCTCCCAGAGACAGGTGTATTTAACCTGAAATCAGGTGAAACACCTTAATTGCACACAGGTGGACTCCATTCAACTAATTATGTGACTTCTAAAGACAATTGGTTGCACCAGAGCTTATTTAGGTGTGTCATAGGGGGTGATTACTTATGCAATCAATTATTTTGTTTTATATTTGTAATTAATTTAGAAAAATTTGTAGATTTTATTTTTCACTTTGACAAGACTTTTTTGTGTTGATCAGTGGCAAAAACTGCTAATTAAATCCATTTTGATTCCATGTTGTAACACAATAAAATGAGGAAAAGTCCAAGGGTGGTGAATACTTGAGAGCCACTATATATATATTTATATAGATATATAGATATATTGTTTTAAGGAGATTGCATTAGTTCTATTTCCTGTCTTCTGGATTTAAATCAGAGCCATGGTCTACAAAAGGCATTGCCCCTCCCTTATTTATTTGGCAAGTTACTGACTGTACCATTATAAATGTACTGGACATGTGGGAGATTTACTGAAAGAAATCAGGAGAATTTGTTTGTTTTTGTCCACAGGGAATGAATACAGTTTTCTGTTGATTAAAAATTTAGGGGATGATCTAAAACAAGCAGACCCAGAGGCACAACCAATATGTTCCTGTTGGTAGATGACAATCACTGTAATCTAAATGCAACGTGCTCTCTTCTCTAGAGCAGGGCAGCAAATAACAGGCCTCAAGCCATATGAAGAGCCCAATCCACAATTACAAACAGCAGCTCCTACTACTGATCTACAGTAAATGTGTACTGAGTGAGTGTGTGTTGAGGGTGTGCGAGTGGGTATTTTCAGAATTCCATTCTCACTGAATTGTTTCAAGTTTGCTAGCCATGTGCAAATACTTTATAAATGACTAAAACAATAATTAGCAAAAAGGCTAGAGAAACTGGGGGAGGAAACTTTCTTCACTTTTGAATAGCATTAGACCACTAAAAGCACAACAGACTAAAATGAGTAAATAGGAAAACAGGTTAATGTCTAAATACACCAGTTACAAAAATATCAAAAGCACAAATTATAATACATACACACACAGAGTGGGGGGACATAGGCCCACAGATGTGTGAAATCCGCGGATAAATGAGGTGTCATTGCGTGCGACTAGAATGCATGAATAAAATTCAGAAACTAGTAATGTAAACCAAATTAGTGTTTACTGGAGATGTATGCAATGCAATATATTACAAGACAGAAGAATGTTTTAAAATGGGTTTACTTTGACAGTGATACTCCTAGCAAAATATTTTCCAAATGCGAATTTTCCTGTAAACTAAGTCATGTAGCTAGCAGTTAGAAATATCACAAGGTATTATCGCTAATTTATTCCATGCCTTAATATTAAATAATGGTAGCCAAGTGTTGCTAGTTTTCTGGGATTTCAAGCAAATACAATTCTATTTATTTTTTAACTTTAAAACTAAGTAAACAAGCCTGCTGTGTAATTTAAAACTTGTCTTACATTTCAACAAAATACGTACCAACAGAACAGCGTTTTTCGTAACAGCTTTTTTTAAACAATTTACTGCAACAAGTCGTTCTTTTGAACCTTGAGAAAGTCCATCATAGTCTTTTGTTTCAGTGAGGCAAAATATGTTTGCTGGGCTTCACTAAGTAACTGCCTCAGGAGAACTAATTTTACAGAATCCTTTTGCTGGTGGGTCCCCGAATGGCTCACCTGGTAAAAGCACTGCCGCGACGTCGTGCAGGGCGAGTCAATAAACCAGAGATTGCAAGTTCGAATCCTGGTTGTGCGAGGCAGCCGGTCCTCGCTGGGGACTCTGGGGGGCGTCGCATTGGCTTTGGCGTCGCATTGGCTTTGGAGCCTGCGGGGTTGGGGGGTTGGGATCTGGCTTAGACCGTTTCTCCTCACCAGGTGCCAAATGAGCTTGGAGGCGGAGATTTGCAGGGCTGGTCTTTGTCCTCCAGAGGCCGGTAGCCTGCAGACATCCGCTCGAGTTCCTGGGTGTAAAAATATGCCGACTGGCCTGTGGGATCGGAGGATGCCCACTGAGCCTCGGTCCCTGAGCTGTGTGGGGAATCGCCGCAATGAAGGAGAAAAATAAGAACAATTGGGCATTCCAAAGTGGAGGTAAACATAATTGGAGATTCTAAAATAAAAAAAATAAAAAAAGATAAAATCCTTCTGCTGATCATACCAAGACATGAATCCTAGTATCTGTAGTGCTGCTGTTTTGGTGTTGACGCCACAGGTTAGACGGATATGGAAGGCCGTCCTGGTCAAAAATGTGTTATTTAGTACACGTTTTAAATATTGAGTACACGTATTGATTTGGACCAATCAGACTACATAAAATACTATGTGTTCTCAATAAATGTAAATGAGCTACACATTTTCTACGTAGGGGCTGGTCATTTTACAGTCATGCAGCGTAATTACAAGTGTAGCCAATCACCTTTGGGATAACATTTAATTTGAGACATTATTATTATTATTTTAATTTAGTAGACTGTTATCCAAAGCGACTTACATAAATTAAATATTACAGGCAATATTACAGATTGCAAAATATTACAGGCAATAAAAATGCAAAACAAACACATATACAATATAAACAAAATAAATATAAATGAAGGAAAATACAAAAAACATATATAAATAGGAATTTACAAATAAAGGTTGAATACGTGGGTTTTGAGAAGACGAGGAAAAGCAGTAAGACAACAGTCTTGAGGAGAACCGGTAGCTGCTTCCACAAAATACATGAAATAGAATAACGAAAATTGCAAATTATGCCGCCGAGAGATTTTCTTCTATTGTGCAAATATAGATTTGCTGAGTGCCGCCGACTTCTTGAGACACACAACGTTAAGCGTGTCACGGTTCAGTTTGTATTAAGTACAATTATTTTTTAGTCTTCCAATTATATTTCAGTTTTACACTATAATATTGAGTTACCATAGCTAATATTAGATTCAGTGTCAGATCTTCCAACACTTGTTTAAAATTACATATTAGTTACAGTGAGTTCAGCACTGAATTAAAGTGATTTCTAAGGCTCTGAAACAGCTGGCTGATGCTCGTCTCTGAGGTTCCAGGCCTGTCCATCTTTAACTACACTCCAAATGGCAGATGTACAGGTCTTTTCACACGGAGCGCGTCGGTCAAAGCGTCAGCGTCCAGCGTATTTTGACGCCGTCAAGTTGCTTTCACACCAAAGGCGTTCAAATAATTAGAACGCAAGAAATGGCAAACCTGTGATGCACAAGAAGTCAAGATGTATTATTATTAAATAATACTTTTCAATTACTACTCATTCACTGTCCCTTAAAATAAAAACCTAAACAGCCATAGTTAAAACAAATAAATAAGAGCACAGAACAAATAAGAAATAGTAATAAAAATAATGATAATAATTGCCCTACTGCTGATGGTTTACGTTTCTCTACCTTTTCATTTCCAAATGCTGCTCCAAAAACTGCATTTGCAGCATGTATTTCCATGTTTTTATATTTATTACTGTCTGCCCACTCTGTTTTTTGCTCCTTTTTTTTTTCTTTTCAAGAAAACTGGTCCCGCAAGCTCTTCCATCGGTTTTGAACTACATTGGAGTCACAAGACATGCAAAATAATTAAAACAAGCAACAGTATAGTACTTTACTTGTGGTTCGCTAAAGCACTTTAACCAGAACAGAACCATTAATGTGTGGCATATTTTTAATATGTAGGCTACAGCTGAAGTTCTTAGTCTTAAACTAAACTTTATACAACTATTCAGTTTAAAGATACAGTTAGTTTTTGAAACACAGGGCTCTATACTCATGCTGTTCTCCACAAATAAGTACAGTAGCATTTTGATGACTGAACATTTATGTATTTACTGTCTGTCCTAAAATTAAATAATGTAAAATATACATAAACAAAGATTATACACATTATTTATACATGTATTCATTTACAGTAATTGAAATGGAGGTATTTTTTTAACATGTCGGGTCTTGTGTTGCTGTTAACCCTTGAAAGAGTTTTCTTGTTTTCTTTACTGTAGCTCTATTTGTTTCCATTCTCTATGGAAACTTTTCACTTCGGCGATATCTACTGTTTTATATCGCTCATTTTCATTAGGCCGATCTCTGTTTGTGTTATTGAAATACAGTAGGGGCTACCTGTTGATGTTTGTTGCCATGCCGACGAGGGGGCGAGAGCTGGAGTGTGATTGGTTAGAGACAAACTTACTCAACGCCAAGCACAGAAAAACAGGACAAGTTCTATTATTGACGCCATCGGTTTTACCCGACGCGTACAGTGTGAATGCCTACATAGGACGTATTCTAAAAAAAATAATTTACGCCGGACTTTGACGCGACGCGCTCTGTGGGAATGGGCCTTAAGGTGTCTTTGAATTGGATAATTTATTACACATAATATTTTATTGAAATTTATTGGTTCACATTTCATTTTCAGTGATCCGATTGGCCAAATTAGCATGTGTAATAATTAGAATTACAACATGTACTAAAGTCATAAAGTCACATTAGAACATATATTAAATATTTGAAACACATACAAAATAACGCTTTTTTAAATTTTTTAATTTTTTTTTTTTACCTGGATAGCTTTCCATAGACTGATGCATTTGTGTGTGTGTGTGTGTATGCACATGCACAGCAGGCATTACGTCTACATTGGCAATTAGATACAACTGCCAGGGTGCCCCGGATAACTTAAGTTGCGGATAAATGAGAATTTCAGGAAGGATGAAATGTTTTAATTTGTTTTCTAGTACGACTGCAGTTTGTTATTACCAGTATTCAACGCCTTGTGCTGTAGCCAGAACTGATTGTAGTTAGATACTTGGAGACAACCTAATCTGTATCAAAAAAGCAACAGGGACCATTAACTGTGGTGGTGTATTTAAATATAAATGCATTCTGTGCATTACAACCTTAGTTATCACTTGTTCGCCAACAAATTTGGAACAAACTACCACGTTTTCCTTCTCTCGATATAATTTGAAAATACAAACTCAACTGCAGCACATTGACCAGATCCAATGTCTTAACACATATTACGCTATTGTTAATCTGATTGATATTTTAGAATAAATTATATTACAGACCCGAATATTATGCCGATCGCTAAATGGCATGAAAAGGGATACAAAAACATGCATGTTTATTTTATTTTGCCGTTGTATGTGTAATGTGCTAACACAATAAAATACAAAATTAATAGTGGTTTCTTAATCGTTTGTGTTTTTCCCTTTTCCACAATGAAAATACACATTTCCTAAAAACAGCAAGCAAACAAATACAAAAATGTAAATATGTATATATATATATATATATATATATATATATATATATATATATATATATATATATATATATATATATATATATTCCACTAGTCAGTACCACAATAAACTATTCCATATTATTTAATTACCCCAGCATGATTAGACTACTACTTGACGGAATTTACTGGAATTGCAGTTCTAAAATGTTTTTTTTTCCCCTGTTATTTCACCGAGGCTAAGTTTGACTTTGAAATATTACTGTAGCTGTCTCAGTGCTGTAAACAGACCGCACTTTGTTGGTTGAGTTTAGACTACAGCTGCTGTTCGAGTAGTACCAACCACTCATTCATTGATTGCATCTCAAAAATGGCTTCCCTATTCAATACACAGCAAAGTACGTATCCTCCAATAATTCACACAATTTGATTTTTAACTCAAACAACTTTCACATCCTCGTCAAGACCAAAGTCTATTTTAGTGTTAAAAATGATTTCTCCCAAATTGATTTCGCAACTTGCATGTTAAATGTTAAGAATTACTTTGGAGCGTGTAAACGCTCTAAAGCATATGCTCCCTGATCGCTGAGTGACATGCATATTTACTTAGAACAAGTTTATAAAAATAAAAGCATGCACTAATACTAATACTAATATATATATATATATATATATATATATATATATATATATATATATATATAATCTGTATAGCATGTAGTACATTTGAACATTACGTGTAGTTTTGCAAACACATGTTTATATTGAACTAAACTTTATCAAATCCCCAAATGTAATTCCCTGTTTATGCGCTAATTTAATGTTAACATATGAAGTAGCTTGTTTTCTTTGCACCTCTCGATAAAACATCATCCAACAGATTCAACACACAGCAGTTTACTTCAGTGTGTATATTAATCATCCAAGATTACTAGTGTTTATTTTGTTTGATAGCGCAGGGGAGCGGGGTGGCACCCCATAATATGGGACAGAATAAGGAGCGATTCAAACCTTTATGGAAAGCATTTGTTTTAATGAATAATTTCGTGTTTTTAGGCCCTAGTACAAAAATAATACAACCTGTTTCTGAATGCACTTTAAATTTAACATCGTTCTGTATACAGATCACAAAACTAGGCTTAATAATTGCGTCAGACAACAAATGCAACATCTCCAGAGTATGTCTAACTACCGTTTGCAAGCATTTGTCGGTTTATAATTTGTATAGCTATTTGATTGAAAATGCACGTCCAGGCAATAGTGCTGCAAAACAGACTACGACTAGTACAAGCCAGGCTCCAGAGCACTGCAACCCCACTTGCCTTAATTTTAGTTTAAATAATAAACTATTTTAAAAGCTTATGTAACCCATAGACACTAAAGCATTGCATCTGCATGAAACGTGATTGGAAAAGTTGAAAAAATCTGAAATAATAACCTGTTTGCAGCATCTTCCGAGCCGTGAGTTTTTGCAACTCTATTCAATGGTTGCAGGAACTCTAATCCCAATCAGCGCGAAAAATACTCACTCACGATTGGTTGGCAGACTTGGTCTCCAAGTTAACCGGCCTTTTAAAAAAAAACCTTTCTGTGCCGAGGCTTAATAAAACATTCCAGGCGCTGGAAAGAACAACTATCAACAACGCGTCGCTTACCGTGAGTTTTTACTGTGCCTTGTTTTTTCCTCTTAAATCCAAAATTCATTGCAATTCAAATTGCAACAAGCGAGACGATTTATCCGTGTAAATGAGGAAAGGCATCCTCCTTACTGTGACGTCACTAGGCAAACTGCATGCAGGCCGCGCACCCTTGCTAAAGAGGGAGAAGGGAGAAGGAGCGCCATCTGCTCAGTGACAGCTTGACGTTTCGCTTGGCAGTGCCATGGAACAGCGAGTATACTCTCCTCTTCTTGTATATTTTGTGTCGTTATATCACAAACTAGCATTGCACATGCTTACTAGATAGATATATAAACACAAATACACGTCTTTCATTGACTATATTTCGTGGTATTATTTTATTTATGTATTTATTGCATTTATATAGCGCTTTTTATACAAAAGTATCACCAAGCACTGTACACTACATAGTAGAAAAAAAGAACAAACCACAATACTTTTGTATAGCATGTCACACAATACAACTCCCACAGTCAGACCATTTAAATAACAGTATACACATTATAATACAAAAGCAGCAATTTTAAAGTTACATTAAAACCCACTAAGATAAGAAAGCCATTTTATAAAAGTGTGTTTTTAGTCTTGAAAATTGTAACAGTCCCAGCTTCCCTGACAAATGAAGGCACAACATTCCATAATTTAGGAGCTCTACAAGAAAAAGCTCTGCCTCTCATGTTGCTTTTGTTGACCCTAGGAATAACCAGTGGTTTGGAAGATACGGGGTCAGTAACCCCTCAAATAACTAGATGCTAATCCATTCAGGGCCTTGAAAGAACAGCAAAATATTAAAATCAATTCTATACTGCACAGCGAGCCAGTGTAGAGAGGCCAAAACAGGAGTAATATGTTCACTTTTCCTGGTTTTAGTCATAATTTTAGCGGCGGTATTCTGAACAAGCTGCAAGCGGGATACCACACGTTACAATAGTAAATTCTAGATGAAACAAGACATGCATTAGTCTCTCGGCATCAGATATGGAAATAATTGGTCTAAGTTTCTCAATGGTTTTACAGTACTTTCTTCCCCCTGCACTGTATCTTTTCCAACCACACAAATATACCGGTACACACCACTCCCAATGTACCAATGTGTAAGGTATGTACTCAGTAAGAAAGCCTGCAACTATATGGGACCTTAGCTGATATAACCAAGGATGGAAATAAGACTCCTATTGCATAGCAGTTTTACCCATTCCAGTTTTTACTAAGAGCTTGATTAACCACAGTGTATAAGTAACAAGCTCAGGTGTGTCTTATTGAACTCATAGTAAAACTAGTAATGGATCAAACTGCTATGCAATGGGAGTCTTACTTCCATCCCTGTATAACTGATGTAGTGAACTGTAAATAATCACTAAACTAGAAATAATCAGTAGGCCTACTTAAGATTTTGTGCAGTTTTCATACACATGCTAAAGATACAAAGATAATTAGAAACCATTCAAACTTATACATGCACTATTTATACATCCATTTGCTGGGTGTTGCTGATGCAGTAACACTGGTGACATGTAGCACAGAAGCTGTTTTTTTTATGAATATACCTCTCTAAGGAGTGTAAACCTGTCTTTCTATTTTTAATGCATTAGTGGTGGTAGTAGTCAGGTATCCCTATTTATTTCAACAGAAGTTCTACTTTCAGCAAATATTGTATTCTTATATCATTAAAACAGATGCTTAAATCAATTAATGTGTACATTATTGTTACTGTTGCTGTTATTATTGCTTGACCAATAAAACCCCTTAACAAAATGTCACTAAAAAGGGTTAAATAAGTCATGCAACCACTCTCCAAAAGGAGTGCAAATCATCCTTTGCATCCTCCTACACCACCCATAGTCCCACTGTGTACCATTGAGATTCACAAGCCCGCAGGCTCCCGGCCAGACTACAGGGGTCGCTGGTGCGCGGTGAGCCAAGGACACCCTGGCCGACCTAACCCTCCCTCCCCGGCGGCGCGGCCAATTGGAAGCTCCCGTCCTCGGTCGGCAAAGGAATAGCCTGGACTCGAACTCGTGACGTCCAGACTATAGGGCACATCCTGCACTCCACGCGCAGTGCCTTTACTGGATGCGCCACTGGGGAGCCCCAATGCTTTTTAAAAGTATTGTGACGACTCTAGCTCTCAACAGGTTGGATGACACTGGAGACAAGGTGTGCAGGGCTAAATGACAGCAGTTTATTGTTTTGAACAGAACTCAGTACCGTCCCGAGTCCCTGTTTGGGCCAGGACCACGCCACCAAAGTAACAAACTCCCCTGTCGCTAACTAAATTGTAGTTCCTCCCCATTCCTTACGCGCTCCCAACCTTAACACAGACCCCCAGCCTCTCTCTCTGATCTATCACACTGCATGTTAGCTAACACTCTTTTGCTCTTTCAGTCAATCTTGTTTTCTGTCTCTCACATTATCTCGCCCACTCACTCGCTCAATGGTTTCGCACGTCCCAGGTATTTATACCCCTGCTGCTCCCGCGTCCTTGTCCGGTCCGGCTAATCGCAGCTTTCCCTTGTGTGAGCGCACACACACACACACACACACGCTCCCCATATCTAGGTAGCGTGGTCTGAACCCTAACAAAAGTCCAACAAGGACAACACAAAAGTCCAACAAGGTCCCCTTCAGTTGGCCAGGTTGCTACAGTATGTTTTCAAATGGTGTCCCAGGGATGTGAACTCATGGTCTACTCACAATGCAATGATTCAACAGTGTTTGCCTGTACACCAGCAAAGTCTGCTACAGTAACTGTGCCACCATCTTAAAAAAACACTGCACTGTTTTCACCCTGCATCACTTATTGCATGGTTAACACAGGAGTTTGTGGGCCTCTGCAATAGTCAGTCAATGGAATTACAGCCTTATCACTTTCTCTTCACCTTGGTTGCCTTTTTGTTTGTGTTTATTGCTTCCTGATCTGTAGGGATTACCAAGGACACACAGGATAGCCCTATTTTAATCTAAATAACAGCAAATCTACAAACCAAACACTGCTTAAATCATTAAAATGAGGCTACACTACAAACTATGAACAGGCATTTTTGATATTGGTATATATTTTCCTCTACGGGCAAATCACAGGAAAACTGCCCCTTCCATAGTAAACGTATAACAGGCAATTTGTTCAAAATAGAAAACCAGACCCTGTCTTTAAAATTAAAATCCTTCTTAAAATAAAACCAAGATCAATCCTAGAATGAGAAATACTTCAGAATCTTCGGAGTTGATAGAATGTAAAATAGTAACCAGGAAGTTGTTTCGCAGATGTAGTGTAGTGGAGCAATAATGTAGTACATGTAGTGCAGCAGATTAATGGTTTGGCTCTATGTGAATTGGTGGTGCAGCTGGAAGGCTACCATTTACTAATTATCAGCTAATTGTGTTGGTTGATCAGCAGGGATCACTTTTCCCTTTGGACCACAATACATGTAAAGGAGTGCTAACCAAGGTTTAAAAATCAGTTTCTTACCTCCTATATGCATTAGCTGCATTATGACTGGTCTTACCTCCTATATGCATTAGCTGCATTATGACTGGTCTTACCTCCTATATGCATTAGCTGCATTATGACTGGTCTTACCTCCTATATGCATTAGCTGCATTATGACTGGTCTTACCTCCTATATGCATTAGCTGCATTATGACTGGTCTTACCTCCTATATGCATTATGACTGGTCTTACCTCCTATATGCATTAGCTGCATTATGACTGGTCTTACCTCCTATATGCATTAGCTGCATTATGACTGGTCTTACCTCCTATATGCATTAGCTGCATTATGACTGGTCTTACCTCCTATATGCATTAGCTGCATTATGACTGGTCTTACCTCCTATATGCATTATGACTGGTCTTACCTCCTATATGCATTAGCTGCATTATGACTGGTCTTACCTCCTATATGCATTATGACTGGTCTTACCTCCTATATGCATTAGCTGCATTATGACTGGTCTTACCTCCTATATGCATTAGCTGCATTATGACTGGTCTTACCTCCTATATGCATTAGCTGCATTATGACTGGTCTTACCTCCTATATGCATTATGACTGGTCTTACCTCCTATATGCATTAGCTGCATTATGACTGGTCTTACCTCCTATATGCATTAGCTGCATTATGACTGGTCTTACCTCCTATTAGCAGTAGCCACATTATGACTGGTCTTACCTCCTATTAGCATTAGCTGCATTATGACTGGTCTTACCTCCTATTAGCATTAGCTGCATTATGACTGGTCTTACCTCCTATTAGCATTAGCTGCATTATGACTGGTCTTACCTCCTATATGCATTAGCTGCATTATGACTGGTCTTACCTCCTATTAGCATTAGCTGCATTATGACTGGCCCACATTTTCTTGTGTACAGGGTCTTTAGCTCTTTTCTCATTTCTTACCGTACCGTATGATAATCTGTGATACCGTATGATAATCTCACTGTTTCTCACTGTTTCTGTGAGGGAGTAAATGCTACTGGAGTAAAACTGAGCTGCTACCACTTTTAAAGGTTTGCCATAGTATTATTATTATTATTATTTAGCAGACGCCTTTATCCAAGGCGACTTACAGAGACTAGGGTGTGTGAACTATGCATCAGCTGCAGAGTCACTTACAATTACGTCTCACCCGAAAGACAGAGCACAAGGAGGTTAAGTGACTTGCTCAGGGTCACACAATGAGTCAGTGGCTGAGGTGGGATTTGAACCGGGGACCTTGTGGTTACAAGCCCATTTCTTTAACCACTGGACCACACAGCCTCCTAGTGCAAGCATGGTAAAGCATATAAAAAACATGGCAAATCATGGTAATGTATACTGCAAAACTGCTAAATTACTGTGCAAATGACAGGAGTGATTTTGTATCAGGAAGCAGCAGCAACATTCACTAGCACTGACTGAATGATCTGTACAAATTGAAATATAAAAAAAACAAGCAAACAAACAAAAGATATAAACATCTGCCAGTGCTAGTATTGCTGGTGCTAACAAAAGGTAAGAAATGGGTTTTAAAACCTTGATTAGCACTGCTTAAACTAATCTAATGTCACAGCATGATGAAAGGGGGAGCTGTATATGTAACAGGCAGTGTTGTGTGATACACTACAGTTACAGATTATGTACTGTCCCATCGGTGAGACGAGATGAGATGAGATGAGGTTAAAAGCTCTAATACTACGAATGCAGACGAGCCCCGCTCTTTTGCATTGTGGTTAAGATGCTCACTTGCAGTGCACAGGGTCATCGGTTCGAGCCCAGCCTCCACCCTGTTAGATAGTTGGAGATGCCATCCTCAGAAAAGATACTAAACCAAGGTTTGGTCTGCTTTGTGTAAATTGAATATGCTATGGCACGATTTCAAAGAAGAGCAGGCCTGTTTTAAAACATATTCCAATGTAGTAAACACTTCTAGCCTATTACTAAATCCCTTGCCATGACTAATTTTATTCAAGGTTTTAAATTCCCCAGTAATGTATCATAAATCTTCAAACTACACATTTTAGACTAGTGGTTAGATGAAGAGAGATTCACTGCACTGATAATGAGACGTCACTGGACCTCCCTAGGACACAGCTGGAGAGGAAGAAGTTGCAGCCAGGTTTGGCACACTGGGCCTGGACAAAAAATGTGTCACCGTCACTGTCACCTGATTCAAGGCAACTACAAGGTGTTTACATTTGTTCTGGAGGGATAATGGGACATTTCAGTGATGGTTACCCCCTTTCATTCCTTTATCAATGTATGTTCCCCAGAAAGGCCCATAGTGTCATCCAGTTTGAAACTGCTCTCATAAAAAATGGATGACATACACTAGAAATTAAGCAGTGCTTTGTGTTTTTCAATTTTTGGCAAATTTAGTCTAATTCTAACAGCATGTCTATGTCAAAGGTTTAGAGTAAATCGACCATTTTACCTATACATATTGATGGACGTTCTTTAAAACATCTGTAAATGGTTATCACATAGTATATGATATGAAGCATTGCATTGCATGCATGTGCACCATCACACTGCATTTAATAGCAACTGCTAGATGCCTGTGTGCTTTGGTAATTCACAAATTTAACTTATGAATGAATAATAAAGAAAGGTTTTGAATATAACAGGACAGCGACAGCATCATGAAGCAGCAAGCCGTTTGTGGTTTTTAGTTTCAGTGCCTACCTGCTACTCAACTAAAAATGTCACAGCCAGTCAGGTTCAATTAAACAGGAAACAAACCAGCTACTGATATTATACATTTTACATTCTACTTACCACAAAGAAAGAGTGAAAGCTTGCAGGTCTAACAGAATTACTATCATGATTCGGTGGGTTCAGGGACACTGTGGCTGAATACAGTAGAACCCAGCCAGAACAGATTTTCTTTTTTTCAACACAAGTCAAGTGCTTGCAAGAGAAAGCACCTTTGGTAGCTGACTGTGCTAATGTCTTTGAATTCCTCAGACAGTATGCTTATTATTTATTTATTTCTACAATTGTTGCAAGATATCACATTATTTTTACATACAATTACATTATTTTTACATACAATTACCCATTTATACAGTTGGGTTTTTAGTGGAGCAATCTAGGTAAAGTACCTTGCTCAAGGGTACAGTAGCAGTGTCCCCCACCTAGGACTGAACCCACAACCCTCCGGTCAAGAGCCCAGAGCCCCTAACCACTACTCCACACTGCTGCCCATACAGTACTAAAGATATAGCCATACCTGCCAATCAATCCACGTCAGCTTTTGGGTAGATCATTCTGAAAAAACTGTGTCCGTGCCAGACTATTCTGATTTTATTTTATAAGTTTAAACTAGCTGGAATATATGGGTGTGAGACAAAAAATAATTAATAATAACCATCATAATACTGTAAATAGGATGTAGGGCCATAATGGGCAGCGGGTGCGGAACTGATTCAACATGGCACGTCTGCACAGTTTTTAAATTGATCTGAAAAGATAAACACAATGATCACAACATTTAATTCCTTCACAGTGAAGTCTGTGCTGCTGAAAAATCCAGCAAATGCGCGTGCGCTGGTTTCATTTTTTTGTATTGAAAACCCAGCTGGTATATAAAACCACAGCAGCACAGGTTTACAGGAATTATGTAAATATTAAATATTATACCAGTAAATAAACGCCACGTTACTTTAGACAGTAAAGGGCCTTTAAAATGACTGTTCTTTTCCTTTAACCTGAACGTCAACCCATATTGCCGCCTCTTAAACCATGTAGAAAAAAAAAAAAATCACAGAAATGTGGTGGTGTCCCTTAAATAAATGTCGCATCAGCCCGATTGACAAAGTCACAAACCAATGGTCGATACACCTGCATCGTAAATGTAAACTTTTCTTTCCAGGGCGCCCTCCTCCAACCTTTGCAACGCTGTCCGGGCCAAAGCTGACAGACCTCGTGTTAGAGAATCTTACGAAACTGATTCGCGAGGTTCGCCATGTTGGCTCAAGCCACTGTTGACACTGCTTTGGAGCCCCTATGGCAACAGCTTCGCAACATATGCTGTACAGCTGAGCCCTGCCTGTGATTGTCAGCTGATGTATCCACTCAACGATCACCGGAGGGCCTTGCTTTAGATGAGCCGCTGTTCCGGCAAATGCAAGAGAAGGTTTAAGTGGTGAAATGTTTACTTCATGCTGGGTGTCAGCACGGTTCTGCTGCGCTGTGATGGCTGATTTGTGGACTGGATGACGGAACGGAAGGGCGTACAGTAGCACTAGGACAGGAGAGCCAGTATCATCAGCAAGAAAGAACATGGGAGGGAAAGTCTAGAGGGTGACTCGTTAAAAAAAAAAAGAACATCGGCATTTTTTATTGTATTCACTGAAAATTACACATTAATAATAAAAATGGCGTTGATCCTGTTTACAAGGTCGAGGGCACCTGCTGTATTTCAAGTCTCCAGATCGCTGTGCAAAGAAATTAAGCGAGGTAATCGCTTTTTTTTATTGTTTTGACTTTGTTGTACAGGTTATGAGCAGTACTGCTGCCAGTAGTACCTGGCGTTAAATAATCAAACAGAATGCATTTTATTATAGATACAAATATATATTTTTTAATTTACATTTTAAATTATATTTATGAAGAAACAAATATATAATCATATTTGTAATTATATGTACTATGTATTAGTTAGGAATTGAGTAGGTTGGATGAATTAAGTGAGTGTGGGCAGTCTAGTTCGTGTGGCGAAAGATCAAAAACACTGTCTTTCCATTTTAATGATGAGCTAAAAAACTACAGTCTAGTGTATAAATCGATATTTGTTACTAAATTGAAGTAGAACACGGTGTGTAACTGGTCTTGGATAATGAAAATGAAAGTAAGGGTTGGAAACAACCGCACCGCACCGCAAAGATGGCGAGTATTGAAACGGTAATACTAGCGGTACGAAATGTTTTTAATCTATATTTTAACTATAAACTAATCTGCTTTAGAAAGGCTATGTTTAATTACTTTGTTACTTGACAAACTAGAGTGATTTAATAATTCTCTTAATTAGAAAAAATGACATTTCGACACAAATGTATTTATAAAGGAATAAGATCACTCACCCTAATATTTTTAAAATAGGGTTTTCCTTATGTCTGATCTGGAACAGAATTCCTTTTTCTATTGTAGGCAGATTGATGTCATGATCCAGAATGTCTTGTGTGACAAACTGCTACAGAGTTCAGTCTACCTGTGTCATACTGCTGCACAGCAAAGACTGCGTTCTGCTTGGGCCGAAGATGCTGGTGAAACGAGCAGCAAACGTAAAAAAAACTCAACTTGTGGGAAAAGTGGCAGTTCTGGCATTATTTTTGCGGCTTCAGCAAGAGATCTGAACCGATTTTGATGTTTAAACATTCTAAGGCCCTGTCCACACTTCATAACCGATCTCGGGAACCGTACTCGAAACCGCTCTAATTAATACAGCGCAAAGCGTCCACACAAGTACCGTTTCATGTTTAGTCAGGCTTAATGCGTCCACACACCATTAGAATAGTTTAGTTACAATTCCCAGCAGCGCAACGAACCGTGGAAATGAATACGATAGTATCCCACATGAACTGTATTTTATTTAAAAATAATTTGTTATGCCCCATATTAACAGAGGTCCATATTGCATAAATGAAATATAACAAGTATTGTGGAAAAACTAAATCCGAACACACACACACATACACACAAGTAGGGCTTGAAGTTTTCAGGTTTTATTTTTAATCAGATGAAGTCCCTTTAAACAAATTGAGCTGATTGTTTTATAATTAAACTCAGAAAAAGCTGTTAATTACAAAACAATCTTTGTTTTTACCTTCATATCTTGCCTGAGCCTAATTCTGGTCCTCTTAATTTTATTTCAAACAGAGCTGACAACTTACGTAATTTGTTCATCCCCGATCATACTTTTAACTCGCATTTCATTTTTGCAGTCGCCTAATTTAACGTTGTGTTTTTGTTATTTTCCCCACTAATTTAACACTAATTTAACAGAGATGTACTGACAGATTTTTTGAAGCATAAAAATGAATACCTAGTGCGGAGTGTACACTGATAGCAAGTCCGTCAGGCGCCTGCTCTGAGTATTTCGCCAAACATAGCACAAAGCATTCCGGGATATTGGAGGATACACAAAAAAAATGTAGTTTGGTATTACAGCGTCCACACTTCTGATAAACAGCACTACCTGATGCGTTTTAATTAGAACCGGACTCGAGACTACCTCCTGAGGTGGTGTCGAGTCCGGTTCTCGAGTATGGTATTAAATGCTGCGTAGTGTGGACGCAAACCGTATTTAGCACTTTTAAACCGGCTTAAATGCAACTAATACGGTTTAAAGGCATAGTGTGGACAGGGCCTAAGTTGGATCATTCGTGACTAATACGGTTTAAAGGCATAGTGTGGACAGGGCCTAAGTTGGATCATTCGTGACTAATACGGTTTAAAGGCATAGTGTGGACAGGGCCTAAGTTGGATCATTCGTGAATCCTGATTGAGTTACTTAAGCCATTGCTCTCACCATGCAGCAGTACGTTTTCTATTGCTTGGTAGTGCTTAAGCCTAAGGTCGTTGCTGTCAGATCTCTTTGACAATTCAGATTTTGCACAATCAGTAAACCCTACAGTGGTCGGTAGTGTTCCAGTTCGGTTGTGGCATGATAAGCTCTAGCAGTTCCAGTGTACAGTGCAGGGTTTTTGCGATGTCTTGGAGTTAGCTTGTTCATGTCCTCAAACATTTTATTATTGTTCACTGCATACTACACCCAGTTTGTGTTGTACAGCATTTGCTGCTTCGGACATCCCAGACGTATAAGTAGATGAATCTTGTAGACATCTGTTCAGCTTTTCCAGCAGCTCTAAACCTGGCATAGCCATGTGCAATCCCAGCAGTACTGTGCCAATTCGAAATCTTACAAGTAGGGTTCCCACCTCTGACTTACAAAAAACCGGGACACCAGAGTAATTTTGTACAAAAATAAATAAATAAATAAATAAATCATATACTTTGACATTTAATGTCCCGGAAATTCTTACAGATTTCCCCAGACAGCTGTCTCAAAAAGAGAACAATCCAAGCAAAACCAGAACGGGTGGCAACCCTACTTACAAGTAAGCCGTTGGTTCTAGAGAGAGTTGTTGCAATTCAATTACAAAAATGCCTAACGCTTAATGGTATATTCGAGAAGTTTCAGTCTGGTTTTCGTGCTGCACATAGCACAGAGACGGTCAGAGTTGTGAATGATCTGCTGATAAGCCCTGACTCTGGCTTCCCATCAGTGATCTAGTGCTGCCTTTGATTATTCTAATGCACTTTTTTCTGGTGTCCCAAAATGTGTGGTATCCCGCTTGCAGCTTGTTCACAATACTGCTGCTAGAATTCGGACTAAAACCAGGATATTACCCCTGTTTTGGCCTCTTTACACTGGCTCTCTGTGCAGTATAGAATTGATTTTAAGATTTTGCTGTTAACTTACAAGGCCCTGAATGGATTAGACCCTAGTTATTTGCAGGAGTTACTGACCCTGTATCTTCCAAACTGCACTCTGAGATCACAGGATGCGGGATTTGGTGGAAATACGCTTGTATCTTGCAGCACCTTTATTAAAGTTAAACAATAATTAAACGGTCTAAAACCAGGATATTACCCCTGTTTTGGCCTCTTTACACTGGCTCTCTGTGCAGTATAGAATTGATTTTAAGATTTTGCTGTTAACTTACAAGGCCCTGAATGGATTAGACCCTAG
The DNA here is from genome assembly GCA_030684275.1 of Acipenser oxyrinchus oxyrinchus. Taxonomy (NCBI): domain Eukaryota; kingdom Metazoa; phylum Chordata; class Actinopteri; order Acipenseriformes; family Acipenseridae; genus Acipenser; species Acipenser oxyrinchus. Next base: position 90,660,022 of record CM060248.1, on the reverse strand, counting down.
TTATTTGCAGGAGTTACTGACCCTGTATCTTCCAAACTGCACTCTGAGATCACAGGATGCGGGATTTGGTGGAAATACGCTTGTATCTTGCAGCACCTTTATTAAAGTTAAACAATAATTAAACGGTATGGTTAATCTTAATACAATGCCATTACAAGATGTCTGATACAAAGACATTTTAAATGGTGTATCACATACAATATCAGGTTTGGAATACTATGAAGTATATTGCAGTAATATGTCAATTGAGTCACTGGAATGTCTTATGGTGACATTTAAATAAAACAAACATACAGTATTATCAGATTTTCTTTCATTCCATGGAAAATTAAACCAGTTCCAGAATATCTGTAAAGGCAACAGACCTGCATTTCCCAGCCTCATTTTAGATCCAGCTGAAGTGGTATCCTAGTGACTCCTAGCAACTTCATGCAATTCAGTTTTGCAATACTTTCAATAATTAGGCCCAGGTAGGCACATAACCTTTTTTAAAAAAAAAATAAAAAAAGGTTGGTTAAAGATGAACTCTCGGTCTCTTATTTGTTTTCAACTAACATTTCCTTCAGTTTCCAAATAATTAATTAAAATAAGACTTTTAAAAAGACAATTTAGGTAATCTATTCACTTCATATCTCTCAAGCTAACTATTAGGCCTGTAATCTTTCTAGCACTTTAGATTCTGCAATTAATAAGTAATGTTCTCAAACCCAAGGCTTATGGGGTTCCTTTGAGCCTCAGCAATACATCAAAAACATCAAAGCATGATCAGAACTTGATCTAAAGTTTTAAAATGGAGGAATTATTTAGATCGGATACAGGATCACTGGAGCTGGTGTTTTACTAACAAAGTTTAGATAACAAAATACTGAGCTCAAGTCACGTGATTTCATAAAAAAGCCAGGTGCTCAGTGTTTGGTATTTGAGATACGACCATGCCCTGCTTGAGTAATGAAGCTCAACTGGTTGCTGTCAGTATGATTGAAGACAGCCTGTCTGTGAGAGAAGTTGCCCAGAGAATGAGATGTTCTGCTTCAACAATGAGCAGACTAGTCCAGAGAAACCAGGAAACCGGCTCTGTGAGGGACAGGCCACGTTCTGGAAGTCAGAGGGTCACCACACCGGCCCAGGACTGTCACATCCGACTGATCCATCTGCGTAATCGTTTTCAGACTGCAGTGGCTACAGCACGAGAAATTGCAGGAAGAAATAACCCACGCATCAGCAGAATGACTGTAGCTCGCCGTCTGCATGAAAATGATTTGCATGCTCGGAGGCCGTTCAGGGGTAACATGTTGACAGCTGAGAGATGAAATCGTCGTCTTCTGTGGGCCAGAGATCATCTGAGGTGGCGGCAGAGAGAGTGGTGGAGTGTTTTATTCACCGATGAATGCCGTTTTGCCCTTGACAGACCTGACGGAAGACAACGTGTGTAGAGACGTCGTGGTGAGTGTTATGCTGACTGTTGTGTTGTTCAAGCCAACCGGTGGGGCAGTGGAAGTGTGATGTGGGGAGGAATCTCCTTTAACACAAGAACGCCTTTGATGCAGATTGAGGGCAACCTTACTGCTCAGTGATACATTGACAAAGTCCTTGAGGCAACAGTTTTTCCGTTCCTGCAAGCCAATCCAGAAGTGTCGATTTTCCAGCAGGACAATGCAAGACCACAAAGTGCTAGGATTGCAATTGCAAGACTTCAAGAAAACAATGTCGAGGTCTTGCTGTGGCCAGCTTTTTCTCCTGACCTGAGTCCAATAGAACATCTGTGGGACCAAATCGCCAGTGCCATCCACAGGAGACAACTGCGACCAACCAACCTTCACCAGCTGGCTGTAGCTGCACAGGAAGAGCGGTGGAACATCCCACAGCAGTCCAAAATGCGTAAGGTGCAAAATTAAATCAGTATAAGAGAAACATTGCTCGCAATGCTTTGCTTGGATAACATGTTAATGTAAGACTGAACTATTGATGTTTATTTATCAGTTCAATTTGGAGGACTGCACCTGTAAGTTTTGTTTTGGACTACTGTGTTTGCCAAAGAGAGACCGGTGAACAATAAAGTTAGAAAAACCGGATGTGACCAAAAGAGATGAACAGGAAAAATGAGAGAAAGATAAAGAGCAGTAAGATATACTGCTTGCATATACTTTTGTTTTGTGTAAACTACACTGTGTTCCGATTGAGAAAATAATTAAAGCATCCACAACATTAACATTTACATAACTGTATTCAAACTGAGATTTATTATTATTATTATTATTATTATTATTATTATTATTATTATTATTATTATTATTATTATTTTTCCAGTACTGAAAAAGGTTACACAAGTCTACAGATCTGAAGAGACTAAATGTATGTGTACTATATAGTATCATGCACTTCACATTAATATGTGTGTGTTTTTTTTTTATAATTACCCTAAAAAGAGCCCGATATCCAGGTATTTTTCACAGTGGGTACCCGGTGCCAGATTTTCTACCTGTGTCGACCTCTTTAAAATAAACTGGTCATAGTTTGGAGTCCCACCTGGTCTCCCTGAGACTTGTTTCACTCAAAAAAGTTGAAGAAATATTACTCATATATATATATATATATATATATATATATATATATATATATATATATATATACAAAAATAAACTTCTGTGATTAATGCATACATTTTTGGGGAGTTACATTTTATACAAGTTTATCGCACTCCCCTGTCTTGTTCTTCTTAGCAAACCGCAATTGAATTTCCTGCGGCACCATTTTTATACACTCGAGCGCATGCCAGGATTGAATGAGTGTCGTCATCGTTTGAATATCTGATCTCTAGTACAACCGGCCCCTGGTGACAGAGCATTCAACTAATGTTTGAAATTCACAATGGCTTCCCTGCCTGTTCCTTAGCTTAGTGTTGAAATGTTCTCTGTTGGGCTTCCAGACAGGGATACAATCAGTGTGTGAAGGTTCACATTTTGGATGTAAAAATGTATACAGGATGCACCTATTGAGTGTTTGGATCCAGCTCTCCACAGGTGTGGATCATTGGTGTTGATCAGGCTAATTTACCTTTCCAAGAGAGACAACTGAAGAAACTGCTGCTTGGGTTTGCTGTTCCTCACAGAGTCTGATAAAAGCAGCAATCATCATAAATCCTACAGCAGTTTTTTGTGTTTTGTTTTTTTTTACGTTTGTTTGAATGGTTAATTTAAGCCAATCAACACCAATGACCCTCACCTCATTTCTGTGGAAAGCTTGATCAAAATAAGTAAACTGAAAGAATCAGATTTTGGTGTAAAATTGAAAGTGGTTTGGGGACACCATAGCTTTAAGTTTACCCTCAGATAATGACTTTCCTTATTTATTTCCCTGTAGGCGGATTGCAGGAAATGTCATGTTTCAACTGCACAGCCCTCAGGCTTACGAGGTAAGATATTACTAAGAAGTTCAAATTGGGGCGTTAGCTTAATAGTTTCAAGTTTAAACATTTAATTGTTTGCCAGCTATTAGCTGTTTTAGAATTCTGAACCACTGTCAAAAATATGCAGCATAAAAATAGGAGTGTGTTCATGGTAATTGTACATTGTAGGCCAGTTTATTTTATATTCAATACTTTTCCATTATATGCTGTAGAGACAGTCTTATTAAAACAAATACATGTTGCAGCAATGTCTAATGATTAGTTACAAACATTCCCAATATGTTTAAAAGTTAAAACATGTTTAATCCTCTAGAAAACACGCCTAATGTCCTTCAATCATAATAAAATTTTATTTAAAAAATAATAACCAGTTTTCACTGTAGACACAGAACCTAAATTGCATTTAGGGAATTTAAAGGAACCGGTAAACACAGTAGGGTAATTTAGGGAATGTGGTAATTAGTCATCCAGGAATTTTATTAGACTATACAACTGAACGGCATTGTGGGATACTGCAGCTTGACTAAACCACAGCTTGGCTGTACAGGACTACAGGACCAGTACAGATTAACTTCCTGGGTCACATTTGGAGAGTCATCCCCAAAGTGTTAGCCACAGGCACAACATTATGTATTTCTCATAAGGTTAATGTCTTATTCCAAAATGTAAAATAAAAAGATTTCACAAATGGCACAAAAGAAGAGATTGAGAGCAGAGAGCAGTACATTTTAATGGCTGTGGTTCCCCTAACATCATTATATTTGCTTCTATTGCCGGCACAACACTCTGGTCTCACGGCCACAAATTAGACGGCCACGGCATTAGGGATTCTCAATGGGATTGTTTTATAATATTATTCTTGCAGGAATGTAAGCATCCGAAGCTGCAGCACTCCTTTGTCGTTCAGCTCATCGTCCTTGTGTGCGGGAGAGAAGTGTAATTGTCACAGCTGTCTTCGTGGCTCCCAGAGACAGTACTTTGGGGTGGTGAGCGGCTCTCAGCCATGGACTCCTGTTGCCAGTTTGGGACCCCGGCACGTTCCAGTCAGGTGGTGGCATTCCAGCAGCCGCCTCTGCGATGACTCCAAGGTGGAGAAGTCTCTCAAATCTTTAAAGGACAAAAACAAGAAGCTGGAGGAGGGAGGCCCAGTCTACAGCCCCACGGTGGAGGCTGTCAGGAAGTCCCTGGGACAGAAGGTAGTGGACGAGGTGAAGCACTACTACCATGGCTTCCGCTTGCTATGGATCGATACCACAATTGCCGGCAGAATGCTGTGGAGGATTCTCAATGGGAACATTTTGTCTCGGAGGGAGAGGAGACAGGTAATTCTTGTGCTGCTAGTTGTGTATTGTCATACACATTTTTTTTTTTTTTAAATTCCGAAGGGGGGGGGGGGGCAACTGAGTTGTAGAGCAGGGACATACACACTCCTTGCTTGACACTCAACCACCTTTAGATGTTTTGGCAGCGATGTTTAAATCAATTTAATAGACTCCGTAGTGTCTTAGCACTTGAAATGCCATAAGGGTGTATCAGTATTTTTTCATTGAATTTGGTAGGTTAGTCAATGTAAAAAATCTTGTCAAAAACATCTAGCCAAACACAGAACAAAGAAAGTTTCACCTGTTTCAGCAGAAGCTCGGAATGAAACAGTATTTTCAGCAAACCACAGCTGCTTCATTTTTTTTTTTAAATCGAGGGAAGGTTTTGTCAGGGTTGGGGTCAATTCCTTTTTAAAATCAATTCCCAATTCCAATTCCCATTCCCTTTTTAATCCATTCCAATTCCAAGTCTTTCAAATGAGGAATTGGAATTGGTAGTGTATGAATGTGGTCAATTAATGTTTGGGGTGTTTCAATGCAGTTCAGACTTTAGATTAGAAATGGCTTGCATTGTGTTCAAAATACTGAATAAATTATTATTCTTTTTTTTTATCTACAACTAGCGATGCAGATACCATTGGTGGGGATATAGTGGAGTGAGAATGTACATAACCTCTGACAAAACTTGCAACAGCAATCTTTAGCCCAAGTTATTAAGAGCATTGGAATCAGAGAATCAAAAGCTAAGCCCTTTTCGCTTGTGGCAGACTTCCAAATCAGGTGTGGCACAGGTACCCACACCCTGCAGTGAGCTTACCAGATACGTCGGCAGTAATTGGCCTTAACCCTGTCCTTTGAAATGTATAATATCAGTTTAAGCAGTGCAACCGTTTACACATAAAAAAACGCACTGCATTTACTAAACCAGTTTCTTTGGCAAAAATAAGTAAGCTGCTTGTGTTTACAGGGAACAGATGGCTAGCAATCTGTCAAAGGCTGTAGAAGAACAAGGGGCCTGTCTTCTGGGGGTGGGGGGTGGGAAATCAAATCTGTTAAAACCTGGAAAAGTAAATGCAAATAGTCACAGGGTATTGAGATCTAGTATAAGCAAAAAGACACTGCACTTCCTGCATGCAAGCCAGCTCCATCTCTCCTGGGAGAAACACTACTGTAGAGCCGGATAAATGAGCAGAACTTCATGGCTGGTGATCAGATTTGTTTTCAGTCTTTTGTTCTACATTCTTAAGTCCACTTGCATTCAGTAATCTCGAGCATCCCCCCTTTTCATGTTAATTTAAGCGTTTTTGCATTGCTTGCACTCACCAATGTTCTTCAACCTGCTACATCCTGCACGGTAGGACAGTAATCTTTTTTTTTTTAGATGAGGCTGGATCTGCAGTACCTGTTGCTGCAAGCTTAGCCCTGGCTAATACCGATCAATACTACCCCCACTCAGATGTGATTAGGGTGACACCCCCCTCACTGTTGTGGTTTGTCCTGCAGCTGCTGATTTCACTGCTTTAAACTGTCCTGCAGTCATTTCAATTTTAAAAAGTAGACCTTGTTGACAGTCACATTTGTTTGCATTCCTCAATGGTGTCGATATGCAAAATTTCTTTGAGACTTTGACCTACTGGCTGTTGTCTGAGCCAAATAGGTATGCTCTGGCTACTGTTTGCAGCAGTATGGGTTTTAAACCGTTTTCCCCAAAAAAGTTTGAACATCTTGAATGTCACCCCCACCACTACAATCTACTAAAGATCCTGCAGGGATGGAAATAAGGCTGCATCAAACTGACTCTATCTGTTTTATTTAATACAGTTTTACATTCTTACATATTGCTGTGGAAGAAAGCACTGGGGGAGCTAATTTAATTCTCTGATTCACTGTTTCACATTTAATTCACTGACGCCTTAGCAACTCTGAAGCCGTTAACAAAAATAACAGTATATAAAATAACATAATAATAGTTTCAAAATTAAACATCAGGTGAATTTATTGCAGATCATAACAACTCATTATTTTCTTTTAAGAACATAAGAACATAAGAAAGTTTACAAACGAGAGGAGGCCATTCAGCCCATCTTGCTCGTTTGGTTGTTTGTAGCTTATTGATCCCAGAATCTCATCAAGCAGCTTCTTGAAGGAACCCAGGGTGTTGGCTTCAGCAACATTACTGGGGAGTTGGTTCCAGACCCTCACAATTCTCTGTGTGAAAAAGTGCCTCCTATTTTCTGTTCTGAATGCCCCTTTACCTAATCTCTATTTGTGACCCCTGGTCCTTGTTTCTTTTTTTAGGTCAAAAAAGTCCCCTGGGTCGACATTGTCTATACCTTTTAGGATTTTGAATGCTTGAATCGGATCACCTCGTAGTCTTCTTTGTTCAAGACTGAATAGATTCAATTCTTTTAGCCTGTCTGCATACGACATTCCTTTTAAACCCGGGATAATTCTGGTTGCTCTTCTTTGCACTCTTTCTAGAGCAGCAATATCCTTTTTGTAACGAGGTGACCAGAACTGAACGCAATATTCTAGATCTAGGCAAAACATGTTAAATATACAAAAAGCCAGATTTAAAAAGTAGATCAGCTATTACCATTTAAACATATGGTATACACATAATCAGAATGATTTAACAAATAATCCATAAGATTTTTGTTTATTTTATTTGAGTGGCGCGAACACAACCAAATAAATGACTCTGCTATTTTAACTTGCTGAGCACACTAATACAGTTTAATATGTAGTAAAATAAATAAATACAACAGCAAAACACTCTTGTGTGTTTGCCAAATGGACCGAGACCACCTGTTGAGACGGACTCGGTATGGTTTGTTTCCCAAGCAGACTTTGCTGTTCACACCACATCAAATGTACTGATCCGTAGTGAGTGCGGACCAAACCCTCTTAATGGACCCAGTGTGAACACGGCCTTCGGTCGTGTTCTGACTGGGTCTAAAGAGGTGGTCTCGGTCCATTTGGGAAACGCACGAGTCTGGTTGTCTTGGTAAACGTCAATGTGAACAAACTGCTAAACAAACCATGCAAGGTAACAAGGAAACAAATAGAGCAAAAACAGCCTTCATTTTCTGGCCCGGTCGCAAACAGTAAAATTGTTAAATCGTCCCTATTTTGTGATTTTTGTATATATTTTTTTTTTTTTGTAAGTACAAAACTGCATCGATGCACTCAGCAAGGTAATAGCAGAGTCATTTATTGGGTTGTGTTGGCGCCATTAAAAACAAAACAAATGAACAATGTTATGGATTATTTGTTGAATAATTCTGATTATGTGTTTATTGGGTTTAAATGGAAATACTAATAGCTTTTCTCTTTTCTCTTTGTACACAGATAAGTGTGAACAGCAAGCACACTGACACATTGTTTCAAAGTAAACGAGCCAGACCGAGGTCCGTTTTGAAACTGACCCAGTGTGAATGCAGCCTAAGACCCATGCATAGTAGTTTGATCCATTTCTGGTTTTACTATGAGTTTAATAAGACGCATCCTGAGTGTAGGCCTGTTCACACTTGTTTCAGAACATTACTGGTAAAATTAGTTTCGGTTTAGAATATACAGAGATGATACCACTTTCTGTTCTAACTCACTTTTCAACACCAGTACTAGACTGGTACTGTTTACGATATACCTGTCCACGTTTAAACTGGTTTATATCAATACCCTTATGTCAAAGATATTGATACTCAACTCCACTGATTCTCTATGGGGACCGCAAAGGTTTGTGGGATATAGAGCGCTCAGGAGAAGATTTGTCAATGGAACGGTGTTGGATTGAGCTGCTTTGAGCTTATTTTATCTGTTTAAAAATATAAAAAACTTGTGAAGTCTATTTTACTCTTGCCCTGGATGTCCTGATGAAAAACATGTGGTAATAATGACATACCATAATCTATACAAACTATTCTGAACACAGTACCATGGCGCATGCGCAGAAAACAGATGAGCATTTCACACAGTACAGAGTAGATAGGTGCAATTATATAACTTGGATGTATAATATATACTAGTCCTAACTTTCTTAACTTGTTAAGGTGTATTATGAAATGACCTTGTAGGTGCCAGGAATATGAGCAATCAGGTCCCTGAAAAAAAAAAAAAAAAAAAAAAATATATATATATATATATATATATATATATATATATATATATATATATATATATATATATATATATGCATATGCTTTGAACTGATCACAATATGAATAAGTCTCACTTGAGTTTGTTGGTTTTCTGTGCAGAATTGTTCATGCAGTTTTAGGTAAGGAACAATTTATTTAACAAGGATGATCGCTCAAATTAACTTTTTTGAAGGTAGTTCTGAAAGCCATGACTGGGTGATCTCTTTTAAATTGCTGGAGTTGTATGTGTTTTTTACAGAATGCACTGTCTGATTTTCAGAATCTGATGGTGCTCAAAGGGCCCTATTGTAATGATTTAAACATTAATGGTACGTGGTTCCACCACTGTTTAGATCAATAGTGTATGTTCTGTGTGTGACTTGAAAGCTTTTTTGGTGCCATGCAAAAAAATGTAGGTTTTTCTAAAGCTTTTCATTTTGTCTTAGCCGGACAGTGTGGCTCCATTGTATTTATATCACTCATGTAAAATGAAAGGTTGTGCACAAACTTGAGACAGCCAAGTAGAGCAACCTTTCAGAAGAGTCCTTGTGGGTACATTACTATGCTCGATTTCAAAACCCAGGCTTAAGCAATACCCGCCTGCATTGTTCAAGTCAAGGTTATTGCTTTAATGCCAGATGTACTGCTTGCCAGGGAGGGGGTAAAAAAAACCTGTCCTTTTTAGTTCTGTATAACTATAGATGAAGTATAAGTGAAGTCGTAGGCAAGACTAACGAATCTCAGTTCTCCATTGATTTGTTCTTTTATTTCTTAAGAGGGATACCAAATCCTGTGAGATCACATATTGCTGGGGGTAAAGCCAGTTCACAGTTACTATTTCTGTCTGACATTACAACAGTGTAGCTACAGTACAGCAGCAGATGCTTGTAAACGTTTTGATTGCTGCTTATGTGAGACACACTGAACTGAAAATTGGTGCTAAACTGTTTTGAAAGTTTAGCACCAGAGAGCCTACTGGTATTAAGTTACCCCCCCCCCCCTGCTCTTCAATGAGTTTTTAGTGTTTTGAGACAACAAAATGCACCCCATATCTAATCACACCCATATTTGTACTCATGTTTACCTGCTTTATATTTTGTAAAAAGGAAATTATGCACACATCTCTCTCATCCATGGCAAGACTCTAGTAGCCTGTAATAGTATTATTTTAATTCTTTACAAAAAAAACAACATATTTTTAAACAAACATGTACTTAAAGAGGGTAGATGTAGTATTATTATTATTATTATTATTATTATTATTATTATTATTATTATTATTATTTTACTGGGTAAAAAAAAATCTAACAAAATGATGAATGGTGAAACAATCGTGCAATGTGTGTGTGTGTGTATATATATATATATATATATATATATATATATATATACAATGTGTAGTCAAAAGTTTACATACCCCAAATTTTAGGAAAAATCTTTTGTAGCAAAAGTTTTGCTTTTGGGGATGAGGAAAAAATTAGAGTATCCCAATTTCAACTATTGTTTCTATTATCAAGAAGTACAAGACTCATGGTACTGTCGCAAAGCTTCCTCAGTCTGGAAGAAAGACAGTTCTTTCACCAAGAACAAGTAGAAGAATTGTGAGGAAGGTCAATAACAACCTGAGATTAACTGCCAAAGATATTCAAAGTGAATTGGCTGCAAGTGGGACTGGGGTTTCCATTTCAACCATAGGTCAAGTATTGCATGATGAAGATCTCATTGGTCACAGGCCAAGGAAAAAGTCACAATCGCTTAAAGTTTGCAAAACGGCATTTGAATGATGGATACGAGTTCTGGTCAAAGGTTTTGTGGAGTGATGAAACAAAAATCAAGCTATTTGGTCATGCTGATAGTCATTACAGTTGTAGAAAGTCTGGTGAGGTTTACAAAGAAAAGAACACCATACCTACTGTCAAGCATGGAGGTGGTATTATCCTTCTATGGGGCTGTTTTTTTTCTTTAATTACACAGGAAATTTAGTTCCAATACATGGTAAAATGGATTCCATAGCATACCAAAAGATATTGGCCAATCATCTGAAACCCTCTGCTACAAAACTTGATTTAAAGTGCAACTGGACATTCCAACACAACAACGATCCAAGGAGACATCAAAATGTGAAAAAAAAGGCAACCCTAGGATTCTTAAGTTTCAGTGTCATATGTCCATTTGGATTTATTTCTCAGTGTAACTTACTGGTATATTCGATTAGTTCACTGCTCTGTTATCTTTCCTAGACCCAATTTAGGAAACACAGACGGCTGCATGTTAAAGCTTGCTGCTGCTTCTTGGTACCTAATAATCTTCTCAGTCCTTCAAGTCAATTACATTCTATTGGTTTATTAATAGTTTCAGTTTGATTTGCACTCCGCCAAACTATGTACCATCTTGCTCTGAGTATACAATATGGTGGAAAGTACTAGGTGGCTTTTATCATAAAAATGATGGTTATTTCATTGAATTGAATTGAGCATGTATTTATTTATTTAGTTCAAAAGCAATTGCTTTCATGTTACCGAAAATACAACTACTTTTTTTATTTTTATTTTTTTTTATTTTTTACACATTTGTATGTAAAAGGGAGGTTTTGACTTCAGCATACAGTTGCTCAAGGCACTTAAAGCTGCTACAGAAACAGCATCAGTTTTTGAAAGGACATATCTGAGCACAAGGGTACATATACATTACAATGCCCCCAGAATAAATCTCCTTTTATCCCATGCTGTTTAAATCCTTCACCTTAGTTTGCATCCCCACAGCTGAGATGCAAGAGAATAAAAGTTGGGTACAAATGAGCCCTTCAGTGTGAAAGAGGCTTCTACCCGCAAGGAAATACCACTGACCACCTGCTGCTTCAGGATTGCTCTCAAAGAGATCACCTTGGGAATCCTTAAAGCTCTCATTCACCCTGAACCCCTCCTCCCTACTTCTCTGAATACACTTACTTTTACCCCTTTAAGTGACTTCTTTTATATTGTGCCAATGATTTCCACATACAGTGCAAGGTCCTATAGCTGTGTCAACTCTACAGGCCTGTATACAGGCCTAGGAAAGGTAACTACTCAGAACTGCAGATTGCTTTAGTGTGACAGTAAAGAGAACACCCAAAAAGTAGATCAGGAAACTAAGCTAAAATACTGCTGTTTGTATGTATAGATATGCCAAATTTTATTGGCCTTTTCAGTAGATTACAGCCATGGCCCAATTTTAGCAAAATGTACAATTGTATGGTAAAGTACAGTCTTTAGTGCTCTATACAAATACAGTAAACTGTATTTACAGTCGATCCTATATCAGTCATTAAACTCTAGAACAAATTTATAGAGGTACCATGTCCTTTGGTGACTAGTTTTAATCAAGTTTTCACTGTAAATCAAACGTGTGTGTGTGTAAATAATTTGTTTTATTTAAAGTCCAGTTGGACCACTCACAATGGCTGTTTTAGTTCACTGAACTCCAGAAGAGAAGACTAATGGCATTATTATAGTGTATAACTTAACAATAGTAAAGGAAAACAACTCAATCAGGTACTGTACTGTTTGTCTCAATGTATTTTTAAATGTAATAGTAATTGTTGAGACTTTGCTGTTGGCTTCCATGGTAATTATTGTCCCTTTCAGTTTTGGTAAGATTATTTAAGGGTTTCTGGGTTTTCATTTTTGGCTAAAAGTTTGAAAGTTATGAAGTGAGCCAGTGGCTACTATTCTAGTTTACCCTCAAACTCTCCAAACAAATGTAGATTGAAAAGTGTGTGCAAAGTAAAGATCTCCACACATCGGACGTGATGTGATTTGTCCTGCGATAAAATGGTACTTTCGCTGCGACACTACCTTTCACTGGGTTAACAATGAACAACAAGGTAATTGTGGTCGATTCAATATCCTCTCTTTATATTTTCCCCGTCTATCTCAATGGTAATTAACAAAGTTTGAGTATTGAATGTCTGTCTTAAGTACAATTATGTTTGCTGTTTTGAAACCAAAGAAAAACTTTTAATTACTTGTGATGTTTTGCTGTATTTTACCTTTTTGTGTTGCATGCTCGCAGAAAAATCACCTCATTTACTTCTAAGGAGACTGCCCTAGATGTAAGTTTGCCCTTATAATAAATATAAAAAAAAATACTGTGGTAAAGCAGAAAAGCATGGTAAAATATTATGGTAAATACATGGTTATTGTACAGCAGTTATCGCTTTGCTGTATTGCCTCCCAGTGAGTTGGCTGTTCTTGAAAGGCACACCATACCAGTTGTCAGACACTGCATCAGTTGTGATTCCGCAGATAGTTTCCTGGTGGAGTATTCTTATAGAAAAAAGAGGCGATTTAAAGCTGCAGTGAGCTTTCATTTTGTAGGCTCCCCCCACCCATGGTATTTATCGCCCCCTGCTGGAATGTTTGTACTATTCTAATTAAAAACTACTGTTGCCATAAATTAGGTTTAGCATGTAACGTAGTGTGTTTATTTTTATTTTAACATTAGCAAGCTCATCTGTAACTTAGAAAATAGAAATCATAAGGTGCCTTTTACTATATAACCATTTTTTCCCTCAGTTTTACTGAGTAAAACGAGCTACTAAGACTCCAAAAAAACATTACTGCCAGCTTACCTCATTCAAGGCTTTCCCTTTTATAATGTCAAACGGATTCCTATAACGTTTTTTTTTTTTAATGTTGGTTTTAAACATCTTTTAGGGGTTTTGAAGAGGAATACTGTAGTACCTATAATTGTTCCATCACTCACTACTACTTCATTGGTGTCAGACTTACTAATAATGATGTACTCTGGGTACTATTGGGGGTGGCAGTCTGGACCAAGTATCTTGTTTACTGGGGTCCAGGCTAGTATTGGGAACTTTTTAAAGGAACATGTTCCCTCATTTGTTTTGTTGTTAATAAATGTCCTCTCTTTAGTTCCTGAGAACGTGTGCGGATGTCTTTCGGCTGGTCCCTTTCTTGGTCTTCATCATTGTCCCCTTCATGGAGTTTCTGCTTCCAGTGGTTCTTAAACTCTTCCCCAACATGCTTCCTTCAACCTTTGAGACACAGTCCAAGAAGGTACAGTGTGACAATGCAGAAACGGAGTACTGTATGGTATTTTGAAAGCATAGTACAAGTGTGGGTAATTGGAAATATGTTGCACTGTAATGTTGAAGTAATTGTAGCTAGCAAAATCATTTCAGAAGCATTAACTGTTTTGCACCCACTGGTATTAATGTGCAGTTTTGAAATGCATGCAGGTTATATTATGTTGCACTTTCATGTTGCACTTTCACGTCCTGAGTCATTTCACCTCAGCAGTGACTTCAGTTGGAGAAGCAGCTGGTTGGATAAGTACAAGAAAGAAACTATCGAAGGGTTTCAGACACATTCCACAGGTGAAATGACCAAGCAAGTGCAACCCTAACTGCAACATGGCTAACCAAGTGTAGTACCAGATATGAAAGAAGAGTTGGAATTATTTTGTTATCTACAAAACACATTTGTTATGTGACTTGCAGTCCAGTCGCCATGTCAATGAATTCATTTGCCTGATTTGCTATATACATACATACATACATACATACATTTGTAATCAAACGTTTACATAACCCAATGGAAATGTATTATTTTTTAGAAATTTCTCTAACGAATAATTATAGGAAAAATCTTTTGTAGCAAAAGTTTTGATTTTGTGGATGATGAAAAAGTTACAAGAAATAGATGTCTACAATTCTTTATTTCAGCATTTGTTTTGCAAAACTTCAAAAATGCTAATTCAAAATTATTCATACCCTTACAAGGAAAATAGAATTAATAGTAGTTGAGGCACCTTTAGCAATAATAACCTCTTGTGTTGGAACATTCAGTTGCTATTTAAACCAAGTTTTGTAGCGGAGGGTTTCAGATGATTGGCCAATATCTTTTGGTATGCTATGGAATCCATTTTACCATCTACTGGAACTAAATTTCCTGTGCCATTAGAGGAAAACCAGCCCCATAAAAATATGTTAATGACAACAATCATCCTATGCCCCATCAAAGGGTATGAATACTTTTGAATGAGTATTTTTGGAATTTTGCAAAACACATTGCTGAAATAAATAATTGCAGGCATCTATTTCTTGTAACTTTTTTCCTCATCCACAAAAGCAAAACTTTTGCTACAAAAGATTTTTCCTAAAATTCTTTGTTTTCGAGAAATTTCTAGAAATTATAAATTTCCACTGGGTTATGTATACTTTTGACTACAACTGTGTGTGTGTGTGTGTGTGTGTGTGTATATATATATATATATATATATATATATATATATATATATATATATATATATATATATATATATACACACACACACACAGTTGTAGTCAAAAGTATACATAACCCAATGGAATATATACAGTACTGTGCAAACGTTTTAGGCAGGTGTGAAAAAATGCTGTAAAGTAAGAATGCTTTCAAAAATAGACATGTTAATAGTTTATATTTATCAATTAACTAAATGCAAAGTGAGTGAACAGAAGAAAAATCAACATCAAATCAATATTTGGTGTGACCACCCTTTGCCTTCAAAACAGCATCAATTCTTCTAGGTACAAACATCTTGGAGAACTAACCACAGTTCTTCTGTGGATTTAGGCAGCCTCAGTTGCTTCTCTCTCTTCATGTAATCCCAGACAGACTCGATGATGTTGAGATCAGGGCTCTGTGGGGGCCTTGAAATTTCTGCCTGGGAGAGACCTTGCTGATGCAGTATAACTACCTTGTGCCTTGTTGCTGTGCTCAGTCTTGCCATGGTGTATGACTTTTGACAGTAAACTGTCTTCAGCAACCTCACCTTGTTAGCTGAGTTTGGCTGTTCCTCACCCAGTTTTATTCCTCCTACACAGCTGTTTCTGTTTCAGTTAATGATTGTGTTTCAACCTACATATTGAATTGATGATCATTAGCACCTGTTTGGTATAATTGTTTAATCATACACCTGACTATATGCCTACAAAATCCCTGACTTTGTGCAAGTGTACCTAGAAGAATTGATGCTGTTTTGAAGGCAAAGGGTGGTCACACCAAATATTGATTTGATGTAGATTTTTCTTCTGTTCACTCACTTTGCATTTAGTTAATTGATAAATATAATCTATTAACATGTCTATTTTTGAAAGCATTCTTACTTTACAGCATTTTTTCACACCTGCCTAAAACTTTTGCACAGTACTGTGTGTGTGTGTGTGTGTGTGTGTGTGTGTGTGTGTGTGTGTGTGTGTGTGTGTATATATATATATGTTTAAATATTTGCAGGACGTTTTGGGGAAAAAGCGCTTCATCAGCTGTTAAGAAGAAAAGTAAACTTAATGCACTGTGTTTACTTTTCTTTTCAAATAGCTGAAGAAGGGCTTTTACCTGAAACATCCTGAAAATAAAAGATTGTTTAATCTTTTAAACCTAGCGTACATTTTTTAAAAACCTTTTCTTTCATATGCCTTCTATTTTGTACACTGCAGTTTTATATATATATATATATATATATATATATATATATATATATATATATACACACACACATATATATAATTTCTTGTAATTTTTTCCTCATCCACAAGAGCAAAACATTTGCTTAAAAGATTGTTCTCTCACATATATATATATATATATATATATATATATATATATATATATATATATATATATATATATATATATATATATATATATTGTAGCAGGGCAGGGGCCCTGCAAGTGTAAAAATGAGTCTCCCTGCCAAGCTG
This sequence comes from Acipenser oxyrinchus oxyrinchus, assembly GCA_030684275.1. Lineage (NCBI taxonomy): Eukaryota > Metazoa > Chordata > Actinopteri > Acipenseriformes > Acipenseridae > Acipenser > Acipenser oxyrinchus. The sequence goes on along the minus strand of CM060248.1, from coordinate 90,643,411 downwards.
ATTTGTTTTTGATTTAATTTAATTGTATTGTTTAATTGTATTATAATTTGTTAGTTGTTTTATTGTTTTGGCAGTTGGCCTTGTTATTGTAAATTGAGGCCAACTGCCAAGTATAAAAGGAGAGCAGTCAGTGTCCAGAGGTAGGGGACTACTTGCCACTCCCGCCTCCACCACTAGAGGGAGACGACCTGCCGCTCCCGCCTCCACCACTAGAGGGAGACGACATGCCGCTCCCGCCTCCACCACTAGAGGGAGACGACTGGCAGTTCCCGCCTCTGCCACAAGAGGGAGAAGCCCCGCTGTCTCCAGCGCAAGAATAGCAACAGACAAGGGGGAGGAGGTGAGAAGCACAGCTCCACCACAGCCCCAACTACCAGCCTCACAAACTAGTCCGGCGCTGTTGGATGCGGTCCCTTGCCGGAATGCCCGGACCTCCCTCCACTTGACCTTGCTCCCAGGTCGCAGGACTGCCAGGCACAGTTGCTTGCCTGGTCCCTTACTCCGCTCCCTCTTGAGCTGCAGACGTCACTTCGTAGGAGTCAAAAGTCGCATGCACTCCCCCTTCCTCCCACTGTTACTACTGCGGTCACCCTGGTCAAGCCGCCTGAGTTTTTCTCCTCGCCGGTTCTCGGTCCCTTGCTGGAAAGGCCGGAGAGACCAGCCCATCCTCAAGCCCGCCCACAGGAAAGGACGAAAAATTACATTTTGGACTTGAGGGTGGGTGGTTATGTTTTGGAGGGGGAGGTGGCCTTGGTATGGCTGGCGTCTTGAAAAGACAAGGGGGAGGATGTGTAGCAGGTCAGGGGCCCTGCAAGTGTAAAAATGTTTGTTTTGTGGCAGGCTGCCAAGCTGATTGTTTTTGTTTAATTTAATTGTATTGTTTAATTGTATTGTATTATTATTTGTTAATTGTTTTATTGTTTTGGCAGTTGGTCTTGTTATTGTAAATTGAGGCCAAATATAAAAGGAGAGCAGTCAGTCTGCTAGAGGCTGCTGCTGTGTGAAGAGCCTGGATGGATGTCGTATTCTGAAAAAGCTACTGTGTATAGCTTAGACCTGCGTTTAGTTTATATACGTCTGTGTAAAAGTGTTTTATATGTTTTGTATGTCAGGTAATCAGCTTAGCTGTCCTGCAAGTTAGTAGGGGACCTGCTTATGTTTAGTAAGTGCTCATCAGAGCTAGATGTTTTTGTTTGTTTTGTTTTGTTTTGTTTAAAATTAAAAGTGAGCAATAAAGCACTGATAATCAAGTTCTGTTTCAGGGTTACATTTTTATAGGGGCACAAACCCAAAAATAAGGCCATCTCTGTTACAATATGTACACACACACACACACACACACACACACACACACACACACAGCAGTGTTCAAAAGTTTGGAAACCAAATGTTTTACAGCAAGTCTAGGAGTGGGGATTGTATTGCCCATTTTCTCACTCAGACCCCTTACTTACTAAATACCCTGGTATCTCCTGAATAGATCATCACCTCCTCTTTAAAAAATATACTAAATATTTTAATGAGCTGTAAATCATTTGTTTCCAAACTTTTGAACACTACTGTGTATTCTTATATACTGTGGTTGGCTGAACTTCCCTACCATGCTTTTTAACACACAGATTATATCCTGCTTATGAAATAGTTTGCCTTTGTTGCTTAGTTAATCGTCTTTTTTCGTCATGCAGGAGGAGAGGCTGAAGAAGGAACTGAGGGTGAAGCTTGAGATGGCGAAATTTCTTCAGGACACTATTGAGGAGATCGCACTTCGCAACAAGGCAGCCAAAGGGGATGTGACGGAGGAGTTCTCCACATTCTTTCAGAAGGTAAAGATGTACCGGAGTACCTGTAGCCTGTGAACAGAGGCAGTGCTCGCTGGACAACACTGTATTCAAGACTCTGATGCACTGTGCTTATTCAAACTGGGTTAAAAATGAACAAGGTAGTAGAAATCGCCTTAAAGGGTATTGGTAGATGAATTGGTAAATAAGAGAACCAAGGCTTTAAAATCAATTTTCATCCTTCTTGTTGGAAATAGCAACATTATTACTGGTCTGATAATTGTTGTGCAGAATATTGGTTTGTTTGTTGCTTTTTTAAATTAATCTTCTTCTTTTTGTACTTTATTTGTGGGTATGTAGGTGCTTTTAAGAGATAAGAATTTTGTTTTAAAGCCCTTGTAAGCAGTCCTTTCATGTTGCAAAACTGTTTGAGTAATTTTCATGAGATAACCGCACACTTGTGTACGAGTAATTGGAAAAACTACCTTGCACCATAAAATAGTTTACTTTGTAAACTAATGTTGGATGTTCAATCTAAAGGTTTTTTTTTTGTGCCTGGATAAATAAAGGTCATTATGAAGATATAATGTGATTTATTTGCTTTCCCAGATCAGGAATTCTGGAGAAAGGCCCAGCAACGAGGAGATCATGCGCTTCTCCAAGCTGTTTGAGGATGAGCTGACGCTGGATAACCTGACCCGGCCACAGCTGGTCGCCCTGTGCAAGCTGCTGGAGCTGCAGTCAATCGGAACCAACAACTTCCTGCGCTTCCAGATCATCATGAAGCTCCGCGCCATCCGGGCCGATGACAAGGTGAGCCGCCCAAAAGAGTTCAATCGTGCTGAGTTCAGAAACACGAAAAAGAAACTTAATAAGCTCAATGATAAATGTTTTCATGAGAAGTCTTTTTCAATGTCTCAAATGTTGGAATGGTTTGCGATTCACTACTTTACTGTATACCTTTTTGGAGTATGGATTAATAGATAAAGTGTGAATGGTCTGTTCATGGTAACATTTAAGTGGGAGTGGGTGTTTGCTAATTATCTCATTAATAGAAGATGTTCTGAAATCGGGCAATTTGATTGGCTGAGTATCTTCATGATTTGTAATGTACCCCAAGAACTGGAGTACTCCACGTACCAGATTCTATGGATCACCAGATTATATGGAAAACTGCTGCCTTGGTTGTAGCAGTGAGAGCAAATGGAATTCCATATTCATTCATCCAAAATCCAAGTCGATTGCATCAAGCCTGCTTTTTAACGCCTCTGCTATTCCACCGTAAATGCTAAAGCTGTGTTTGGTTTGGCTTGCAGCTGATTTCCGATGAGGGGGTTGACAGCCTGAATGTGAACGAGGTGCAGTCGGCGTGTCGGGTGCGAGGGATGAGGGCGCTGGGCGTGACGGAGGAGCGTCTCCGGGAGCAGCTCAAGCAGGTGAGACACCCGGCCACACCTCCATATAGAGTGCAGCCAGCCTCAGAGGAGGGGAAGGCAAGGTAGGACAGACCGAGGCTGCAAGTGGTTTATATGAACCTTTTCCTTAAGGTGATGTAACCTGATTTTAAGGGTATTAAAAACCCAAATGGTAAGCTCCATTAGTGGGTTCTATCTTTTAAAAATAGCAATTACATGCAAGACCTTGTTTACTGGTTTTTCGTTGCACTAAAACTCTGATTTATTAGACATTTGGTAGCTGACCTTGTCTTTCATGGTCAGTGCCTGTATCTACAATAATTCATTCTGATTAGAATAGCTGGATGTCAGTTGATCTCATCCTGAAGGTAACTAACAAAATAACGCAGGCATGTGCATTGCATTCTCCCCGTGTAATCCTCTGGTCTTGGTGTTTCCAGTGGCTGGAGTTGCACCTGAACCAGCAGATCCCCACCTCTCTGCTGCTGCTATCCAGGGCCATGTACCTGCCGGACACTCTGTCCCCAGCCGACCAGCTCAAGACGACCTTGCAGACCCTCCCCGAGATTGTGGTACGTGTCCAGTTACTGTTTTACAACCAGGTAACGCAGCTTCCACTTAAAGGTTTGAAATCAGCATATCTCTCTCTCTCTCTATCTATCTATCTATCTATCTATATAATCGATTGTGTCTCCTATAGGTAGGACAAAAAAGATCAGGCTACAGGTACTAGATAAGATACGTAGATAAACAGTCTTGAGACAGTCGATAGACTCCGGCTCTGCAGTGTTCAGCTTGGATAGACCTCCAGGAAGATCAGCATGTCCAGGTTGTGTACCGGGAGTACCTTTCCGGGGATACAAAAACTACAACCACCGAACCCAATCTACCTGATCCCATTTACTGTGGAAATATGCGGTCTGAACAATAAAACCGAACCGGGGAAATAACGCAGTTAGCAGTTTTTGATGATTCCTCAAATGGTATTTTCTTGTTTCCAGGCGAAGGAAGCCCAGGTGAAGGTGGCGGAGGTGGAGTGCTACAAGGTGGACAACAAGACCAAGCTGGAGGCCACGCTGCAGGAGGAGGAAGCTATCAGGAAGGAGAACAAGGAGCGTGAGATGGAGAGGCTGGCTGATGCTGCTGAGAAGGCGAAGGAGGTCCTGCAGGTGGCAGCCAGGGTAAGAAGGCATCATCTTAACTGCAGGGAGCTGGTGAGGGAGCAACCGTACCTGCTCATTCATATACATCTGGGGGCAGAGCCGTGCCTCCTCTGTGATCCAGGATCGAAACAAACCGGCCTTTACATTGGAAAATGAGTGAAAACTGTATCCGTTAACTAAAAAGCATTTAAAAATACAAATCTGTATTTTTTTAAATGATTAAGATCGTGTTTTGAGAAAGTCTAAAACTAACTGTTACACATCAGATGCCAGATTGTACTCCTTGATTTAGTGTTAAAGAGAAAGTAGCGGGGTTCCAAAAAATATTGCGTTATACGTCCCCACGTGTTGCTACAACTAACCATTACCGAATGGACTTGAAACCTGAATAAGATACAACAAAGCTGCTCAGCCGAGCCTGTGACGCAGTCATGCATGCCCCCGATGGTATAAAGGACTGCGCGCACAGATCTCAGCGCCATTTTTCCTTTCAAGAACTGACCTGACAGGAGAGCCTATTCAGATAAGTACTTGTTACTGTTTCTGCTATAGATTTTTGGATTTATTGTGTTTTTACACAAATTATATGTGATATTAAAAATAATCGCTGTATAAATTTTACTGATTGTGCATATTTGGTTACTGTTTGTGTGTCATGTCAGGGAAAACTCATTTTAGCCTTTTGTTTTACTTGCGGAATAAAGCAGATTTTATCTGAGAATATAACGTATGTACCATTTAATATGTACAGTTTTCTTGTTCCACACGCAGGTCTTTTGTGTTTTAACGTGCAATTTAATACATACAGTACCATTTAATACGTATAGTTTAATACATACAGTACAGTTTAATACATACAGTACCGTTTAATATGTACAGTTTTCCTGTTCCACTGGTAGATAAACAGTTGCTGTTTACTTTTATTTGTCTGTTTTTGTTGGCACAGTCGTTGTACAGTATACAAAGTTTTTACAATTTTAATTCCATTTAGCAAAAATATAAATTTGTAAAATTGTACTACTTAATACATTGTATGGCCCACAGGGGCGTGTTTTGTAAAAAATAATAATCTCCCATTCTTTGGCAGTTAAGCTTTCTTGTATTGTTGATATTAATCTGTATATATGTATTTATTTGACAGGGATAAATATTTAAGATACTTATGTTCACAGTTACATACAGCATTTAGAATTGTGTTTACAGCGTACTTTGTTTATAAAGTACTGATTTCCTTTGTCCCTTGGAGTCTGTTATAAGTGTTACTGCAGCGTGTGCTGCGGCACACATAATGACAGCAGCTGCTGGGTTCAGCAGTGTTGCACAGTACCAAGAGGCTGCTTTGGTTGTGATTGCTTGCAGTTCTCTACCACAGCATCTTGATGCTGTTTTGGTGACAGGTTTTGCTGTAACTGCGTGCTGGTGGACCCGTACTGGTATCGAGATCACCAACCCGCTCTGTTCCCAACCCGGTGCCGACCTGGTCCTAAAGTCACTGAACCAGTTCCGAACCGATACCTTACCGAACGTCTCTCCTGCAGCTCTACAGAGTGCTCTGCAACCCATTTCTGCACAGTGCTCTTGCCCATCACCCTCTGGTAGAGAGTTCGACGGACGACGCACCCGGGAAAGTAGCCCACGCAGGAATCCGTCTTCATGGTCTTCCTCATCCTCCACTGCCTCTCCTTCCATTCCAAGCGATCGGCAGACTCGGTGCAGATGGAGAAGCTCTGGGCAGCAGTTTCCCACCAAGGAACGGTGCTGCGCCAGAGTTACTGCATGAACGTTCGGCGCCGCCTGTCCCCGTGGGGTCCCAGGTGCCTCTGAGGATGTGGAGTCAGACAGCACATCCCCCTGCGGTTAAGCTCTCCCTATCGGCAGAGCTTCTACCACTGATCAAGAAGGCCACGCCAGTCTTGCAAGTGCACAGGCCTACAGAAGGTGCCACAAGGCAGTCCATCAATTGCCACATTGGTACAGGTGCCTAATTTAGCGCTCCTGTCTAAGGACACTATCTGTCCCAACAAAGAGGCCTCAATAGGCTCCGCCGCCCAGCATAGTGACAGAAGCCTCAGGCCAAGCCACAAGCTGTGCAGTAGCCCTAGGAGTTTGCTGCCACAGGCCCAGGGCCTTTTTTCAGGGAGCCGTCTGGAGTATTGGCGTGACTACAACATCAGTCACGGACCCGCAAGACACTATTGTGGTGTCTCAGGAGGTAGCAGCTCTGCTGTAAAAACAGGCTATTCGCATGATAGACCCCCTCCTGTTGGAGGAAGGGTTCTACTCCAGGTACTTTCTAGTTCCCAAGCGGGATGGTGGCCTCAGACAGATCCTCAACCTCAGACCGGTCAACCTGTATCTGAGCCAAAGGAAGTTCAAAATGTTGTCAGTGCACTGCTGTTGCAATCAGGCCAGGCGAATGGTTCACCATGGTGGACCTCAAAGACGCCTGTTTCCACATTCCCATATAACCAGGGCACAGGCAGTACCTGCGGTTCTCCTTTCAGGGAACAGCATATGAGTTCCAGGTCTTGCCATTTGGCCTTTCTTTAGCTCCTGGTGCCTTTTTTCAAAGTGCATGGAGACTATCTTGGTCCCATTGAGACTCTCAAAGGCAGGTCATTTGTGCCCAATCTCCAGCATAGGCAGACACCCACGTAAAACTTGTCAACGGCCACCTTCAACGGTTGGGCCTTATGGTGAATCATGCGAAGAGCCAGCTCATGCCTACTCAGACATCCTATCTAGGTGTGTGCTTGGACTCTGTGTCCGTGCTGTCCACTCTTTCGGACGACAGAGTGCAGAGTATAGTCGCTTGTTTAGAAATATTTCAGCTCAACAGAGAGCTCATGGTAGTGACGTTCCAGAAACGTCTGGGCTTGATGGCAGCAGCTTCTCAGACTCTACCTTTGAGTCTCCTGCGCATGCGCCCTCCACTGGTCTGGTTCAACAGCAGGGTTTTTGAACCGCTACTGTCTAAAGGCACTTTTTTGGTGGAAACAACCTGCCCATCTCCACCTTGGCGTAGCACTGGGCAGTGTCGCCAGAAGGGATTTCATCACCAAGGATGTGTCCAGTTTGGGCTGGGGTGCGCAACGTGTGTGGAACCCCCCTTGGCAGGGTCTCCACATCAACGTTTTGGAGCTGCAGGCAAGTGAATATGGAGGAGTTGGTTTGTCCGTCCATCCATCCATCCATCCATATGTCACACTTGCATTTTTACATGTGCATACTGTGGATGTAGCTTGTGGTGATCTGCTTAAAAATGCATTCTCTTTTAATGTTTAGGTCCCAAATAGCCGAAAGCCTCCTTGTAAGACTTCATGGGGATAAAGCGGTCAAGCTGAGTTTGTTTTCCTGTATTGAAGACGGCATGCTCTTGCTGTGTGTTGAAGAGATATTGTTTGCATACACAGAAAGAAGTAGAGACTGCGGTGAACATGGAGGCAGCAGCTGTCAATGTTAAGAAAAGCCAGATCGCCATGGATACGGAGCAGGAGCTTGCCACCGTCAACCTGGAGATCCATTCGGAGACCTTGAAAGACACGGCTCCAGTCTTGGAAGGGATTAAGGTGGGTAATAAAGCAAGTCAAGAGAGGGATGATAATGCAGGGATGAAAACCAGACTATTGGATAGCAATTTCATCCATTCCAGGTTTTAATACAAGCTTGATTATCCACAGGGTACAGGTAACAAGCTCAGATGTTGTCAATCTGCAATGCAATGGTTTTCATCACTGTAATAACAGCGTAGTACATCCTAACACACATGCTTCTGTACAGTAAATCTAATAATTGGACCTGCTTTAAAGGTGTAATGCACCATATGGTTTTAAGAATTCGTTTTTACATGGGATGTGTTGTTTTTTTTATAAGCCCATGTTGACAGTTTTACATTTCTAAGATGTTCCTCTAATGGTAGCTGTACAGTGTAAACGCCTATCTCTAGGAGGGAAGGAAGTGAAAAGCTAAAAATAAGTACACCCCACCCTTTAAGCTAGAACATACTCATTTGTTCACCTGCTGTAACATGCAAGCCCTTCTTTCTTTCATATGCAACTCTTTGCTTTCCTTCATGCTGCAACAATTTGCTTTCTTTTTCCATGCTGCGCAGTTTGAGAAATGGCAGAAATTTCTTTGTGTCCAGGTTAGACACATGCTTTATATTACGCTGTGCATCTACAGAATGTGCTACTTTGTCTCACACAATGTATACTGTTGGTAATGCCCTTCATAACTTGAGTGTTGGTCTATGCAGCCAGTTGCTTGTGGTACACATCATATATGTGAGCCTTCTGTTTAAGCACTTGCAGTGCAACCAACCAACCCTTTCTAGTTGTGATACATTAATATTAGATATAATATTAGTAGACAGAACAGTGCCCTATTGTTTTTAACCCCTTTATAATGGTGTAGTCGGGAGCCATAGTTAAGAGGCTATTTGTGTTCCACCTTATAACGAGACTACTAGTGTTAGTGTAATGGCAAATGGGAGCCATAACCGTACTGCCCTATAACCTGTTCCACAGTTTAAAGGGCTGCTTTATAAAGGGGGAGCACTGTATTATAAATGTAGGGGTGTCCTGGAAAAACGATAACCCACAATTGAACTTGCTTTAGATTTCCTTGCTTCTTTTTAAAATGAAATGCAGCTTTATGATTTTTTCCACCGTACAAGGCATATTGTAAAACAAAAAAAACAGGGATTTTAAATATGTTTTCTGGTGCCAATAAATGCACCATAGGGCCATTCTGTGACAAATCACCCAACAGGTTACACCCTACCAACTCCAAACATTTCGTTTGAGTCCGATGACATGAGTAAATGAATAACACAAAGGTCACATCTGTCAATGAGATCTTGGTTCTGAAACTTGTAGCCTCTTGAGGTAGACTAAGTGAGGCTAGGGCATATAGCACTGCAAAGAATGTTGCCATGGGATACCCACCATTTGTCATCCTTCTCTGGACAGCGATACTGCTGCCATTTCCCACCAGTGTGCATGAATTGGATATAAAAGTCCCAAAGTCCTCAGAGACATTTTCAGTCATACCCTTACAATACGTATCTGCATAGATGACAGAAACAAAACTTCCTCTTGGATATAAAACTGCATATTCTTCCTCAGCTTTGGATTCATCAGAGCCATCTCAGGAGACACTTGAAGTTTCTGATTCACTTATGGAGAGGGAAGGCTTGAGTCTGGGAATAGGGATGAATTTATATAGGCGTTTTAGTGCTCTTTATGGTTAATGTGGACTTGGACTTAAGTGTTCAGCATTGGCCATGATGTCTTTTGCAGATGTAAAGATGAAGGTTATGCTGTTGAAGGCAGTCTTGCAGAAGTAATACATGTCTTCAGGGCTTACAATCTAGCCATCAGTGGGACGCGGCAAGCTTGTTTTTTCAGTCTTTCATTTGACCCCCAATACCATCAAAAGGGCCTTTGCCATGTGAAGTTGCAAAAACTTTATATTCTGCATCCATGTTAGTTAAAACATTTTTTAAAGCAAACCAAAAATATGGTGTAACTTCCTTTTGTTTTCTTTCAAATGTATTTACCTTTTTTGAATTTGCCATTTGATTTCCAATAGCACAACCATTTTTGTGTAAAAGGTTGGTTAACTTTTGACCCCTTGGCTTGATCAGTCTAAACATGTAAATGTGAGCTTGTTTGCCTGAAAGAACCCCAAGAACCAAGCCTGGTGTAAATCTGAGATGGTAGGGTTTAAAATCTGACTTTTTTTGGGGGATGATTTGTCATGGAACAACCCAATAGTAAAAAAGAATATATAATCTGCTTTTGAAAAACATTTTTATTTTTAGCATTGATGATTGGTTTCAGCTTAGCAGAAAGTGCAATTTAATTTGTTGCCAACATCTCCAGTTAGCCAGAATTCATCTCAAAACCACACTTCCTTTTAAAGATGAAATGTGGCATTCACAGATGGACTTTGGAAACGTGTAATTTCAAAACTTCAATTTCCTCCTTTTAAAATCTTAGATTGTTTACAGAAGCAGTCTTTCATGCTTTCTTCTTTTCCATGGCAGATTAACAGATCTTTCAGAAATACCACGGCGTCATTAAAACTGGGTCTAACTAAGCTGGCTGGCTATTAAAAACATTCCTCTGGAAACTTTCCTACTAAATGCCAGTTAGTTTCATGCTGAAAATACATGATGTACTTAACATAGTTTACTCTGTCACACACAGTACCCTGTGAGTGACAGACAACCATTTGGGTGCGCACACATTGAGAAACTCCTTCATTTTAATGATATGCACTGAACTAGCCTACTGCAGTTACAGTATATATAAAAACAGGCATGTACACTTAGTGATTGTAGCTAACAGCAGTTCCAAAAGTCTATACACTTATTCCATTTGTTATATAGGTCTCAAATGTGCAGTTTTCCATAGTTGATTGATCTCAAAACTTTGGAAATTGAGTGGTCATTTATTTAAGAAGGTTTGTGTGTGTGTGTGTATATATATATATATATATATAATATATATATATATATATATATTCTAAATTTAAAATTAACCATTTGCCATGACTGTGTTCAGCGGTCATCGCCAATCATCATTTGGATTGGAAATAAAATTACCACACTTCGAAATAACAATCTCTTCTACCATCTCGTAAAGCAGACTCCACAGCCTAGACCCTAACATGTGAGAATCCGTTTCCAGCGTGCATATGAGCATTACTTGAGGATGCCCATCAGGTAGTGTGTGTGACTGTGTATGTATCACGAGCCTGGGCTTTGTGTTTGGCAGGGAGAGGAGATAACCAAAGAGGAGATTGACATGCTGAGTGATGCCTGCACTAAACTAAAGGAGCAGAAGAAGCTGCTGACCAAAGAGAAGGTGGAGCTGGAGGAGCTGAAGGATGACGTCCAGGAGTACAATGAGGTAACCAGCTCCTGGAGAGAGCACTGGAGCTGGGGGATGACTCTCCTTAACCCAATACACAGTGGACGACATTTTCCACTATGGGCAAATTCCTCACTCCATAGCAAATGTATGAAGTGGCCAATTTGCCCACAGTGCAAAACCAGGCCCAGAGAAAAAGAATAATACATGAGAGGAGTGTAGCGTAGCAGAACTCAAAGGATGCAAAATAACAATTCACTACAATAGAGAAAAGAGAAATTCACAAAAAAAAACAAGTAAAAAACATTTAGAAAGAAATCAAGCAAAATATGATATTAGCTAGACGTGGGCACCTAATTGGTCTGTTTCAAGTGCAGGCCTCATATCATCTAAGGCAAGGCAAATTAAAAAGGTAAGCAGTTACTTATTGCTGGAGTCTGACAAGTGGGACCATTCGTTTTCCTAGAACAGGTTGTATCTGCACAGCCGCTCTCTGTCCAGCACTGAGCCCCTTTTCAATTTCTTCAAAATCCATTCAAACCCAGTACAATGAAGAGGACATTTACCGCTGGCTTTACAGACCTCAATTGGCAATAATCTTGGACTACCTTACCTAAAATAACATCAGTGTCCAAAATGATTGCTGATTGGGGCCTGTAAAACCAGCCAGGTTTCATCTTTTAAACTAGACAGGGTTCTTTATTCAATCAATGTACTGGTTCTAGATATGAAACCGTCCTGCAGAAATCTTTCTGTAATTGTGTTTGTTATATTAATCTGTCAACAAATATGAATTAAACATAATTTTATGTGAGCAAAGGCAAGCCATGATCCTCATGGTATAATAAGTCAACATACATATTTTATTATATTTGGATGGTGATTTTTCTATCAAAAATGGCTCCCAACAAAAGCATACAAGACATCCCATAACCTGATACACAGCGGCATGCATTCAACAATATTCTAGCACACACAACACTAATGCCTTTTGACAGACAGTTTAGAGAGCTGTGCCAAATAGAGCAGAGATTGAATCTGACAGTACCTGCCAATACGTTTTTCCTAACCACATTGAGTGCAAAATGTGCCTTTGCGCTTGCTTTCAAAGAGGGTGTTCATGTCCTCCTCACTGCACGCTTTCACCCCGGTCCGGTGCAGGATTTGGAGGAGATCAAGAAGGAGCTGTCGAAGACTGGGCAGGAGGAAGCCGTGCAGGAGTCCAAAGCCAGCAAGAGGCTGACGAAGCGGGTGAACCGCATGATCGGCCGGATTGGAAAGATCATCTCCGAGCTGGAGACGGACACGAAGTTCCTGGACGGACAGCTGGACAGCAAGACCACGCAGTCCACTGGGTAAGCTTGGTGTTTCTGAGGTTATTGCGCTCCCAGGGATAATAACTTTCCAAATTCAACTGCACAACATCTTGGTGATAAGACAGCAGTGTCGAGACAATTGATCTTAAACGCTAGGGGATCCTAATACAGATGTTTAAAGCATTAAAAGAAGGGGGCAATAACAGCATCTTGTAACAGTGTGTGTGTGTGTGTGTGTGTGTGTGTGTGTGTGTGTGTATTTGTTTTTCAAAATAAGTCAAATGACAGATTTGTTCCTAATTTTAATATTTAAAAGGTGACAGTATTTTATCTGCCACCATTTTTATACCAATTGAATAGACCCCAGAGAAATTTGTTTGCAAATCATGTTGCATGCCTTTAACCCTTCCACTATGGTGCCGCGAGAAACGAGAAATTGTTTTAAACAACCATTGGTTGCTTACCAAATGACTGACATCTCCAGAGGCTCCAACAACCAATCAGGGATGGTTTTATATACTTTCAAAATGAAAGTAACATAGACAGAAAGCTAGATGAGCGAGTTGTTGTGTGTGGGGTTTTTTTTTCCCCCCCGTCAGGAGATTTGGCGATCACAAGTACAAGCTTACCAGACATCATACTAAATCATTCAAAATGTTTATAAACCCAAAAATAAATTACCAAAATATTAACTGTAGTGAAATATTCATAGGATAAACATCACAGATGATTGATTATCCAATCAAAATGCATTTCACTAAAGCCCCAGGCCAATAGAAATACTTTTTATTATGAGGGGCAGCATTTCAGTATCTTAGGGTTTCATTTTTGATTGCCGTATATACCATGATTTTAAAGCGCAGCATTACCGGAGAGCATACTAAATTGCCTTACATAACCAATAATGCTTACCGAACTGAAAGAAGATGTTGATGAGTTGACAGATCTATCTGATGGTGAATTTCTTCAAATTACACACCCATTAATCATAAGAACATAAGAACAACATAAGAAAGTTTACAAACGAGAGGAGGCCATTCGGCCCATCTTGCTCGTTTGGTTGTTAGTAGGTTATTGATCCCAGAATCTCATCAATGAGCTTCTTGAAGGATCCCAGGGTGTCGGCTTCAACAACATTACTGGGGAGTTGGTTCCAGATTCCCACGGTTCTCTGTGTAAAAAGATACCTCCTGTTTTCTGTTCTGAATGCCCCTTTATCTAATCTCCATTTGTGACCCCTGGTCCTTGTTTGTTTTTCAGGCCAAAAAACTCCCCTGGGTCGACATTGTCTATACCTTTTAGAATTTTGAATGCTTGAATCAGATCGCCGCGTAGTCTTCTTTGTTCAAGACTAAATAGATTCAATTCTTTTAGCCTGTCTGCATATGACATGCCTTTTAAACCCGGAATAATTCTGGTCGCTTTTCTTTGCGCTCTTTCTAGAGCAGTAATATCCTTTTTTGTAGCGAGGTGACCAGATCTGAACACAGTATTCTAGATGAGGTCTTACTAATGCATTGTAAAGTTTTAACATTACTTCCCTTGATTTAAATTCAATACTTTTCACTATATATCCAAGCATCTTGTTAGCCTTTTTTATAGCTTCCCCACATTTCTGAGTCAACATAAACTCCTAGGTCTTTTTCATAGATTCCTTCTTCAATTTCAGTATCTCCCATATGGTATTTATAATGTACATTTTATTGCCTGCGTGCAGTACCTTACACATTTCTCTATTAAATGTAATTTGCTATGTGTCTCCCCAGTTCTGAATGCTGTCTAGATGATTTTGAATGACCTTTGCTGCTGCAACAGTGTTTGCCACTCCTCCTATTTGTGTGTCTCCTGCAAATTTAACAAGTTTGCTAACTATACCAGAATCTAAGTCATTAATGTAGATTAGGAATAGCAGAGGACCTAATACTGATCCCTGTGGTACACCACTGGTTACCTCACTCCATGTTGAGGTTTTTCCTCTAATCATTACTTTCTGTTTTCTACATGTTAACCACTCCCTAATCCATGTGCATGCATTTCCTTGAATCCCTACTGCGTTCATTTTGAAAATTAATCTTTTATGTCAAAAGCTTTCTGGAAATCTAAATAAACCATGTCATATGCTTTGCAGTTATGCATTGTTGGTGTTGCATCCTCAAAAAAATCAAGCAAGTTAGTTAGACACGATCTCCCTTTTCTAAAACCATGCTGACTGTCTCCCAGGATACTCTTACCATATAGGTAATTTTCCATTTTGGATCTTAGTATAGTTTCCATAAGTTTACATATAATAGAAGTCAGGCTTATTGGTCTGTAGTTACCTGGTTCGGTTTTGTCTCCCTTTTTGTGAACCGGTATTAAGTTTGCAATTCTCCAGTCTTCGTCTATGATTTTGCCATTTGTGTCTCTTAGGCATTTAACCTCCTCTTTGAATGTTCTCTTGCTGTTATAATATTGGAAAAAACTTTTTGGAATTGGTTTTAGACCCCTTAGCAATATTCATTTCTATCTCTCTCTTGGCCTTTCTAATTTCCTTTTTGACTTGCGTTTGCAGTTCCAAGTACTCTTTCTGTGTACTTTGTTTTTGGCCATTTTGTTTTAGATTTAGATTTGTCTACTTTTGGGATGTAATTGTTTTGCGCCTCTAGTACGCCATTTTAAAAAAATAGCCATCCTTTTTCTGTGGTTGTTTTCTCTATTTTACTCCAATCTACTACTGTTAGTCTCTGTTTCATACCTTCATAGTTTGCCTAAAATTGTAAACCTTTGCTTTAGTCATTTACTTTTTGGGTTTTAAAAAGCACTTCAAATGAGACCATGTTGTGGTCTGAGTTTGCCAGTGGTTCTCTGACCTCTGTTTTAGTTATTCTGTCTTTGTTATTTGAAAAGACTAAATAAAGACATACCTCCCATCTAGTCGGTGCCTTGACAAATTGTGTTAGGAAGCAGTCATTTGTCATTTCCACCATTTCAATTCCGTCTGTCGTGCTCCCCACCGGGTTTTCCCATTTTATATGGGGGAAGTTGAAATCCCCCATTAGTATGGCTTCTCCTTTGCTACATGCATTTCTAATGTCATTGTACAACAGATTATTTTGTTTGGTGCCTGAATTTGGCAGTCTATAGCATGCCCCTGTTATTATGCCCTTTTGAATTATTGTCCATTATTCTGACCCATATTGATTCTGTGTTGTTTTCCTCGTCCAGATTTAACACCTGGGATTCAAGACTATTTCTTATGTATAGCGCTACCCCTCTGCCTCTTCTGTCCTGCCTGTCTTTCCTATACAGTGTATACCCACTAATATTATATTCGTCTCCATCACTCTCAGGTAATCAAGTTTCTGTAACACCTATCACATCGTAGGTACTTGTTAGTGCAGTAGCTTCAAGTTCTAACATTTTGTTTCTGAAACTTCTAGCATTTAGATAAATAAATACATTTAATGGCTATCTTATAAACAATTTGGTGTAAAATGAAAACCAGACATGGTATTTATAAAATTATTTCTGATCCTAGTTCCTGAGAGTTGTGGCTACCACTGATACTTTTACAGTAAATTACACTTATGGAGACATATCTAAAGGAAAATTAATTTGAGTACATTTTAAAACTTGATTTTTTACATTCAAACTAGGTAATCGTAGGGTATATTTAATCATAGATTGAAAACGTTATTCTTTTAATAATCTTCTGAGGTATAATACGGTATGCTTTCTGTAGATATTTGTCCTGATACACAAGCCGAAAGTGACGTTATGTCAGTCAGACCTCAAACAGGCAGAATGTTCACCAGAGCCGAAGGGTTAAACTAATGGGATTCAATGTGGAGATTTAATGATGAATTTCCGAACTGAGGCTGCATTACTTGTTCACTATGTGTTCCTCAGAACGGCAGTGAAAGGCCTTTATGGATAGCCTCTTATTCAGTTGCTGGTAAAACAGCCCCATCTGGTGGAATTAATTTGAACAAGCGTCCTGTAAAAAAAAAAAAAAAAAAAAAGTTGAGTTGCTGTATTGGATGTCTGCTGTATTGGATGTCTGCTGTATTGAATGTCTGCTGTATTGGATGTCTGCTGTATTGGATGTCTGCTGTATTGGATGTCTGCTGTATTGGATGTCTGCTGTATTGGATGTCTGCTGTATTGGATGTCTGCTATATTGAATGTCTGCTGTATTGGATGTCTGCTGTATTGGATGTCTGCTGTATTGGATGTCTGTGAAATGTCATGTTGGTGCAGTGTAAAGTAAAATGGTGGCGGAGTCCTTTTGCTTATTTTCTTAAGCTAACCCAGTGGTTAACATGGGGTCCCAGTATTTTCAAATTGACAGACACAATTTAACACCTCTTTACTCCAGACACGTGGAGAAGGACAGTGTGTGAATAAGCACAATAAAAGACATGATTTGTGGATCAAGCAAATATACCAAAATTAAGTGGTTCACAGATGAGGTAATGATGTGCAATGTTGATTTGTAATTTCTGCCTTGCCAATAATCATCTGACTGTACATTATTATTATTATTATTATTATTATTATTATTATTATTATTATTATTATTATTATTTTAACTGATAAATCATTTCCAAAAATAGACATGGCAACATTTATTTACTAGTATAAGATGCAATGGTAAGGCCAAAATGGCCTTTGTTTAGTGAATTTGTAGAGAGCACGAGGCCGCTAAGCTTCAGTCAAGGCCAAAGTGTAGTGTGTTGTGTAATTTTGCTTCGGATTCATATATAAATTCAATTATTGTCCACAGAAAGAAAAACACAGTTTAACTTAATAATTTATTTGTTCAGAAAATGCTTTATTTTTGTCAACCAGCAGCCTAGATTTGAGCCTGCGAGGACATAGCTCCCTGCGCTGAAGCCAGGCATTAGCTTTTATCACTAATCCACAGGACTGTCTTTGTTCAATTTTAATTAGTCCCCATGGAAATCTGCAGTAAAATGTCCTGAAATCTGTGACGATAACAAATATATATTCTGTAGCAATTACTTTTGAATTAAAAATAGCATTAATGAGTATTAAATCAGAACAATAACATTTCAACTTTTAAATGTAAGCTTTATGTAATGGAACATTCAGTCAGTGCAAAATAGTCTTTTAAAAGCTACACATTTTAACTGCAGTTTGAAAAACTAAAAAAGTTACTTTGGTAAGTAAAGTTGACATTTCAAATCGCTGTTTCACCTAGCACAGGGGTCGACAACCTTTTTGTGGAGAGAGCCAGACAATGGAAATTTAGAGCAAGTGGTCTGCAAAGAGCCAATTATAAACACACAATTTATGTACTTTAAAGTGCAAAAAAAAAATGTAAATGGTTATTGTACTTGCAGTGCGCTTCTTTAATTTGACTTTTGCTGCTGCATCGTTTTCCTGTTTTCTAAGTCCGGTTCATAGCTCATGAGGTTTAGCTTCATGCAAGCATTCAGGCTTTCTTCTGTTAATCTTGAGCGCACATTGTTTTTGATGTGATTCAAGTGGGAGATTGCCTGTTCACACATATAGGTGGAGCCAAACATAGTTAAGCAAGCAAAACTGACATTCTGCATTGTACCGTATGCAAGTGGAAGTTCATTCCACGTTTGCAGAATGAGGTTATCTTCGTGCTCCAGTTTCTTCAAATCAGTCCATTTGTGCAGTTTTGCTGGTTCTGTGCGCTGTCGAGCACTACACTACACTTCGAAACTGAAAAACGCAGTAAAAGCGGGTTACAGATTGTGACTCGCGTGCATATTGCTTGTTGACAGATCTCTCGACCAATCAAAACACGATGAAACAGACTCCAGTAATACAAGAACCAGTAAGAGCAGTGGGTAGGTGGGTGTAAAATAAGTAAATAAATAAAGCAAGATATCCTTTACATAAACTTAAATGAACTGAAAACAGACATCTTGACAATGCTGAAAGATCTATCATTGAGATAAAAGATGCACATTGAAACAGACATGCTAAGGTAACAGCCCAAATCAAGACAAATACATGATTAAAAAATGTGGCTTTAAATAAATAACCAAAATAACCCACAGTGTGAAAAAACTGTCAAGTGGGAGAATAAAACTTGTGAAAAGATTCGAACTGTTTTGGGACCCCAGCATGGAGGCCTTTGCATGTTCCTCGTCAGCCACCACCATTTTACTTACTGTCCTACATAGTAACCGTTTCCTGTATGCAGCTTGTACTTGTCCTTTAGTGAGAACCTCATCAGTATCGACGAGCTGATTGATGTGATGAGACAGATCCAGAACATCCCGGAACACAAACTGCAGTGCATCGCAGAGACTCTGGACGAAAACAAGGACGGCAAGATCGACATTGATGACGTCATCAAGGTAAACGCTGCATCTGGGGCGGGGAGCAACGGTGCACTTCTGGACTGTAGGAATTAAGTAGCTTTGCATATTCTCTTTTGTGTTGTCAAAACCACTCAGAATTGCATAAAGTAACATTTGAAGCTATTCTTTAGTCTTTCAGTAACCTCAAAGCATTGTGGCACGAATTGTGGTGGAATGTGGGTGTACTGTACAGGAGCTGTGTCCCATGTAACCAGGCGGTGACTGTGACTGTGCAGGAGCTGTGCCCCATGTAACCAGGAAATGACTGTGACTGTGCAGGAGCTGTGCCCCATGTAACCAGGCAGTGACTGTGACTGTGCAGGAGCTGTGCCCCATGTAACCAGGCACTGACTGTGACTGTGCAGGAGCTGTGCCCCATGTAACCAGGCAGTGACTGTGACTGTGCAGGAGCTGAGCCCCATGTAACCAGGCGGTGACTGTACAGGAGCTGTGCCCCATGTAACCAGGTGGTGACTGCTGTGCTCCATGTAACCAGGCGGTGACTGTACAGGAGCTGTGCCCCATGTAACCAGGCGGTGACTGTACAGGAGCTGTGCCCCATGTAACCAGGCGGTGACTGTGACTGTACAGGAGCTGTGCTCCATGTAACCAGGTGGTGACTGTGACTGTACAGGAGCTGTGCCCCATGCAACCAGGTGGTGACTGTGACTGTACAGGAGCTGTGCTCCATGTAACCAGGCGGTGACTGTACAGGAGCGGTGCCCCATGTAACCAGGCGGTGACTGTGATTGTACCTGCAGGTGGTGGAGCTCATAGATAAAGAGGACATTGACATCTCAACGAGCCAGGTGGCTGAGATCATGGTGATGCTGCAGAAGGAGGAGAAGCTGATGGAGAAGGAGAAAGCCAAGGAGAAGGCAGAGAAGGAGCAGGCTGCCGAAGTGCAGAACTGAGGCCGGCTCATCGCTTCATCACCTCCCACTGCTTCACGGAAGTGGAGTCACTCCATTTGCACCAGGGCAGAGATGGGAATGAATATGCTATTAGTAATAGCAAGAGGTGCCTCAGCTGCAGATAAGAGTTGCATGAGGGTTTTATAAATATGGTAGCAAACTTTGCTCTGGTGCAAACCAAAATAGGACTGATAGCTTTATCAGTTACACACGCACACACAAAAATTGAAAATATTGTTTTAAGGTGGTGCGATTTGCCCAATTTTTTTGTTTGTTTTTGTAAAAATGAAAAAGAAAAAACACAAAATGAAAGACTTTACATTGTGAAATTTAAGAACAGAATTAAAAAACGTGAATTGCACACTAAATTATATGACATCATTCCAGAAGCATGGAATCATGATTTTATTTTATTATAGATATATTTAAATGTGGGTCTCTCATTTAACCATGTATTTAATAATGATGATGATAATAATAATATTGAATGTGACATGGTGATCTTAAACGTTCTAATGTTTTATATACAAACTGAGAAATGAGAGACAGGAAAAACTAGACACAGGTTAATGGCTTTATTAAATATACCAATATAAATAAATAAACTATAATAAAACACGTTGTTTTGAAATGGGTATTGCAAGCTGTTGTTGATTAGCCTTTTTGATCTGAATGTTTGTTTATATATATATATATATATATATAATCAAAGGCATATAGTATTGATCACTGAATAGTTGATTTTAAATAGTTGCGTATGGCAACTCATTGGAAGCCTGTGTTTTTATTTGAGCTTTTTATGCAATGTTGATATACAAACTTGATATAAAAACTGAAATGCAACTATAAATGGCTTATGTGAAGCAGGAGATTCGGTGCATCGACAAACTTTGCCTGGCTGTTGCTGCTGTGTAAACTCTTGGTTTAAAGTTTGTGTTTTTTTTTTGTTGTTTTTTTTTTTAACATTAGGAAGACTGAACATGCAGGATCAATTGCAGTTAAGATGAATAAAATCAGAATGGATTTGATAGATTGAATATTGCTACTCTTCATTAATCATTTGTACCACTCAATGTAACGCATGAGATTCACTGTTTTTCCAGTTGATACTCGTAATATCAGCCATAAGGAAGAGAACACATTTTGAAAGTAGCTGTCTTTTCATACAGTTTTTTACAGACATTGGGCTTGGTTTTCTGTTGTACTATAAAAATATGTTTAGCTTATGTGCATTTTATTTTGACTGGGCTGTGAGTGTTGTGTCACAGTGGAACTGCTTTGTCTTCTCCTGGGTTTTTGGTTTCTGTTGGTTTCTCTTTTTACATCCATCTATCCAAGTTGTACATTAGTGTTTATGGACATTTTACTCCTTTAACAGAAGTCTGATCCTCAGATTCCTGGTCTGCCATTACTTTGTTTTGCTTGATTTTTAGTGCCCGTAACTTGTGGTCCAGTACAATAGTGCCCAGGCTGTCACCTCTGAGGCCTGGTTCAAATGGAACTCGTCACAAATGATATAAGGTGGGCGTTACCAGTTTAGTTAACCATGCATAGTAGTCCACATCACAAAATCACCACATAACACGCTTCCACTTAGTAGAGGCCAAGGACTGTAAAGCAGTGACTGCATTCATCTGTATTGAGGCAGTGGTGGAACGTTATGGGAAAGTTTGTGTAGCACATGTTAGTGGCGTGCCAGTGGTATCATCACCTACAACTGGTGTAATTTTACACCAGTTGTTTTTACAAAGGTGTACTTTTACAAAGGTGTAATTTTAAAAAGTCTCCTTACCTCTCATAACTTAACATTATCATAAGTCCATTATTTTGAATGTAGTCCTAATTCTTGTAATACAGGACCTGCGTTTTATAGTATGAAGTTTTATGATTTCAGAGTTAATTTCTATTCTGTTTTTGTATTTTACTAGAAGCATTTTTAATTTTATTAGCACCAAAATAGTAAGCGTTTTTGTTTATTGCCTTATTTAACAGGGTATGGAAGAGTTTGATAAACTGTGTTTATTTTTATATTATTTTTATTGAAATTGTTATACAAACAAAGAACAATATCTGTCACAACATTCAGCCATCCAAAATGTAATAAATCCACAGTGCACAGCAAACTGCCTGGGAGCTCTCAAATACAGCATAGGCATATGCGCCAAGCAGTAACTGCATTTTAGATGAGACTTAACATGTCACAGATATTGTACTGATTGCGTGAAACAGTGTGGAAATGTTGAACTGGTAGAAAACAGTGTTGTATGTTAAAATGGTAAACAGGATTATTTGTTGCATATCTTGCCCAAGTTGAAACTCTTGGATATTGTCAATCTGTTGCATGTATCTGTTGCTGTTACAATGAATAGTTTGACAACCTGAAGCTGTCTAAACATTGAATTACATGGACAGGGGATGCATGCTGTTAGAGCTTTGAGAAACTGCTGGTCCTCTTTGTGTTGAATTCCATACAGACCACAGTCAACAGTAGATCCGATAATAAGGGAGGAGGAAGGGATTGCGAAACATTTTAATGTTTCCTATTCTCTTGCTCAGATATTTACTCACCAAGTCTGAAGACCTCCAGTTTGAGGAAACTAAATGGCAATGCAACTGTACTGTAAATTCTATCTATTCAGGTTGATTCATATACAATGCACCATATGGAAAAAAAACATTGTTACATAACATGTTTTAATTGAGCTTTACCATTGACCTGACACATGGTAATTTGCACACAACTTTGTAAGTACACTACTGTGGACTCTGTTGTGTGTCTTGGAGTTAACCTGGCTAGGTACTTTATCATGGAAGGCCTCTGCTGCACTGTGAGCAGTTTGCCCATGGTTTGCATTCTGTAGATGGAGTCCTCACATCAGCGCTCTGCTGTATGTGTTCCTGCCATCATGACTGTCTGCTTGTTAACAGGAAAGTCAAGAAAAAGAGAAATGGCCTACAGTGTTTTCTTTTTCTTCTGGTGCTTTGTTGAACCGGATATGTTACAAGCCATTCTAATTTCTCAGGATTTATTTTCTTTGCTGTGTTGCACATTTATTTAGTTTTTAAGGACTGATTTTGAAATTCACTTGGTAGCAGTCACTCCTGTCAGTACTGAATCCTCCTTGGAATACAAGAATGATAAGAAATATTTTGCTAGACGTCTATTACAGATACTCCTACAATACATACCATTTTTTGTAAGCAGCTTTGTCATGGGAGTTGCCATGACCACAAAGCACACAAGAAAAGTACCCCAATCTGATAACTCCTTAAAACATAATAATGCAATTAGATGGACTACACAAATTTATATGACAGTGTGAGGTGGATATACATTCACATGGCCAAGAGAATAAGTACCTTTGTTTAACCTTGTGAGGAATATGGTACAGCCTGGAGATGACTGGTATTGAGCGGTATTTCTGTCAAACTTGCAGTGTTTGGCAGGGAAAGCAAAAATAAAGTGTAGAAAAGACTTAAAGAACAAAAGCAATTAGGAAAATGTTATGCAACAAGGGAAGAGAATGTTTTGGTTAAAATAACGTTTAAAGTCACTGCAAGTCATAGAGTTTAAAAAGGAAAAACAATCTTGCACCTAACTAAAACATATAGATAGAGGTATATATTTTTATTTTGGGTTTGTTAAACATGATCATTTAAATGGTTGTTTGTTTTATCCCCTGTACCTGGATTTTAAAGATGTTTGAATGCCTTGTAGTGAGGTCTCAAGGGTTAAGGGTTAGTCACCCCTTGATAGTCATCTCTTCTACGATCATGGGTTAAAGTGTGTAATAGCTGGAACCAAAGCTGTTAACTGATTTTCTGATGTTTAATAATTCAATAAAAGAATATAAAAATGATGATTTTTTAAAATTATTATAACTTTTTATTAATCTTAACAGAACAAAATGTAATACAAAAAGAGAGAGACTTTGTAAGACTTGTGAGTTTCTTTTCAGCATTACTATATGTAATAGTGTTTTATAGTTATGCATAAAAATGAAATGCAACTAGCAAATACAAACTGCAACATGTTTGAATTAATCTGTTTGGATATGTGACTTCACTGTTATTCAGTATTCTAAGTTAATAAAGTGAATTACAAACAAGCCTGAAAGCCAGAAACACACAAAGCTGCAAGTGGACCACTGGTGCAAGTCTTGATACACAACTTATTATTTGTGTTAACAGCAGATGGCGCTATTTGACCAGTCAATATTCGTTTGCTGCTGTTGTGTCTTTAAAGCATAGCATCAATTGCTTTTGTTTTCAGACCGGTTTTTTATGTCATTATTTGCCGTACCCATAAAAATCTGAAGTACTACATTAAAATATTACTGCAACTCGCAATACTGGACACGTTTTGAGTACATTTTTTAATTAAATGTCCTGGGTAACAATTTAATTAATTTTGGGCAAAACAATAAAGTGAATAAAAAATGGCATACAGAATTAAACACATGCTGATACCATTAGAAGCGTTTAAAGATTTAAACACTGAACACCACTGGCTGGTTTCACAGAAGCTAATTAGCACTAGTTTGGACTACCAGGTGTTACTTCAGGTAAGGTAGTCCAAGACTAGTGCTAATTGGGGTCTGTGAAACCAGCCACACGTGTCATTTGTTTTCCAGCAGCATTAGTCATTCTAATTTTATTATTGTTAAAAAGAACCGCCTTTAAAATAATAAAAGGCATACAAAGAGATGTGCGGTCTCTGTTCAGAACTTACTCAGGAAGTAGTTTTAATGATCATTTTAATTGCTATTTTACAATTGCCAAACAGCCTTTCTCATTCCGTTCAAATCATGTGACAATGTGACCTTTCAACACTGCCAGCCCACTTTGTATAGATTTGGAAAAGGGGCTGGCAGAGTTATCCCTTTCAGTCCTTATCTTAGCACCGTATATTAACATATGCTGTTGAAACCTTGAGGGACTCCTAGGTCCCAGTCTGAGATAGTGTATAAATTTAATGTCATATATAAAGTGCTCTGTCTGTTTGATTCCCTGTTCATTATTTGTCTAGCTTGGTAACTATTCCAGCAGAAACTGCTTCTGAAAAGACATTTTGAGGCTGATTTCAGGGGAAGTGAGGCTGGGGTGCTGCCATTGTGCTGTGTTGGCATTATGCATGCAAACATTAAGTTTTCAGGTGGTCCGTGGAAAGGTTACATAATTACAGAAAGGATGCAGCAGCATAGATTATATAGATTCCATTGCAAACCCAAAATGTGAGACCTTAAAAACAGCTACAGAAGCAGGAGGAAAATGCATGCATGAAGAATATCTCCAAGTTAAATAAAAGGTCTACTCTCCTTCATATATATTTTTGGAGTGTCTAAAAGTGTGTTCTTTACTAGGGAGTTTTCGTGTATTGCGCTCACGTGCACGCAACACAGCAGCTTGTAAAGTAAGGGATAATACACGACAGGGCGTGCGTTGTTGCATTAACATATAGCTCTAGTTGGGTTCAACCAACAAAGCCGTAAGTAATTCAACACAACGCACAAGCCCAGTGTTATCCCGATTATAAAACGGATACGAAAAAAAAAGAAGTTTTTTTTCTTCAAAAAAATGAACAAAATAATTATATCCTTCAGGTTTGAAGAAAAAAATAGTCCCTCAAACAAGGTTCTATTTGTTGTAAACATTAAACTGGAGGTTTTCAATGTTTCCATTTATTGTAATTAATTAAAATGAACCTCTGTGCTGGTCTCAATCGCAATCATGTATTTCTGTTGATAATGCGAAGATACAGAATAGGCAAAGACAAAGTTCACTGTCCACGCATTACTACCGCTGAACTGGAGAAGCGAATACAAAAATACATTATTGGCATTTTTAAATGTTTCGTCCTTAACGCTATCATTGTGGTTTATGTCAGCACTGTTTACGGCGCGATTGAGACCAGCACGGAGGCTAACATAACAAAATTGAGTATTCTTGACCAGACGAATTACGCACTGAAGCATGGCATTCTCGAAACAGACCATTTACATTTTCAAGACAAACTGTTTTTAACTCGATTTACCATGTCTTAGTTTCATCAAACCAATAAAAACACCAGCTGCCCAAGCGTTTTTGTTTTCTTCGATTTCAGCTGTTGTTGTTGACTTGTTAGATCTTTGTGTCTTGCTTTTTTAAATTTATTTTATTTTTTTAACAGAGATTTTGCTGCTTGTAATTCTAGCCACTTGTCTCATGCCTCCGAAAGGCTCAAATGTGACGAAAAGAATCATTCATTTTTAAAAACTTTAACAGACCTCTCACAATGTGTATATTTGAGTTTAATTTGTTGTGTATTAGTAATTTATGAATTGAATCAAAATAAGTGTACTATTTTAACGGCAAGGTAAAAAATCCTCAACAGCCAATCAGCGTGCACCATCCAAACATTCCGTTTTATAAATAAAGATCAAAGTTTGAGATTTGTGGCTCTGACTGCTGGTACCTCATGGGTGTAACTTCACAGATTATTAATTCACATAAATCAATTTCTGCTGTAATTATCAATTTAAAAATAAAACAATCCGGGTTTTTTTTCCCCCCACTCGGTAAATTAGTGTTAATGAAAAGTAAACTAGTTATTTAAAACTCCAATTTTAAAATAACCTTGCTCACAGAAACAGGCCTACCCATCGCATTAAAACATAGGTAAGTCTAAGGTTATTCTTAATATTATAGTGATTTTTTGAATGTGCTTATTTTTCAGTAAACTATGCTGTTTTTTGTGTGGTCCGCCAAAAAAACCCCCAAAAATTCAGTTTAGTCCACCAAAAAGTTTGAGAACCACTGACCTAGTAAAATATTGTCATCTTGTGGTTTAGGGTGAGTCCCATGCACAAGGTTCAAATTCCTTGTATTCCCCCAGATAGGAAGAACTCAGATAGGCAAGCAGCAATGTGTAAGACAGACTCCATGGAGACGCCAGAGCTGAAACACAATGGTCATGCAGATGGTTAAAGTCATGTTTCGGCAACCAATTTAATCTTTAAGTTGCATCTGGATTTTTTTTGTTACAGCCTGCTCATGAAAACCCACAAACTTCAAGAATTAGAAAACAAAAGGCCAGCTTAACTTAAAAAAAAAAACATTTTATTGGCCAGCTTTTTATTGCTGAGCCTGGGAAGTTTGTGTACCACTAAGATCCAAGAGTGTTTCTAAATAGAAATGAACAAATGTGTGCTTAACCAGACAACCCAAGTTTAACAATTTAATGATGTTTAGATCTGTAATAGACATCTGAGTACCAAATTTGGTGATGAACCTCAACCCACGGTAGAATTTTCTGTGTTTGTTTTTGGGACAGACAAGGTCCTAATACATCCTTCTAGAGTGGGTACGTCATTGGCCATATGGCAAAATAAAAAAAATAGAGGCAGTTTTTCAGGTAGTTTACCTGAAATTAATATTTTAGAAAGTTAGTTGGGGTGGTAAGACAAATGATAGTAAGAGTTTTACACACTGGATTAACACAAAAGTGGTATCCGAGCACTGAACAAGACCTGTGCTTTTATGTAATGCGTCACTGTGTGGGGTAATGTGACATTATCAGAGGTCAAAGGCCACAGTCATGTTTTGAGTGGTTTTCTTTAGTTCAAATGGCTGAAAAATGTGTTCCACCTAAACTAGAATTGTTTAAGAAGGTTCATAATATTCCTCAGATTATGTGTCAGTTTTTTTTTTACCAAAAAGGATTTGATCTATACCTTACCTGGTACTTGATTTATACCTTGGCAAGGTGTCACAAATGTCCCTTTTTGACAAAAAAATTTTTTTTTTTTAAAACATTCTTTGAAAAGGTCAACCGGCAGAATTCTGGTTGTCTCAAACCCGTGCAAGTTATGCATCTATGGAAAGCTTTTTTGTCTCCTCTATTATATGACACATCATGTTTTTCAATATATTCATAGGTAGAAGATATATTAGAATAACTATTTGTATCTGCGCTCTAACAGAAATGCTTGTATCCTTCACATGTAACTCAAATGTAAATGTGACCATTAAAAACATTAGTTATTGCTATATTTCACACTAGAAAATACATGTAAACAGAGGAAAAATGCTGTACACGTGAGTAGTGGCACGGAGTTCTGTAGAACTTTGGAAGCACCAAAGGGGTTCCTCGTCAGGGCATTGACTGTAGAGTACAGTTGCTGGACATCTGTGAGCAAATTCATCATCACCTTTTCATGTCACTTATTTGCTTCATTGCAGTGACAATAGCTGATCTTTGGTGGGAGGTCAGGAGCCACTTCTTCAGAGCCTTGGATTGCCGGGAGGTGCCTATGATTCCTCCTGGTGTCCTGGTGGCCTGGTTTACTGACTGTTCAAGGGCCATGTCATTCCACACACCAGAGAAAGGCTTTCCTGATCTGGAAATGTGTGATGGCCTTCCTGAAACTGAATGCATACCTCAGGTCTCAGGAAAGAGTTGCATATCACTAACGTTGACAGTGAGCCTATGGGAATAGTTTTGCCAATCAAAACCAAAGAAGTAGGGAAGAGTGACGGCTCATCATAAGAGGCTACGTGTAATTTTGTAAAAGTAAAAAAAAAAAAAGATTACCTTACGTCATGCTTTCCAAGTTCTACTGTATTGCTATTGGGTAATTGGTGGGATTCTGTGTGTCTTCAACTTGCAATCACCCTCTGTCTGTCATGTTTTAATGTATTTGTATTGACTACGATGCAAGCTTGTGGCTAGCTTCTACCACTCATAATTAGACTTCATCTTGACATCCATGTTGACAGGCAGGTTATGGTTCATGTGTGGTTATTCCCTAAAGTTCCGATTTGCCTATACAGGATGTTGTAGTAGTTTCTTTTTTTTTTAATTCATACACCAGTTTCCTCGCTTTAAACTGAGGAAAAAATAAGAATAAAAAACAACAATAAAGGTCATCCAAAGCCTAAATTGGACCACCTTCTACAGGGAGGACCAAAACGAAATTGCCTTTTTAATTGCTCATTGTATGAAAAAAACAAAATGGTTGAATGAACAAAGTTTCTTTTTTCAAATCAGCTCTTCATCTGCCCCGTGGATTTCTGTGCGCTACAGTGATTTAAAAAATCTTCCACGGGCTGTCATTTTTATTTATTTTTACAAATGACATCACCCAAGATTCATCAATCAAGTGTCCACAATGTTTTTGTTATATTCAGTTGCTTGCATTATGCTGCGTATACTATATTACTGTATTACATTTCTTATTAAATTACGAAGTACCTTTTGAAACATGCAATGTTTTATTGCATATAATAAAAAGTG
Source organism: Acipenser oxyrinchus oxyrinchus (assembly GCA_030684275.1). Classification (NCBI taxonomy): domain Eukaryota; kingdom Metazoa; phylum Chordata; class Actinopteri; order Acipenseriformes; family Acipenseridae; genus Acipenser; species Acipenser oxyrinchus. The sequence continues at coordinate 90,614,329 of CM060248.1, read as the reverse complement.
TGTGTGTGTATATGTAAGCAATAAGACCCGACGCAGAGGGCATTACCAGGCATTATACAACCGTTTGGGTAATGGGGCCCAAGGCGAAGTCCTCCATATCAACGATCTTCTCTATAAATGAGTTGTCAAAAAAACGTTTTTAAAACTGTATACTTTCATTTGAATAAACAGAGAACAAAAGATTGTAAAACAAAGATTATTATTATTATTATTATTATTATTATTATTATTATTATTATTATTATTATTATTATTATTATTTTTAGTGCGGTTATAAACTGAGGACAAAGATCGGGGAAAAAATTGTGCAATTGTAGTAATAATAATAATAATAATGTAGCGATCCATGCAATTATGTTTTGTACTGTGTTCCTACTGTGTTTGCGTACTGTAATTCCCGCTGTATTGTGTTCCCTTCCCGCTCTGTATCTCACGCTGTTTGCTTGTATAACCCTGTCTCTGTGTTTATGTGTAAATGTAACCTGCGCGTGTGGTGCTGTCTGTGTCTCCCCTGTAATAGGCTGCTGTTTGTCTGTGCCCATTGGTCCTGGTGTGCAGCTGATGACCAATGGGATGTGTTTAAAGCTCCGGCACACGATTAACAAAGGGGTGGAGCTATGTTATAAAAGGGCGCTGCGCCGGCAGTTATGTGTTGGTGTTGCTGTCCTGATTTGGTTGTGTTCCAGAAAGCAATATAATCCCTGATATATCCCCTTAGAATCTTTGTAACCGCATCACAAAAAGAAATCGAACAAGATCACTCCATCTCTATGACTACATTGACCGGCAAAATCGGGCAATGATGTCATTAGCCGTATGATATGGGGCTCTGACAACAGTGCCCAGTCATTGACGTCATTGGCCGACTTTGGACTTTGGCCGTAACATATATATATATGTGTGTGTGTGTTACGGCCGAAGTAACATATACGCTCTGACTTACTGCTACACTGCCTCTTGAGCATCTGCAGCAGCCTCATAACTGGATTAAGCTTGTTTGCAAAATTGTTGACTGCAACACGTTGGGAAGTAATGTGTCCCCCTAAGAATGCCCTTATTGTTTCGTCATACTTCAGACCAGTGACCTGATCCTTAACGGCTTCTTGGACGTCTTGTTGCTCACACCATTTTCAGAATGACTGCCAGGACAACCACTCCATTACGTACATGACCAACTCGTGAGCATGGATGCCTTGTTATATACTTTTCCTTTTAGAAGACTGGCAGTAGGGTTTGGTGCAAAAACACCAGATTCAACCAGAAGATATTCCAAGCCAGAAAAATCTAACATCTTGCCTGTGACACATAAGAAATTGAGGGTTATGTGCATGCCTCCTAGACACAGAACCATGTGTGGGAACGTTTGTGGCCTTCTGTGGCAAGGATGGCTTGGGTTGACGTCGGACCAGGAAGAGAATTGTAACAGGCGAGTACTACGGGGCAAGACGCAAATGCGCTCGTTTCGCTACGTACTCTGGCAGTGATGGTGGTTACATATGTACCTGAGATGGATTTACCAGTGAGCAGGAGGATGATGGGAAATGTATCTCTGAGAGGTCCATGCAGGTACATGTGAAGCCATCTTGAAGCAAGGAATGCAATTTAAAAGTTTAAAAAAGTGGTCAAAATGTTTAAAAAAAAATTAAAACAATACACACACCTTACATAAACAGTTATAGCACCACATGGGAACATGTAACACAATAAAATAAAAAGGTCCTTATGTACCCTTTAAGGTTCAGAAAGGGACTGAGAGGCCTAATGTCATTTCTGTGTATATTGTTTATATGAAAGGTATTTAGGTGCCCACTTCATCAAAATGGAAATGTTCATTCAACCTGGGGATGTACTTTACAATAGTTTGTGAAATAGTGTTGTAATTAACAGCCTGTAGGTAAAGTGTATCTGCAAGGACAGCTTTCAGTTCTATCATGTCAGATTTATGTTCACCATTTAGGTCTTGCAAAACAAATGCAATGTGTAACCCACACTGATCTTGGGCATCAGTCGACTCGTCATTGACCACTGACAAGCAACCAGACTGTTCTTGTGATACTCAGCAACTTTAGGTAAGTATTCACGTCTCAGCTGGGCTGATGAAGGAATCACTTCACCATTTGCTACACTCGTAATTTATGTAACTTTTGGTTGTCTAATTTTTCAAGAGGGATATTTGCACAAACAAACACCTCTGTCATGTCAAAATGTAATGTATTTTGTGCTTCACGGTTTTCAGTGGACTTTTGGAACATGGTAGTCACCGTTTTTTGTTTCTTTGCAAGTAAAGCAGTCGCAGTACTGCTCTGGATTTCCGCCTTTCACTTTCGTTGAATACTTGAATCTAAATGCCTGTCAACAGTTGATTCTCGGTAGTGATCTACAGTAACATTGCAGGATGTACAGAAGAGCTTACCTCCATCACTGTGTAAAACTCCTGCTGGATACTGCTTTACGTGATCTGCTGCAGACACATTCCTGCCTAGATTGCATATAGTGACATAATCACTGACATAATCACTGCACAGCACTATGTGCATGGCAAATAGTACACGCAGGCACACAGCAGAGCTGTACAGTTTCCATAATGTGATTTTATTTTGTATGAAATACAAAAAATAATTATGAAGTCACTTATTTTTAAATATTGGGTTAATTTGACGATTTCCGCACAGCCCGTGAAATTGCGATTTGCACAGGGCCTTAGTCATTCCTTACAGTCGTAAACAAAAATACATTTCAAGAATCACAGTACAAGTATTAATACAATTAAGAGCAAGATGAAATACAATCACTTCGGTTCTAGCAAGTACAAGTATGACAAAATACGATTCAATAACGGAGCAGATAACAGTGTCAGTGATAGTTACATCAGGATATAATTAAATACAAAATACTACAGATTAAATGATACTTGACAGATTACAGTACTCTAAAGTACAGGGTTAAATGCAGTAAAATAGGAAGCAGATAAGAGCAAGTAAAGTGCATTTAAGGAAGAGTGATAAGTCTCCAGATGGAAAAGAGGAGTTTCTACAGGTGCTGTCTGAAGAGGTGACTCTTGAGGAGGCGCCGAAAGATGGTCAGGGACTGGGCAATCCTGACATCTGTAGGAAGGTCATTCCACCACTGCGAGGCGAGGGTGGAGAAGGAGAGGGCTCTTGAGGCAGGGGAGCATAGAGGAGGTAGAGCCAGTCTTCTAGTGCAGGAGGAGCGGAGAGGTCGAGTGGGGGTGTAGGGAGAGATGAGGGTCTGGAGGTAGCTGGATGCAGTCTGGTTAAGGCATCTGTAGGCGAGTACAAGAGTCTTGAACTGGATGCGAGCGGTGATCGGGAGCCAGTAGAGTGAGTGGAGCAGTGGAGTTGCGTGGGAGAAACGAGGCGGAGAGAACACCAGGCGAGCAGTAGAGTTCTGGATGAGCTGTGGACGGGTGGCGGACGCAGGGAGGCCAGCCAGGAGGGAGTTGCAGTAGTCTAGGGGGTAAAGTACCAGGGCCTGGACCAGGAGCTGGGTGGTGTAGTTGGTGAGGAAAGGTCGGATTCTTCGTATGTTGTTCAGGAAGAATCGGCAAGTGCGTGCCAGGGTGCAGATGTGCTGGGAAAAAGAGAGGCAGGGGTCCAGGGTGACTCTGAGGTTCTTAGCTGAGGAGGAGGGAGAGAGTGTGGTAGATTCCAGAGGAACGGAGATAGAGAGATCAGAGGAGGGGGAGGAGGAGGAGGGAAAGAAAAGGAGGTCAGATTTAGAGAGGTTGAGTTTGAGGTGGTGCGAGTGCATCCAGGAGGAGATAGCAGACAGACAGGTAGAGATACAGGAGGGGATGGTGGAGTCAGAGGGGGGGGGGGGAAGGAGAGGAAAACCTGAGCATCACCAGCATAGAAATGATATGAGAAACCATAGGATGCGATGAGGGGGCCCAGGGAGCGGGTGTAGAGAGAGAACAGGACAGGACCCAAGACTGACCCTTGGGGGACTCCTGTTGAGAGAGGACGAGGTGTGGAGATTGCTCCACGCCAGGTTACCTGGTAAGTGCGGTTGGAGAGGTAGGAGGAGAACCAGGCCAGAGCAGTGCCAGAGATTCCCAGGTCAGCGAGAGAGGATAGTAGAATAGAGTGATCGACAGTGTCAAAGGCAGCAGAGAGGTCGAGGAGAATTGGGACAGAGGAGAGAGAGGCAGCTCGGGCAGAGTTTAGTGAGTTAGTGACAGACAGGAGGGCGGTTTCAGTGGAGTGAGCAGAGCGGAAGCCAGATTGGAGAGGGTCGAGCAGAGAGTGGTTGGACAGGAAAGGTGAGGGGAAAGAGGGAGTTGAAGGAGGAGGTGAGGGAGGAAAAGAGGGTGGAGGTAGCAGAGTCTACAGAGAGTTGGGAGAAGGAGTCGATAGGAGGGAGGTAAGAGAGAGCGGTGGAGGCAAAGGTACAAAGGTGATGTTCCTTTTGAAGTTTACTGTTTCAATTTAAAACAAAAAGTTAAACTGTAACCTCAGTGTGATAACATTAGTAAATAACATGAGCTATGGTGAATTACAAACTTAAACCATTTTCTTGTGCTCTGGATAGATCAAAGTAGTGCATCCTCTTCTAGCCTTATCCATCTTTTTCCCCATCATTACTGTGATCTCAGGCTGTATACAAATTTGTCAGCCGGGGTCTTTAAACTACGCGCCACGCAGGTTCACTTCTCATTGGTCAGTTTTCTGTACATAAGGTTTCTGTACAGTTTGAAGCAGCCTAAAATGACAGGTAGATTAATGCAGTTGGCATTGTTTTATTTGTTCATTTAGCAGATGCCTTTATCCAAGGCGACTTTTACAGAGACTAGGGTGTGTGAACTATGCATCAGCTGCAGTCACTTACAACGTCTCACCTGAAAGACGGAGCACAAGGAAGTTAAGTGACTTGCTCAGGGTCACACAATGAGTCAGTGAGTGAGCTGGGATTTGAACCAGGGACCTCCTGCTTACAGGACCTTTTCTGTAATCACTGGACCACAAAAGTAATATTTTATGTAAGGGCTGGTAATCGTTTAAGTGTATAAATATTTCTGAAAAATCGGTTATTATTATTATTATTATTATTATTATTATTATTATTATTATTATTATTATTATTATTATTATTATTACGTGTAACATACTTAGTTGTAACCGATTTTTCAGAAATGTTTATTTGAAATCACGGAACCATCAGTTTATAACATATTTAAATGCACAATAATGAAAACTGCATTCATCTACGTGTAATTTTAGGCTACTGAAAACTAAACAGAAATTGTTATCGAGTTTGATTGCAAGTTCGAGTGCTAGAAATATCAAATGCACAATAACTGTATATACTGCACAATTATTGATTTGTACTGAGATCTGGTGGCATTGTGTTAAACTGTATTACAGTATACTACAGATTTTTTTGTTATCAATTATTTTATTCATTTTCCAATTTTTCTCCCAATTTTGGATGTCCAATTATTATTCAAGCTGGCTCATCGCTGCAAACCCTGAACTCTGAAACGAGTGCCGTCAGCCATCCACTTTTTACCATCCACTGCCCGCCGTGCAGCCATATTCAGAACTTACAGCGTCGGAGGACCACGCAGTTCCGAACTGCATACAGGGGTCGCTGGTGTGCGGTGAGCCAAGGACTCCCCAGGCAGCCTAACCCTAACCCTTTAAAATCATCTGTTGCCCTGCGGACAGGTTCTAGTGGATATTCCTTTGTGCTGATATTCCTTTCTGCTGTGGGTATTCCTTTTCTCACGGAGGCAACCCACGTATTTTAAGCCTCCAAAAAAAAAGTTAAACATAAAAAATAGAAAAACCTCACTGATTTACAAGTCTTCCCTCCAGTTTTTGAGCTGTGTACTGTCTCTCTCTCTCTCCTTCTGCCTCTCTTTGGTCTGGGCACGTTCCCATGGCAACCTGTTTACAGTCAAGGTCACAGGAAAGCTAAACGGCTATTGTCGCTTTTTTTTTTGGAGAACTACAAGAATTTTGCTCCTGCACGTCTCCTGAAAACCTGTCAGAATAATTTGCTAGACTGCTAATAAAACGAGCCTGGGTGACGTGTGCATAGTTTTCATACAAGATACACACATTTTGTTACAGTTCAAGTTCTCTGAATAGTGGACTGTGATTCATTTCATAAAAAGATATTTGGCACAGTTCAGTTCAGGACTCGTCTCAGCTGGCAGTCTTTGATTAAATGAAGGCCTGGAGTGCCCAGTGTGGACTCCAAGCTGCGTCCTCTGCTGGGCAGAGGAAGGTCTATCCAGACACATAGAGTTCGGGAAAAATGTGCTGTTTGGCATGTCACTCAATGGCACTATATGTTCTCCAGCATTTGTATTAGTGGCTTTTTTGAAGGCTATCTATTTAAGCATGCAAGTTCCATTCAACAGTAGCCTGTCAGAAAGCTTACATTGTACAGTAGTGAAAGGCATAGGGGGTTGGCACATTGTGCTATGTTTGTACATGTGCCAAATCCTTTGTTCTCCTTTATACAAAAAATGGTACAACTTGGTATTACTTGGTAATATTTGGATTATCAAGTAATGTTACAATATTTCCTTTGTAGGTTAATGCTTCATTTGAATTGGACACCATGTAAAACGTTCATAAAGGTCACATAACACCATATAACTGGATTGTCCAAAAGGGAGGGGTTAGGATAATAAGAGGGGTAATGCTTTTTTTATTGGATGCCATGTAGTATTCATAAAACCTTCATAAATCTACATAACCCAGAAATGTTTGTTCTAGCACATACCATATGCATTAAACAGACTTCTAAATGACGAAATACACAGACTGGGATATGAGAAATTAGGTATCCAATATTTTTTTTGTGTGTGTGTTTTTTCAATTTTATGGCTGTCTTACTAAACGTTAACTGTTCTAGGCCTTCTATACTGCACAGGTCATGTGCTACATCATGTGATTCAGTTGTGCATTCCATTACATCATGGTAGTCCCTGAATTGTGGGAGGGATTATGTTCATCCATTTCACTGGCAGGCCTTAAACCAGGTAATGTCATTTTCCTGTACTTGTGCCCAGGTTGTCAGTTTAATGTTTTGTTTTAGCTGCGGTTCCAGGTTGTCATTTTTAAGATTTTTTTTTTTTTTTTGTATTATCTGGTGTACCATCTGACTGCCTTTGAATATCTGAATATATAATTACTTTGGTTCATCTTTCCAAACACAGTGCAACTACACTTAGCCCTGCATTGTACTGGAAGTGTTCAGTGAGGATGGCATCAGCAGTCACTAACAGGCACTGTTGACTCTGCTTGAAGTCAAGAACACTGTAAGCAGCAAGCAGAAGTCCGTCTGTGCTGGTGGTGTGTGTGTCATTGGGTGACTTTCAGCTTTTATATACTCATGTACTGTATGTGGGGCCTGAAATTTCTGTTCTGAAGATTACTGAAGTGGAACGTTAATTTATGGTTACTTCTCACAGAGATAATGCAAAATGACCTTCGACTATGGCGTTGGTTCTGCACTAAACAGCAATGGTAGCACAAGGGCAGCTGAAATAATTTGAAACATTGGTAGAGTATTAGTGCATACCCTTACTTTTTCAGCTTTGATTCACGGCCCTGTAACCTTAACTACACAAGATGACAGCTCATATACAATGAGATTCCTTGCACAATCACCACTCGCTAATAGCGTCATTACATTTTAGACTGTTCCCTGTGACCCTTAATGCAAACCGTTTAGTTTATTTCACTTGAGTAAACCGGGCTTTTCACCCGACGTCATCAACTCGGAGGTATAAAATGAAACTGACCAACAGGTATTTCAGATCACCATAGGGGATCAGGTGATGCTGCATATACTACCCTGGCTTAGAAACCCTACCCGTCTGGACGGCTGATGGCTGCTGAGGAAGCATTCAACACCCTGCTTGGGCAAATACGGGTAGTGGGCACTTGAAAGGGATGTGGCAGATACTGATGAAACGGATTGAAATACATTAATTCGTTCCCAAAATTGCCACTGCCTGCTGCCTGCACTAACTCTTGTCAACAACAAAATTAGGTGTTCAGGAATCAGTGGCTGCCTGTGAGACAGAAGGGGAAGGTTGCAGTCTCACGAGAAAAAAAAGCAGCACTGCCTTTCACAACAACCCCAAAACAAGCACAACCCATGTTAAAGTGGGTGTTTATGCAAATTACAACCCACGACTCTCAAAAAACAAGCCCAATTCCGCTTATTATAAGCAGACTTGTCAACTGTGAAGGTTACCTCAGCCGCCAGTTTCAATTGGACAGCAGTGATCTGAGGAGGCTTGTGCTGTCAGAGATTCTCTCCTTTCTTTTAAGTTGCTTTGGATTTACTGTTGTGTTAAATATTAATGATGCAAACAAATAAAACACAATCAATACGTCCATTTGCAATTTTATTTGGTCAGTTCTGAGGGGGCATCAACAACTTGTTGGATGTTTGTTGCACTGTTTTGGGTGATCGAGCTGGCCATTGACATGCAGTTCACCAACTATATTTATTAACGTGGAGGACAGACACGCATTGTCTTTGGACATAGCTGGGATCAAAAAAAGGACGGGAATTAATTCAGTTACAGTTCATGGTAAGTGGTTTTATACAGAACTGTAAACCCACAAGATATATACAACATGACAGACCAGACACAGCAAAAAACAATAATAAAAAAAGCTGCCCACATTATCACTAAGGTGAACTACTCCACTGCTAACCATAAAATCGCCCTTCAGCCACTACTTTCTGCCATCTTGGAATCCACAGTAACAACTGACCTGATCCCTTGCAATTTTTATAGTTAAGGATAAACACGCTCATTAACGTATACACGTGAAATGCGGGTTTCCATGCGAAACTGGTTGTGGATTTTCCTGTGTATTTCGTCATATACACGAGTAAATGAGATTTACCCTATCCCTCTCTTTGGCGATTTTTTTTGGCCACAAACATGATTTACCCGAGTAATTCTCCCAAACGTGCACACGCATCGCCATTTCACGTGTAAATTGACCCGCATGGAAACCCCATGAATGTTGTTTTTTCCCCAACCCAATACCAAGTGTGTTGTACAACTGGGGGAGTAAGTGAGACACAAAGAGAATAACTGCCCCCCCTCCCTCCCCCCAGGGGTTTTCACATACACTGATTCAGTGACTGAGCTAAGATTGAATAGCCTGCCAGTTCACAGGGTTTACTGCTTCCAGCAGGAAAGGTTGTCCTCAGGACCCATCCAGTTATATAAAGTATATCCTCTACATGACATCCTCCAGATCATCTCCAAATTGGGATGAATGGCTTCTTGTTACTCACTGCAATGGGTTGACTTTAGAACCATTCATATTCATTATGAGGGCACTGAGCTTTCTTGTGTCTGACAATAGGGTCACAAGAGACTAACCTTCACAAGGGTACGGTATACACAGTATGTGCAGATAACCATGTGTCGGGTGTGTCAGAATTTGTATATATTGGCTTCATTTTTACTAGTCATCACTGTTATGCCTTGTTTCCTCTGCCTTTCGCCAGGTGTAGCTGAGCTGGACGGTCTGGTAGGGTTGTAATTAAAGGTGGCAGTCTGCGTTCCAGTGTCATTTTGTCATGTATAGCTGACCAAGGAAGAAGAACAGGTTTGGCAGTAAAAGGTAATGTTGTTATTATCTTTAATCTTTTTGTATTTATTTTTCAAATGTGTTTTTTTTAAATCTCTGCACTGCTTAGCAGTGTAATCGATCCCCTGCTGCTGCAGAATGTCCACGATTTTGTCAAACACTTTTAAATTTCTAATTGTGCCCGACAGCTGGTCTTGAATGTGGTTTTTGCACCCAAATGATGAGGAAAGCTGTAATTTCTTCTGCGTCCCATGAAGCAACAACTTTGTCGGTTTGTTTTGAACACAGCCTTCGCTTATAGCCGCCATTGTTTAAAACTGTTTGTCTCTTTACCACATGCCTTTCGATGATGTACTTCCATACAGAACAGTTTGGCCCCAATGGATACGAGATACAAAACTGTACTTCCTGAGGTGTAGCTGAGGTATATTATTGTTATTATTATTTATTTCTTAGCAGACGCCCTTATCCAGGGCGACTTACAATTGTTACAAGATATCACATTATTTTTACATACAATTACCCATTTATACAGTTGGGTTTTTACTGGAGCAATCTAGGTAAAGTACCTTGCTCAAGGGTACAGCAGCAGCGTCCCCCACCTGGGATTGAACCCACGACCCTCCGGTCAAGTCCAGAGCCCTAACCACTACTCCACACTGATTGTAGCTGTATAGCTGAGTGTCAGTGGAGACACACTCCAGCTACACCTCCAGCTCAGCTATACCTGGGGAAAGGCGGTGGAAATAAGGCATTAGATTGTCCTACCATTATCAAAATAAATAGATCAGACATAATAGATCGAACATGAAACATATAAAGCCTGAAACCATTCTTGTAAAATAAGTAACGTATTCATTTTGATCGTTACTATTAGCTTAAGAAAAATAAATTCCACACACTGTACATGCTCATGATAAGAAAATAAAAAGATACACGTGAACTGTCTATTTATAGATCTTTGCTTTATATAAAACCAGTAAGAGCTTAAACTGTATGTTAGTCAATGTGAGGTGCCTTACACATACAGTACATGATTACAAAGGAACTTAATTCAGTGACAAACATTTCAAGTAGAAATAATGGAGACATTCATAAAGACATCTAGAGGAAAGGTTTGTCATCGAATAACAATACATTTTAGTAATTTACAAAACAAAGCACTATCTATCAAAAGCTAGTGAGAATGTCAACATTTGATTGACATGTGGTGACATGCTGGGCTGCAGCAGAGGTCAGGAAGGCCAATCGGATGGGGTTCCACTGCTTGAAGCACCACCCGCCCCTGTGGAAGGTAGAAGAGTAAGTCGTCTCAATCATGCATTCATTGCTCCACAGCTATGGCCATCACACAAAGACTCCTGTTGTCTGGTATCAACGTCCATGATATCTCATTTATTTCTCACAGACCCAGAGTACCCACAGCTTGACGTCTCTTGAGCATTTAAAGAAAAGTCACTTTGGGGCTTTCCGAATGAACAGTTTATTAAATGGGAGCACTAAACCATTTCATAGGCATCCTGATAGTCTGATGTATCAAGTATATAATGACACTGAGCTTTATGAAAGACATCTCACGGGGGGTGGGGGGTGGGTAGGGCAGACCAATAAACCACGAGGGAAATAAGGGAAATAATGTATGTTGTTTCTAAAGTACCCCCCCCCCCACCCCCAACAGGAGAACAAATTACCTAAAGGAACTCACAAATATTTCAAAATCCTATTTTAATCCTCTTTCTTTCACTTCTAAAAGCTTACTGTGGAATACCATGATCAATCATCCCTTTGTTTCAGCGTCTCATTTATGGTTCAGCTTCGTAACTTTAAATATCTCTGAAAGTACAACACTGGTGCGTTGGTATCTGTGTCCTGAATGAGGAAATATTGAACTCTTTGTTATTGACGTTTCTAGGATCTTGCTGTCAAAGAAATCATAGGGGACCAACACAGAAGAGAGGCTAGAATTTTTACTAGCAAACATTGTCTTAAAAAGTGGGTTTAACTGCACTCTAACTCTACTTACACTGCAGTTCTAGCTCTGTGTGAGACAGCTCTCACCAGCTGTCCTCTGACATCACCAGCAGTACCATTAAAATCATTATGGTTACAGGTTGCCTTGACATCCAGATTCATTGAACAGCATTTTGGAAATGACAAGAATTTATTTTGTACTGTTTCTAGTAATCCGAAGAATCCCGACACAGTGTCTGTGCAGTGAATTGGTGCCTGGGAAATGCAGTCTTATGTTTTAAGCACGCCACACAGAGCAGGCAGTATATGCAGGTATCGTGGTACTTGTATGAGCTTGTCAAGCAAAAAAATGTGGGCAAGAATCTGAGGGCTCTTTTTTAACATCAATTTGCAAGTCTGCTTCAGTCACTTACTGCACTAAATATTTTATCCAGTTTTAGACCTGGTTACTACATACAGTAGGGCTTTTTTACGCTCAATGCTTTTTAGAACTATACAATTTCAATTCTAAGACGTTTAAGAAACATTACTTTCAAGCTTGTAAATTTATGAATGGTTATTTCTGGTTTGGTAGCTTTATTATTTGTATTTTTCCTATAAGCAGTGCACTACCATACAGAGGCAATGTTTTCCACATGTATAGTCTATGAGTGGCCAAGCATAGTATAATTTTGTATATAGTGTTCATTTCGATTTGTTAACACTAAATTAAAATTAGTGATACAATATCACTCTTTGGCTATAAGAGAGCAGGTTTAGAGCAATTGGATTCCGTTAAAGTGTTAAGAAATCTCTTCAAAGTAGGGTTCATGTTGAGTAAAGGAGGGGGAACTGCAGGTGAGTAATGGGACATTTTTCTTCCAATCCTATTTGCTAAAAAATATATATTTAAAAAATACACATCAAAAGGCATACAGTATATTGAAAGGGCTGTGTGTGAAACCCAAATAAAGCAGTTTGGTAAATGATAAATGACATACTGTAAGCAGAGAAATTAAAAGGAAAGGTGTTCTTGTGTAAAGTATCAATAAAATGTCTTAATTGCAAATACCCAGAAGCAAACAAATGTTTCGAAAATCCCAAACCACAGCCCGTTTCCAGTTACATTTAGTTTTAGCCACATTACTCTTGAGTCCTGTGTGACAGAGCCTTCAATGAGCATCGCTATATCTTGACATAGAGTGAGCAACTGAAAACTGGCAAAATCAAAGTGTTCTGCAGTTCTGGAACTACACCAGATAATAGGATGCTTGTATGACGCAAGTTCATAATTCATGCTGATTGCGACTGGAGAGTTTATTGACACCAAGGTAATCTGCAAGCTCCTACGGGGGCTCTATTATATATATATATATATATATATATATATATATATATATATATATATATATATATATATACAGTACTGTGCAAAAGTTTTAGGCAGGTGTGAAAAAATGCTGTAAAAGTAAGAATGCTTTCAAAATAGACATGTTAATAGATTATATTTATCAATTAACTAAATGCAAAGTGAGTGAACAGAAGAAAAATCTAAATCAAATCCATATTTGGTGTGACCACCCTTTGCCTTCAAAACAGTATCAAGCATCAATTCTTCTAGGTACACTTGCACACAGTTTTTGAAGGAACTTCGGCAGGTAGGTTGGCCCAAACATCGTGGAGAACTAACCACAGTTCTTCTGTGGATTTAGGCAGCCTCATTGATTCTCTCTCTTCATGTAATCCCAGACAGACTCGATGATGTTGAGATCAGGGCTCTGTGGGGGCCATACCATCACTTTCAGGACTCCTTGTTCTTCTTACGCTGAAGATAGTTCTTAATGACTTTAAGCTGTATGTTTGGGGTCGTTGTCATGCTGCAGAATAAATTTGAGGCCAATCAGATGCCTCCCTGATGGTATTGCATGATGGATAAGTATCTGCCTGTACTTCTCAGCATTGAGAAGACCATTAATTCTGACCAAATCCCCAACTCCATTTGCAGAAATGCAGCCCCAAACTTGCAAGGAACCTCCACCATGCTTCACTGTTGCCTGCAGACACTCATTAGTGTGCAGCTCTCCAGCCCTTGGTGAACAAACTGCCTTCTGCTACAGCCAAATATTTCAAATTTTGACTCATCAGTCCAGAGCACCTGCTACCATTTTTCTGCACCCCAGTTCCTGTGTTTTCGTGCATAGTTGAGTCAAGCTTGGCCTTGTTTCCACGTTGGAGGTATGGCTTTTTGGCCATAAGTCTTCCATGAAGGCCAGTTCTGACCAGACTTCTCCGGACAGTAGATGGGTGTACCAGGGTCCCACTGTTTTCTGCCAGTTCTGAGCTGATGGCACTGCTGGACAGCTTCCAATTGCGAAGGGAAGTAAGCATGATGTGTCTTTCATCTGCTGCAGTAAGTTTCCTTGGCCGACCACTGCGTCTCACGGTCCTCAACGTTGCCCGTTTCTTTGTGCTTCTTCAAAAGAGCTTGGACAGCACATCTGGAAACCCCTGTCTGCCTTGAAATTTCTGCCTGGGAGAGACCTTGCTGATGCAGTATAACTACCTTGTGTCTTGTTGCTGTGCTCAGTCTTGCCATGGTGTATGACTTTTGACAGTAAACTGTCTTCAGCAACCTCACCTTGTTAGCTGAGTTTGGCTGTTCCTCACCCAGTTTTATTCCTCCTACACAGCTGTTTCTGTTTCAGTTAATGATTGTGTTTCAACCTACATATTGAATTGATGATCATTAGCACCTGTTTGGTATAATTGTTTAATCATACACCTGACTATATGCCTACAAAACCCCTGACTTTGTGCAAGTGTACCTAGAAGAATTGTTGCTGTTTTGAAGGCAAAGGGTGGTCACACCAAATATGGATTTGATTTAGATTTTTCTTCTGTTCACTCACTTTGCATTTAGTTAATTGATAAATATAATCTATTAACATGTCTATTTTTGAAAGCATTCTTACTTTACAGCATTTTTTCACACCTGCCTAAAACTTTTGCACAGTACTGTATATATATATATATATATCAGGCACATATCTCTCAGTCCGTCATTTCACCTGTATCAATGTGCTCGTGAAACCCTACTGACGCAGAATAATAATAATAACAATAATAATAATAATAATACTGTAATAATAATGATCTGCCTCACTGTGTGTGTCGCACTCTGCCTCATTGTGTGCGTGTGTGTGTGTTTGCATGTGTCGTTCATTGTGAAAACAGGATTATGCTAATATATTTCACGTGAAATTAGGAAGTGTGGAAAGCTTCTTATGCCCACGGTGGATTAATAAGGGAAACGCTGCAGGAAGAAACAGGGACTCGGGTCAGCGCCGGCTCATTTTTCTTCTGCACGGTTTATGAGGGGCCTGGGGAGCTCAGGCTAAGGAAGCTATTCAAATCCCCCAGGAATTGTAAATTCGTAGTTAAAAAATGCTAAGCGGAAATCCACCTGTGCTGGAGCTGGCCTTAGTAGGACTAAACAGATGGTATTCTATGTTATTACTGCATCTGTTAGGACCACTCCTGTAACATTATTAGTATTATTTATATGCCCTGTACTAACGGGTCATTGATGCATTGACAGGAATTTGTTTGTTTGTCTTTAGAATGAAAGGAGGAAATGCTTGTTATTGTCAGTCGAGGGAGATTGTGAGAAAATTACCATATGGTTGAATCGCTACAGGGCACATCCAGTGTACTAGGAGATAGCAGTCTTCCATTTGAAAAACATCTGAAGCAGTTTATCCTAACGAGGGAGACGGCTGCTCTCTGGTTATAGCTATTTTGTGGCAAGTGCTTTGGTTTTTGAATGTGCAGTTTCAGCTCTCATGTCAACGGAATCAGCCATTCAGCAGCAGGCTGTGCTGCGAATGAGAGCCTTTGTGATGTTTGTCCTATTGAAACTTTATCCCACTATCGCAGGAAACCGGATCTGGAATCCCAATGGAGTTAATGGTTCAAGGAGAATCCATGTGTCATATAAAACCAATTCTATATGTGAAATATTTACACACTAAGGAGCCTTCAGTGTCTCCCTCAGTGTAGCAAAGAAAACACCCAGTTGTGATAAGACTGATTCATAATAGTGCCTCTTGTAGTGCCTGACTATGCGATCGCAAGAGGTAAATATCTCTCAGCTGTAACTACTCTCTACTTCCGATCATCTCCTGGTAGTCACAAGATTTAAGTATGAACCAACCAGTAGCACTTTGGATTGCAGGACATAACTGTCATGTAATAACATTGTAATAACCGGTTCATTTCATGGAAATGGACTTGTGAACAGCATTTTGTTAACATTGCATTGTATGATTTGTGTCATATGCGGTAATACCATGACACATGTTATTTCCTTGTAGTTGTACACTTATTAGCAGACGCCTTTATCCAAGGCGACTTACAAAGACTAGGGTGTGTGAACTATGCATCAGCTGCAGAATCACTTACAATTACGTCTCACCCGAAAGACGGAGCACAAGGAGGTTAAGGGACTTGCTCTGGGTCACACAATGGTCAGTGGCTGAGGTGAGATTTGAACCGGGGACCTCATGGTTACAAGCCCTTTCTTTAACCACTGGACCACACAGCCTCCTATAAACTACATTGTTAGTTATATAGGTATTACCAGGTTATTACATGACCATGTAATCTGGAGTGCTACCAACCAGCCTTTATAAATGTGAGAGCCATTCTTTCCAATGCTGTGACACTCGTCAGAGAAGATCAGCAAGAGCAAAGGCTGGTAGCACTGGATGCATCCATTATCTCCCCATTCTGTTAACAATGGAACAATTCCTCTAGACCACAATAATAAATATAAACTTCCTTAAATTGACTGCATGTACCTAAGCATATCACCTGTGACCCGGTGTAATAATTCTGATTTTAGTGTGGATCCATGCTTTTGTTTGTTTTAAATATATTCATATTTATTTTAAAAGATTAATTTCACTTTGTACTGTAGCCGTTAAGACATTAGTAGCGATAACGAACTTGGAAAAATGGTCTGACAAACAGGCTACCTCCTGGTCCAAATGTAAGACAATACTTCCTACAATTAGAAACTATTGCTACATACTCTCATTGTGTCAGATGTAGACCTTTCCCTGAACTTCGAAAGCTTCTGAAGCTGACAGGGCCCATCTTTCAAAAAAATGCCAGCTGTGTACTGCTGAAGATTAGGAAGGATCGTCTTCTTGGGTTCGTTCACAGCTGTAAAGTGTTATTTGTTATTGTTATTTGTTTATTTAGCAGACGCCTTTATCCAAGGCGACTTACAGAGACTAGGGTGTGTGAACTATGCATCAGCTGCAGAGTCACTTACAATTACATCTCACCCGAAAGATGGAGCACAAGGAGGTTAAGTGACTTGCTCAGGGTCACACAATGAGTCAGTGGCTGAGGTGGGATTTGAACCAGGGACCTTCTGGTTACAAGCCTGTTTCTTTAACCACTGGACCACACAGCCTCCTTAATGTTGCACCCAAATGCCTTTTGGAGATGTCAATAATGGAGAATTAAGTTTTAAGCAATATTCTGGAGTAATATTCACATTACACTGTGCCACTGGGCAGTGGTGGTGAAATGGAGGGTTTTTACTTTTGTTCATAAAAATGCTAGTACTGTATTTAACCCTATTTCTATATTCCTGTATTCTCTGTTATCATTCCAGTGTGGATCATTCAATTATAATTGAAAGCCCATAAAAGGTAAATAAAAACAAGGCCAAGTTTCAGTGTTCATCATTTAAGAATGAGAGGAGGCCCTTTGGCCCATCAGTGCTCTTTCCACAGTCCACAGTGTCAGGTAACCCATTCCATACACTCAGTCGCAGAGATCATCCAATGCAATGAAAAGTACTATTCACCAGAGACGCCTGTCCAGAGAAGCACACAGTATGCAGTAAGTAGCACTGAAAAACCCAAAACTGGTTACTCAGCAGAGGACTCATCTGCAGAACCATAGCGCACTACTGTGAAGTGTGTTGCAGAAGATACCATAAATCAGATGTCTCATTTCATGACTTTTGCAGCTGTGGCATATTTAAATATGGACTGAGTTTTTCACTGAATGCATTCAGTCGTGGTGTGGTGAGAACTACAACGCAGCTAATGCATGAGGCACTGGGTTTTTAAACATTCGACAAAAATTGGCTATGCCTGTGAATCACACACACACAAAAACCCAGCTGTTCACTGAGAATGAGATGATTTCAGTATGTACAGAATGTACACGTCAGGTGCGTGATTATCTCATTGTAGCCATTATAACTTCCAGTCATCAGGCTCATCCATTGACACCAGATGTTACGTCCCAATGGAATTATTATTTTACTAGCAGAGATATTATTCCAGATAAAACCTTTCCGAGACGTCGGACAATAGCATTCCTTATCAGTTACATGGCACATTATATTAGTATGTTAAGTGACTAGATAAATCAGTATAAAATGAGAAATTGTTAATTCATCCAGTATGCTATGTATACCAAAGTGGAGGCTGGGCACAAACTGCTGATCCTGTGCATGCATAGCCGAGTGTCTTAAATACAATGCAAAAGAGCCGGGCTCGTCAGCATTCATGGTTTTAGAGCTTTTAACCTCATCTCATCTCACTGACAAGGGACATAATCCGTACCTGCAGTACATCACACAACACTGCCAGTTACATAATATATATTTGAATAGCAATGTTGACTTTAAGGTTTAGAAAGCTTTGCATTATACTCTCACTGATTTAGATATTAAGGTTGTAGATGATCCTAGAAGTGGGGATGTTCCTGGGGGATTTAGCTCTGGACAAGTCAACAACCTGCAACTAGTCATGCATCACAAATCATAAAGATGAATGGCACAGTATGATTTATTGTATGTTTCTCCATTCCTATTGCTGCTTAGTTAGATGTCCCAATTGAAATGAAACAGATAATTAGTATTGTCCATCCCAAATGACTTCTTGTAAACAAGCAGTCTTGTGTCATTTAATGCATTCCAACTCCTGTCAGTGAGATGAGATTAAAAGCTCTATAACCATGAATGCAGACAAACCTGGATCTTTTGCGTAGTGGTTAAGACACTTGCTTGCGGTATGCAAGGTTGCCTCTGCCCTGTTACACCTATATCAACTGTTTCTAACTATTTGTTTCTTATTACAAGCTGTGATGAGCTGCTTCACAGACCCAGGTTTGCAGTGGGGGATAGAAGGACGCGGAGGCATAAGCTTTCAGCAAGTGCTTGGCTTTATTTAAGAGCCCCAGTAGCCTTAGTCGCACATAACAAAAGGTAGGCAGGTTTAGATGCCATATACGTTTACCAAACCCTGGACACTAAGGCCTAGCCCAGGTGTGGAACCTGTTCTCTCACACTCCTCCCTGCTCATGCAGACCTGGACTCAGCAGTTACATGTAATCAACTCCTACTAGAACTAGAACTGAACTCTTGGCGCGCTCTGTGCATGCCCATTTCGCTGAGTGGTTAACTATAGGCTTACAGATACCTTAATACTCTTAGTATACAGCTATGGACAAAAGTTTTGCATCACCCTAAAATTTTAGGATTCAGACATCATTAAAAAAAAACATAATTATAGTAACATAGTTTAGATATTTTATTTAACATCATGTAATCAAAGAAACTACAAAATGATATCACACGTCTACCGGAAGCCATAATAGTAGTACTTAGTATTTGCAGTGTATTCCATTATGTTTTAAGACTTCCTTAATCCTCTCAGGCATGAACTCAATGAGGCACTGAAGGGTCGAGTTATCTTTAGACATATTATTTCAATTTACATTTTATAACAGACTGGTATATACACTTGAGAACACATATTATATATTATGAAAGTAATCTTACAAAAGCTGTTATATACAAGCTGAAAGGCATTTTGGTTCTTGTAAAGGTGAAGTTTCTATTTCCACTAGACACGTATGGCAGGTTCTTCAGAAAATGTGTCACTAAATGATGAGCCAATAATAATCTACTTCCTCGGAGGCCATCCATGTGCTATAAACATTTGATACATTAAGGAAGTGAAAATATTTAGACTTTGAAAATACTATGAATATCTCATTCATTCTTTAGAATGACTTACAGGAGGAAGAGGTAAAGTTTTTGACCCCTTTTGGCTTCAACAATGTCAGATTCCGCTCGTCAGCAAATCCTTGGTGGTCACCATGCATCACAACTAACAGCTGCCCGTTTGGAACAAGGGCCATCATTTTGTGTGAATGAATCAATGTAAACTCTCAGGATTATCACGATTACAATGTGTTTATATCGGGTTACATAATGAGCAACAGAAATGCACAGTCTTTCCTCAGTCTAACACCGACAGCTGTGGCTGGTTGAGAATCATAAATATCTCGCATTCTCATGAAGGTTGAAAACACAGTGTCCCCTATGTACACGGGCTCTCTCCTCCAAGGGCTAATGCTCCTTAAGTGGGTGTTGTGTGAGGAGACGTTTAGTGGACCACAGGGGCTGAGTTCCTGTTTCCCCAGCTGGAACCCGCTGTGTCCAATCTGCTCCAGAAAGAGAGCACTAAGCAGCATACTTCCCTGTTAACCTTTTTCTGGGATTACTCGCATGGAATCCAGATAGCACTGTGTAGGAGGTTATTTATTTATTTATATACAGGATGTACATTATGATTATCATTATCATCCAGAACTTCAAGCAACTCAATCCCAAATTCCAAAGGTAAACCTTTAACAAACTACACTGTAAGACGTTAAGTATTCCACGATCGTGGAATCGCGGAATAAGGCATTTTGTGAATGGAATTTTACTTCTCCTCGCAACTCTAGTTTTCTGTGTTTTGTTTTGTTGTTGTTTTTTGCACTACACCTAACCAAGTTGAGTTAATTCATAATGTGACTTCACTCACGTGTCTTTGGCGGCTGCACCAACGAAGAAAAAAAAATGCAATGGTTCGGTAAAAGACAGAGCTAAAAAAAAAATCGGATTATCTATATGAGCATGGTGAGATACTATTCAAGCTTTGCTATCATTCGATTGATCATGTATAAGCCAATACCATTAAGATCCTGTTGCCAGTCATAAACACATAGAGAACGCAAAGAAAGCAAATAAGATGTCAGCAATGGCAAAGCACTGCATTCTCCTATGCTGAAAAACTAAGCTAAGATACCGCATTCAAGATGGAGCTTTCCTGAAGTAAGCCACATTAATTGAGTATTTAATTATTGTTTAGTTTATTTCTTTCCACGCTACCTGCCTTTAATAAAGCTATAATTAGCAATGCCAGTTATGGCCTTTCTTAATTAAATGATAATCTGACAATAGAGAAACAAGCTCAAAGCTATTTTTTTAGCTATACATTCCTTAAAGGAAACTGATTGCTTTACTGTGTGGGTATAGTTACTAAACTACACACCATTTGTTTCATAAAGACATTCTGGGAGAGACCTCTCTTGTTAACTCTTACAAATAACAAGGCAGAATTAGCAAATGAACAATTGGGAGGATTAATTAAAAGGGGCGCTATTTGAATTATAACTGGTAATACACAGCACTGAACCTGTTTAGAGCAGTCCACGCCTTTTTTTAAAATCAGTTTTTCATATTTGATCCTGGTTATTGTAATGCAAGTAAAACGCTAAACTTAATTTGTGAAGTACTGTAAATACGATTACTCTCACATGACATTGCTGGACTGTTACTAAACTGTTTAATAATGTTTATTGTAATTGTAATGTCAGCAATAAGATAAACAGGTCTTTTCAAAACACCTTCATTTGTAGACAGTGTTAGTGGAAGACTAAATATTATTCTGACAACAGTGCTGGACATTTGTTTTCTAAACTGGTATAATATAATTCTTAGGTTTTCCTGCTTATTTAATGCCATCAATGAACCAAGTGATGTTTATAAACATTATGACAGGTTTGAAGTGTCTGCAGGCGCTTTAATTACTAAGTCTTTCGGAGACTTGTGGTAATATTTATTAATTTGCTTATTTTAACTATCAGCTTTATTTTTATGTTCAAATGCCATGTTTAATTATCAATAAGTTGACAAAAAGTAATGAAGAAACTGAAAAAAACAGAATTGGCCATTTTTTGAAAAATGGAATTTGCTATTCCCAAGAATACAAAATCAGTAGCCCTAGTTAAGTAGAATTTTTTGGCTGATGCTTTTATCGGCGTTTAGTCGTATCTGTGATTGATAATGTAAATATCTGTTTCTCTTCTGTCATGCAGGCCTTTTAGTGGGGTAGTATTTTTACCTAAGGGTCTAAATGACTTTGCTATACTGTCCTATACTATAGCCTGTGGGGTTGTAGAGTGTAAAAACACCACAATGTGTCTTACACCCCATTCTGAAAGACTGCCCCCAACAAAACTTGTGAGGTGTTTGTTTTTGGTTGTAGAAAGTGAGTATAGAAAGTAGAAAAATAAAGCTGTCCCTTTATAAACAAAAAAAATCTGCTAAATGAACTGGAGAGCCTCCAATCAGCAATCTCATAGGTGGGACCAAAACCAGAGTATGAGATGCAGCAGTAAATTCAAATGCAAATTAAAAGCTGTACAAAAAAAGTGGAAGAGCATTCTTTAAAGACAGAGGGATGCACTGCAGGCAATGCTGGCAGAGTTTGAGAGGTGCTACTGTTGTCCACATATTGTAATGATTCTGTACTTTTAAGAGTTTATTAATAAGAATGGGTGCCCCTCCCCTCTGGTTATAAAGGTTGGTCTCTTACCCAGAATGCCAGACAATGACGTTGACGCTAACTGTGAGAAGGATAAGCTTGTCTGGACTCAAGCCGGGTACAGACCCAAACATAAACAAACTCTCTACACTGTATTTACAGAACCATTGCAAAGTATGTTGCGTGAACTGTATGCAACCTGCTCTGCTCTACTGTGTTCACCTAAATAAACATAACTCACATAAACACTCACCCTGCACGGGGCGGTGTACACATTTTTCTGTTCCAGTTAAATGGCACAAGCCCTTATTGTTTCATCAGCCGTTTGTTACTTTCCATTATGCAACCCTTGCTTATGTGCCCCTTTACATAGCAGAGGAGTGAGAAATCATTGAAAGTCTGTCTCTAAACATTGTGTGATTTTCCTGTGTTTAATGTAAAGCTTTTTGAACCACTGTTTAACGTGGCCCAAATTTGTGAAACATGCAACTCTGCACAAACACACTTTACACCCACACTGTTTAATAAGACCAAGATGAACTGGTAACCTTGGGTCCTGTTTTTGTTTGTCACAAATGTTATTGCTTCAAAAGGTGTTTCCTCATGTCTATTTTAACATTTCTTTTGAAAAATCACAAGCCTGTCTGATAAAACCAGACATGCAACTTAGTCTCCTGCTCAAAAAGCTATTTGTGATTGTATGGGCAAATCACAAACTTCTGTTTAAATGACACAATATAGTAACAGAACTCTACCTCCTATCGGAGGGGGCGGTCGGCTTTGCTTTCTCTGTTATTGGTATGAATTATTAGGCTACACCTCTTTTGGGTTGGAACCCCACATCCTGTGTGATGTAACCGGTCCTGTATATCAATGGTTGAAACTATTGTTTCGGAACTCGAACACCATTGACCTGGAGCTCTATTGCACAGAAATACCATCTCTGTACCAGGGCAGCTCAAATACCATCTAAGACCTTCAGGTTTACATACTGTATTGTTTTACTTTGTTCCTGTTTTACTGTGTTCCTGAATAAACTATTTTGATTGAATACCTGAAGAAGAAAAAGAACCTTACACCATGATCTCCCTTTCTATAATTAGTCCTGTTTCATCACATTACATATTCCTTCAATATTTATTTGCATATGCCCTTTATTGTGGGATATTTAACTGAAATGTTATTTTCGACACAACTTAATAATATCATTTAAGCTTTATATATCGTGTTGCTTTGATTCTACCAATTTTAGGTAACACTTTACATTAAGTGTCTCTAATTGCTGTGTATTTATATAGTAGTTACTTAGTAAATACATGTGTACTTACACAGAATTACAATGTTAGTATGCATAGTTACACAATTGTATCAGGAAAGGTTTAGGGTTAGGGTTAGATGGAGGGTTATATAGCGCAAAAAAATGTACACATTATGCAAATTGTAACTATGTATAATAACATTGTAATTATGTTTAAGTAAACATGTATTTACAAAGTAACTACTACGTAAATGCACAGTAATTAGAGACAATGTAACGTGCTAACCCAAGTTTAATTAGCTGTCGGTACTGTCAATTGCATGAGTTCATCTCGTACATTATATGGTGATTTGAATAATTAAAAAAAGTTATTGGATTCTGTAAACTCCAAATTCCACCTAAAACCCAAATTTAGCCACTGTATAAAGCCTGCAGTGCATCATTAAATTAGCCGCTGCTTTAGTTAGCCTATAAATAGAGGTTTTATAAATAAAGGGGGTTAACACTACTGCCACAACAAAAGGGCACAAACACAAATAGAAGAAAATAGTTTTTAATCATAAACAATCTGGGAACTATGATGGAATTTACAGTAATATTGAGGAATTTATTATTATTTGTTTATTTAGCAGATGCCTTTATCCAAGGCGACTTACAGAGACTAGGGTGTGTGAACTGTGCATCAGCTGCAGAGTCACTTACAATTACGTCTCACCCAAAAGACGGAGCACAAGGAGGTTAAGTGACTTGCTCAGGGTCACACATTGGGTCAGTGGCTGAGGTGGGATTTGAACCGGGGACCTTCTGGTTATAAGCCCTTTTCTTTAACCACTGGACCACACAGCCTCCTAGTACAGGACATGTATATCAGAAGTTAGCATAAAAGAATACTGTGGGGGCAAGTTGGTGGTCAATCTAAAGCTTTCTTGAATGCTACTTTGTTAAATACCCCATAGGGACTACTATTGGCTACTTGGGTCATACAGCTCTCCTGCTGAGGGGGAGATGGGTGCTGCTGGTATCATACAACCACTGGGACTCAGCTGTGGTAAATGCTACTGATCCTCTATGGAACAGAGAGACAGAGAAACACACAGAAACTGAGGTCAGTGCTTTTCAAACAGGGTCTAGGAGTGTCTCATTTCAGTAATGTTCTTCCTCAAAACGGGTTGGTCAGTCATGATTGAGCCTCATAAAATGGCTTGGAAATTTCCTGCATCCCGATTTGTTGCTGACAAACCCAAATGGTTAAAATGGTACAGTGAGTGGTTCTGATCTAATTTTATTCCAATCAGGAAAAATCATGGTTCCATATCCACTATGACCAGTTTTATAAGCACAATAACACACTTCTCAGGCGGCTGAAGGCAGTGCTCCTGGCGTTGGGGTTGTGACATTGTTTTTGGAGTGCTCCTTATGTATTTAGATACTATTCAGCCACATGGTGTGCGGATGAAGCACAGCCAAGCTATGGGACCTCGCTCACACTGTTAATGAGTATCTGGACTGGGATTAAAGACCTGTCTGCGCTCTCTGCTCTTTCTTAGCCTTGTGCTTTACCCACCAGACCAAGCTACCTCCTACAGAACCTACTGCGAAGCTCTGTGTACAATTGCACCGACATGATTAATGAGGGCAGTTGGTGTTCAGCACAGAAAGGAATCCGTTTATGATCGTCTCAGGGTACCTCACAGAAACAGCTTCTTTTTGTTTTGTGAAATTCCTGAATGCTGACTGTCTAGGGGGGGTTAATGGTTTGACGATCCAGGGTGCTTATGAGAATGAGTATGAGCAACAGTCTCCTTTGTCTTTATCAGATGCTCTATCGGCTATGCTTATTAACCAGACTCATAAAATTCTTGACATGCTTATAGCTGATGGAGTGATGGCCCAGTTTACTAAAAAGGCAGGTGGTCCCACAATCAAGTTTAGCACTTGAGGTCGTTTTCTTAACTAGGCTGCAAGCAGTCAATTACTGTACATATTACTCTGCTGTGTTCCCGGGCTTGAGTCATGTGCTGCTACCCACCTGCAAACCAGGGAGAATTCCAAATTCTGTGATTCCCGGCCAATTCCAGAATACCTGAAAATCCTGGGGTTTAGGAGCTGTGTACAAACAAACCTATTTGAAGTAAGAAAAAAACTATTTCACAAACTGCTGGTTTGGCAGACCCTAAGCTAACCTTCATAAGGTCCAGTGCTAAATGGGATCTGTGTAACCAGCCGTAACACATTAAAAAAAAACTAGTGTAGTCTGCATTTGCCCAAGATGGTGCTGCTAAGTTTTTTTGTTAATGACAGATTGTATGCTGAGATGGTTTGATTCAAGATGCAGGACAAATAATACTGTTCTTTCTTACATTGAATATTAAACATCATGGTTGGACAAATACAATTCAGATACGCAGATTTCTGTAAATATTCCCGCCCCAGCGTAGATGCCATGTTGTAAAAATGGTTTGTAGTATCTTGTACTGTAGTATCATGACATAAGCTTCAGTTAGCATTAAGCCGTGTTATGTAAATATGAAAATAATGTATGTATTTACATGGAGGTTTTAATCCCTTTTAATGGGTTGCAGTAGGACAGTCATTGTGCTGCTTCCAGCCCAAAACAACCATAACCATAATAATAATGGCTGTAGGACGCATTCAGTAGCAGGACTCGAGCATCAGGATACAAGACCCCTTTGGGCCAGAGTGAAAGTTGTGACCACGTTGCAATAGAAACACATTTTCTACATTGGAGAGTGATCCATGAAGGAAGGGTTTTGTCATGATTTATTGAAGACAGAATGCTGACGACAGAAAATGTGCTACTAGCAACTCTTCCCTTAACAAAAAACACACCCATTCAGTTCACCTTGGAATACTCACTGTGCCCCCTGCTTTGCTACAGTACAGTGCTGTGCTTGGACGATTCAGGCTTGACATTTATCTTTGGCACAGCCACAGCACCTATCATCTCTGTCCTCCGCAAACAAAAATCCTTGTGAACATCCCATTGAGGCCCCCTGTGTGGCAGAGTAAATTGAGGTCCTGACATTTCCAGAGACTGGAAGCTGCCACATACAGTAGTGCATAATAGTTTTTGACACATTCCTGAATGCCATAGTGTTCTGTGTTTGTGATATATACCTGTACACATTTACTGTCTGTATGCCTAATATACATGTGACAAAAATAATATTAAAGAAAATATTACAGTAACTAGAATCCCATTTATGATGATGAATGTAGGTGATATTATTTCAAGTTTACAGGCGCCAATTGCCCCCATCCCTGCCAACCACCACCAAAACACATAACACCCACACTTTATTTACAGGCAGCTCTCTGCCACTATATATATATATATATATATATATATATATATATATAGTACGATTGTTGCTACAGAACCATATACTATCCATAACTATTAAACACTTAATAGTTATAAATACTAAAAGAAACTTAATAAATTTAATGACAAATGTTATGACTAGTGTTTAAGTCTTCAAACCCAATACTAGTATACATTACAGTAATTGAAGCATGCAGTACTACCAGTTTCTTGTAAGGGTTTTCACTTCTCTGAAGACTTCTAAAGGCCAAACTGTTCTCCTTTGAGCCCATTCCTCAGTGGAAAGATTCAACTTAAATACGGAAATTGACAGCTAACATATGGCCACATTAATATTTTACTTAGCTCTTTCAGGACTGTGTAAACAGCCTCTCTGTCAGGATACGTATCATTCAATCGCTAAAGGCAGAGGCTGTAACTCTGAAGCAAACATAAATCCGTTGGGCAGCCAGTACAAAGTCTGTCTGGGCCCTAGATTTTAATTTAAACTGTTAAAATGTAGCTTAGAGCATCAACACTCCTAATCTTCCAGCTCGAACTCTATGTTTGGATTCCCCCTGGGCTGAACGAGAAGTAACTTGTCAATGTGAGGACTTACTAGAAGCACTTCATTGTTCCATTTATTAAGTGAACCAGTTCCTGCGGTTTTATAAAGGCGGCTGTAAGATTTACAGTAACAACATGCATAAAAAGATGAAGAAGATAGATAAATAAAAAATATAAAAAAACACCAACACTGACTGGCAATTGCTAGTGAATGTAACATTGACTTACAGCTAGTCTCTGTAAGTCGCCTTGGATAAAGGCATCTGCTCAATAAACAAATAATAATAATAACTGACCACATTGTTGGAATCTGGTAATCCTTTGAACTGTATTTAACATTTAGGTTTCCTGCTTCTGATCTTATTATTAACACTCATATGCAAATTATAAACCCTTTCATGATACAAATAAGCAAATGCATTGGTAACGTCATAAGGTGCAAGTTATTAGACTTAAAGGGTTGTGATACTTTGTTACTGGCTCAGCAGCTACATCTCATGCTACAGTATTTATTAATT